>JAJJWW010002095.1:0-417023 GCA_023531295.1 Papaver armeniacum | reverse complement strand
ACTAGGATCAACACTGATTCATAAAGTGTAAAGCATTCGACTAATTTACACCTTGAGAGCTTATTCTTGGAGGGTTGGTTGGATAGAATGCGGTAGTCGAGCGCTTAGTATCCGAGTGGCGGTAGGAATCGGGGGATAGCGAGCTTATTGCTATTCTACGGTTGGTAACGAGTATAAGTTAAACAAGGAATAAATTTGTATTTAATTAAGCTTCGGTTCGATGACGGCGAA
The DNA here is from genome assembly GCA_023531295.1 of Papaver armeniacum. Classification (NCBI taxonomy): domain Eukaryota; kingdom Viridiplantae; phylum Streptophyta; class Magnoliopsida; order Ranunculales; family Papaveraceae; genus Papaver; species Papaver armeniacum. Next base: position 416,792 of record JAJJWW010002095.1, on the reverse strand, counting down.
TGATTCCCTAATCATCTTCTTTATTATTATTTACTGACAAAGTATTACCATTTTGTTTTATTAGTTACTTTAATTTTAAATCTAAAAACCCCCCTTTCGGTTACTTTTAAACAACTAGAAACTCCCTGCTCTTCATGGGAATGAACTCCTTGCCATTATATTACCAGTTAATTGTGTGGAAATAAGTAATTAATTTTTTGTGTAAACGACGCGCACCAACCTCCTGTGTGATACTAGTTGATTTTAATAGAGTCGATTCTCCTTTAACCTTAGGTTTCTTCTCAATTCCTTGTAGGTTAACGACTGAAAGACTTCATTGGGATTGTGAAGCCAGACGAAACTACTTCTCTTGTAGTTGAGCGATCTGATCTTGCCATTTTCTATCGTACGAGTTCAATTGAATAATTGACTTGAGATTATATCTCTGATAGGGCAAGATAAAAAGAAATCACAAACATCTTCGTCGCATCGTTTGTGATTCGCAATATCTAGTTTCGCTACCATATGATTTAGATTATTGTGAGGTGATTGATAATACTAGGATGTTCTTCGGGAATATAAGTCCGGGTTATTAATTAGTTCTTGTTCACCATGATTTATCAAAAGACGGAACAAAAACTCATAGGTTTATACTGTGGAGACGATTTATCTATTATCGTAGATTTTACGTGTGATCTGATTTGTTTATTGAAGTCTTCGACTTTGGGTCGTAGCAACTCTTAGTTGTGGGTGAGATCAGCTTAGAGAATCAAGTACGTAGTATCCTGCTGGGATCGGAGACGTAAGGAGCGCAAGCTGTACCTTGAATCGGTGTGAGATTGATTAGGGTTCAACTACGGTCCGGACCAGAAGTTAGTTTGTAGTAGGCTAGTGTACGTAGAGGCTTAATACGGTGTGGTGTTCAATCTAGACTAGGTCCGGGGTTTTTACGCATTTGCGGTTTCCTCGTTAACAAAACTTACAGCGTACGTGTTATTTCTATTACGCATTATATTTCGTTATATAATTGAAATATCACGAGGTTGTGCGTTAAGATCAATCAATTAGAATATCCAACCTTTAGTTGTTGATTTACATTGATTGACACTTGGATATTGGTCTTTGGTACCATCCAAGTTTATCTCTCTAGTATTTGATAAAAACTTCATGATTTTCCTTTGCTTGAGTAAAGATCAAATCGAGAGATAGAGATATTAACTCCTTAATATACTTTTTATTAAGATTAAGTCATATTGTCTAGTTGATTCTCTTAAAAGTATATTAGAGTTAGTCCATACTGATTGCTAATCGAAATATTGGGTGAGGTTGTTGTACCCAGCTTTTCAATTAGGCTATTTGAATTGATTGATTGAGCGAATGACCATTATGAATTGAATATTATTAATTCTTAATATTGTTTATCAATTTATCGAAATATGAGTTGTCGCTTCATAGGTTTTGTAGAACCCTTGTGCATAATTGTTAGGATAACAAATATATTTGTCTCATTGTCGATATTTCATGCTTGGTTTAATTCCTTTGATGGGATATGCTTAGAATAGCCAGGTATTATCTGCGAACCTATATTTAGTTTCGTATAATTTTTCACTAATACAATTTGATGGTGCATGCTTGGATTTAGTCTTTTGATGTGCCATGCTTAGGGTGTCCAGGTGATATTGCGACTCTAATACATATAATAGGTGATGTCGATAGAATAGATGATAAATAATTATTCATGAGTTATGTTTTATTTCAGTAATTGAATAGAAATAGTGGTGGATACGATAAACCACAGTTCTTGATTCTCCCAATGCACTTATATTATTAGTTTAGTTTACTTTTACGTTATTATTCTTTCAAAAATCCAAAATGCTAGAGCATAGCTCGGTTGAACCCAATTAAAGAGTCGCTTGATTATATATTAGAGACAACTTCGTATAGGTTAGGCTAGAAAGATTAGGATTATGAGACATACAAGTATTACTCGAAGACTTGAAGAATGTGAAGAAGTAACAAGCTACATCGACGACATCATCCTTCCTATTGAGGTTAGTAATATTGTGACTTGAACTATTTCATTCCTAACGTATCTTTCAAGTCGTGCTATATTGAAAACATAATTGCGAAGCTGTAAATGATTATACTCTACTAGACATAGTGTTAAGGAATTAGAATACGAAGTATAACGCTTATATTTTGAACTTCGTATATAAGACATCGACATAATCGTATGAATGCTATTGTGATTATGTGTATGGGTAAAGGTGAAGATTTCATCCTAGGAAAGAATGTTTACATTTGTTTAAAGGAAGTACATTCATGAACTTGTTTTATGAATCGAAAGGAAATCACTAGGCTTATTGGTATTGTTATTCATTGCATATCTTTGGATTACCAATATGTGTGAGTTAGTAGAACCGATCATAACTTGTTATGTATCTTGGTAAAACTAGTCACAATGCCGACTTATGTATTGGTATGAGTTTTATTAGTGTAACCGATCCTAAGTAATCACCTTAGATGGTATGATCAATATTTGTAATTGGTGTAACCGATCCTGGTAATTGGTATGACCAATCACAAAAGAGTTGTAATCAATCCTTGTAATTGGCGTAACCAGGTCACGGTAATTGGTGTAACCGATCATAGTGACTAGTGTAACCGATCACAAGTAATACCATGAGAATATGGTAACAGGTCCACAGTAATTGGCGTAGCGATCACAGTAGCGATGTAACCGGTCCCGGTAACCATATTAAGGTAGAGCCGATCCTTGTGTTTGCTAGAGCAGTAAACCCATGATTAGTGTATTGATATTTGATCAATCACATAGTTCTTGGAAGTCGAGATGAACCAATTCTAAACTTGTTTGGAAGTGTGGTATAATCGGTTCCAAGATTGTAAATATGAAAAAGGATTTACAAAGAAAAAGATGTCGACATACTTTGAACATGTTCAGTAACTCTTATCATTTATTGTTCAAAGATATTCCTTAATAGCTCAAGGAGATCCCGGACCGAAATAAATTGAGAATCTTTTAATTAAGGTTATTAATTTTATATGCTTTTAATTACCAGCAATTAAAATGCATATCTTTGGAAAATAAAAATTGGTAATGTGCATTTACTAATTAGAGATTTTCTAGTGAGATTTCGGTTAATATTGGATGAGCATTTCTGGAATTATGAAAACCGATTTGGGCATTTATTGCATATCTTAAGAATATTTCGGTTTTGGAAATTCCTTGGTGTCCATACTTCCTTGGTCTATAAATACTCAAGTTTGCATTTCGAGCAAACTATCCTAAGAGCCAACAAAACTACCTTGTTGTGTTGTGACTAGTGGATCCGTCTATTCGGAGAGGAAAGTACCCTAATTAGGCGAAATCTCTTACGACCAGCTCGTTTAAAGACTTTTGTAGGATCAAGAAGCTCTACGAGTACCGTTGGTGGGAAACTAGATAATTGTAGTATTATTAAATTTCGATTTTATTTGATTGACTAACGGTTGTTGAACTTTGATTGCACCTAGTTTGTTTATTCTTGAGAATCTTCTCTTCGATATAAGATTCACTCAAACTAGATCGAAGTATCGACTGGGATCTTTAGAAGCTGTTTGTAGATCTAAAGACGTCTTGTGATAATCCATTGTTAACAGACTCAGTTCTATGCGTGATTGATCACAAGAGATTCAAGTTGTGGTGTGCAGGTGTTTATTGAAGATTAAAGAAGATTTGAAGACAAAGAAGATTTCTTATTGGTTTCATAATCTTTGGTGTGCACAAAACTAGATCGACTGGGATCCAACTATAATCGGTTTATCCTTGATAGATTTGATTGATTAGTTGCGTAGATCGGCATCACTATATAGTATCTTGGTAGATTCTATATTTGATTGCAATATCTAAACTCTGCTACTTTTGTAGTTGTTGGATAGATAGATCTAAACCAGACAAAGGAGTTTATTGGATTAAACAGAAGAGCCTTTGTCTAACTTATATTACTGAGATTGAATAGAGTTGTTACCGAACAAATTTGTTGTTCCTTTACTGTTTGGAATTAGATCCAAAGGAATTGTTCAAGTGCGTGCACTTATCAAATGTCGGAAGCGCAGGGATCTTGAAGAAACTAGGTGAACTATAGGTTTAGTTGCTTGGTCTCAACTATACGAAGTTGGTTTGATTTTTTATAGCGGCTTAATTACAGAGTATTCAATTACGGACTAGGTCTCGGGGTTTTTACGCATTTGCGGTTTCCTCATTAACAAAATCTTGTTGTGTCATTTACTTTTATTTTCCGCAATTATAATTGTTGTTATTATAATTTAAAGCAAATTACACAAACATCAACTTCGTATAGTTGATAGTGATCCTATAGAGTTTGGTTAAGTCCGAACCTATTATCAAGTAATCACACTTTGATTGTTGTATTGTCTCGATCTCGTATCCATAGACGATCACGCAAAGTATGAATACCAGGTTAGTTATATTATCTCGACTCGAGTCCATAGACAATCACTTTCGGTAAGAAGACTTATAGGTGGAAAAGTTTAAGATTGTGGTATATTTGGGTACCCTCGTCTTTTCACAAAAATATTATTGGTTCTTAGTCGATTAGAGATATTGGTTACGTATTTCCACCGCTCCCTGTGGGTTCGACCCGTATTTGCCATTGTCTACATTGTAGACGACGTGCAGTGCGGTTATTATATATAGGTGTTCCCGAAAGCCTATAAAAAATCCTTCCACTTGAGGATAGTAATCTGACTTGACTTGTTTCCATTCCTATCATTTCTTTCGAAGTTGTGTAAGATTGAAAACACATGCGAGGTTATATATATGATACTCTAGTATTAGACTTGGTCATATTAGTATGATCAAAGTATCAAGGAATTATAACGTTTATCTTTTGAACTTCGTAAATGCGACATCGACATAATATATGTAAATTGTTACTTAATTATGTATTGGATATAAGTGTGATTTCATCCTAGGACACTATGTTTTATTACATTGGTTTAAGGAAGTAGATATACGAACTTGTGTCGTAATCGAAAAGAAATCAATAGGTGTTTTGGTGCGGTTTTCTAGGAAGATCTATTGGATGACCAATTCGAACCTAAAGAGGGAATTCGGGTATAACTAGATCTTAAGTTATGTTGAGAGTAAAGGTAGAAGCGATCCCTACCTATATCGGAAGTCTTGGTAGAACCGATCTTAGATTTGTCGGGAGTCAAGGTAAAGCTGATCCCTACCTATATTGGGAGACTTGGTAAAATCGATCCTAGCCTATGTTAGGAGTCATGGTAGAACATGTCCCAAGAACAAAACCGATTTCCATTATTCACAGATTAATTTAAGGTTTTTGTGAGTTTGGAATTAGGGTTTGCTAGATAGGAAAGTTTTAGATGTCGACATAATTTGAACATATGCATAATTCTTATCATGTTGTAGTGATATAAGTGGCATGGTGCATGTACTTGTATCTACATGATTGACACATGGTGTACTTTCTTTACTACTACCAACACATGTAACAATTACACTACTTCCACCTATTCTTTATGTTGTGTATTTAAAGAGAAAACCTAATGAATAATAAGAACACACTACTGATCCTTCTCCCCTACTTTGCTTCTATTATGTTTGTCTCTCATTTACAATAAACTTAAACACGTTATTAGCACCTTGTTCTAACCAAATGAGTTTTTGTTTAATCAATCAAGGAAGAAAATTCCTTTGTTTTCTACATCAACTACAATTACTAGTTCCACTAAAAATTTATCATTCATCTCTACTAGTTCTTGTTCTCTACATCAAGTAAGGAAAGCTAAAATAAGGTATATCTAAATACCCCTTTTGATTTGTTAAGAAAATCCATGTCTTCTTTTACACATGCATTTTTTCCTTGATTGTGATATATATTTCTCTATATATTATATATCACATAATGATATGAAATTTGGAAATTGTTTGTGAGAGAGGTGGAAAGAAAGAAAGTCAATCGGGCAAAGGAAAGACAGATTTGAAGAATACTACAAGGGAATACATTACTAAATCAAAGAAGTATGGTTGCCCGTTTAAGATTATAGTTAATAGACCCAAGAGACCCTATGGTAGTAAGGTATACAAGTCTCTAAAGTGATGAATGGTTGTCACAATCATGATGATCCGGAATCTCTTGTTGGACACGCCGCCGCTTGTGGGTGGGTTGAAACCTCAATTGGAAACTATGAGGTTGACGTAAGCTGGTAAACCAAGTGACATCCTTAGGAAGATTAAGGAGGATGATAAGGATAACTTGTCCACTTTGAGGCAAATTTACACGGTAAGAGCAAACTTTAGAGGAGGTCACTGGATGGTAGAGCAGTTATGGAACAATCTCAATGGTTAGCCGATCAACACGGATACACAATGAGGAAGCAAGTATTGAAGGCAAAGTGACTCTATGTCATATCTTTCAAGGAAACGTGGAGTTACTTGGTTCATCTATTTGGTAAGGGATCATGTTATACATACGCACCAAAATACACCCTTTGGGATGAATCGCTAAGGATCCGAGAATTGTTTTATTCAACCATAACAACATACATTATATCTGGGCTCTAGAGTACGGAAACGGCTAGATGGGTTTCCATGAGGTCTCTGAGGTCACCAAGGAGTGGCTAAAAAATACCATCCCAACATGAGGCGATGGGAGGAATTGATCGGGCCGGATCAATTCGATGGTCTCCATTTGTTGGAATGAGTATTTTCCTTATGTTAAAAACCTTGATCTATCGATGCTTATATTTTGTCGCTTTCTTATATTGTATTTTGCAAACTTGAACCAACCTTAATGAATGAAAGTGGTTTTCTTTTTTTTCGTAACTTGGGCTCATTTATAGAAATTTGTAACAAAATCCGGACTTCTTATTCATTTATAGAGTCCGATTCAGAGTTAGTTTGTTCAGAAGCTTTTTCGTAATTCGGTTTATATGGAGGATAATGTAATCCGATTAATGGAAGAAAAGGGTACATGATTTTTTAACTAAACAACCGGTTACATATGGTCCAAAATGATCCGAACAGAATCCTGGATGGCTTTATATGTGTATTAATGTAACCCGATTATAGTTGATGTTCATCACATTAACCCATAATGTCGGTTTATGTAGGTTCACATTAAAATCCGATTAAGATTACAATGAGATTACTATGTTTGAACATATAAACCGATTCGGTGGATTTTCAAAAAACTTGATGAGTGAATTTTTAAGATTTAGAGGTAAATCATTGTAGAGTATCTCTTAGAAGGAATGGTTTAAAGGGATTTAACTCAATCACTTGAATTGTCCTTTTTTGTTTTTTTTTTTACAAACAACAAAAAAAGATTTTAATTGTTGTTTGTGATTGATTAAGATTTAGTTTTGGTTTTGATGGAAATTGAAAATAAATTAAATTTTGATTAATGATTTTTGTATTTGTTAATTAAGTTATGATTTTGTATTTGTATTTGTGTTAGAATAATTAAGGTTTCTTTAAGGGTTAGTTTAGTATTTTTACAATATTTAGACACCCCTTTATCATTCGTCATTGGGTGGATGAAGAAATCCATAGGCCCCAATTAAGTGGCATAGGCCCCAATTTAGCGAGTTATTTTCCTTATGTTACGCAACAATGTTTACTTTAAATATTGCTTTGGTTCTCAAGTTTTGGCTTACTACTGTATTTGGCTCATGAATAGTTCTGTCAAACTACACTATTCACGGGTGATATAAAGGTGACGGTGGATGGTTTTTGGGACCGCTCGATGTGTATAGCTAGTTCTGGTGGAAATCGAAATTGCTTGTACGCTTATCGGTCTTCTACTGTCGCTTGTCAAGGCTGTCTTACAACCTTCGAAGAGCGAAAAAAAGAAAGCAAATTAGCTGAAGGAACTGTAAAACCCTAGGTTAGAGATGTCAGGTCCTGGTATTCATCCTTATCACCACCACCACCATCATCAACAACAATGGCCACCTGCACCTCCACCAGTTCCTCCACCAGTCGAAAACCCTAATCGTACCCCTCCTGAAGAAGTAAAAAAATAAGAAAAATCTTCTATTTCTGTCTTTTCTCGTTCTTTGATGGTTTTTGCCCTAGAAATTTAACAAATCGGGTGTTTCTGCAGGTTCGCACCATATTCATATCTGGTTTACCAGAAGATGTAAAAGAAAGGGAATTACAAAATTTATTAAGATGGTCACCTGGTTATGAAGCATCTCAAGTGAACTTCAAAGGAGAACAGCCGATGGGTTTTGCTTTATTTACTAATTCCCACTTTGCTCTTAGTGCTAGAGAGGCTTTGCAGGTGATGACTAATTTTCTTTTCTAGGTTTTATTTGTTTTTCAAGGGCGTTCCTTATATTCTTATGGTTTCTTCTTACTTTATTTTTCAGGAGATGGTTTTGATGCAGAATCTAAGTCTGTTTTGCATACTGAGATGGCAAAGAAGAATCTTTTTGTCAAAAGAGGTCAGTTCTTACTTTCTTTAAGCTGTTATAATATTTTGCAGTTGGTAGACTCTAGTCTAGAGAAACTTCTTGAAATTAGCTTATTATACAAGGATTTGTAGTTTGGAACTGAAAGTATGAAAGAATTTAGAGTAGTGTATATTAGAAAGTAGGCCTAATGTCTTATGTTTTCTATTCTGTCCACAAAGCTTTCACTATCAAATATTCTTTGTGAATATGTGTGAATATGTGTTAAATTGGTAGTATTATTATTACTTAGTTATATAGATAGACATACACACATAGAAACCTCTTGAACAAATTTATGGTGTGAGATTGAATCGGGTGTAGAGAATGGAAGTCTGAAGTTTATAGGGATCCGAGTAGTGGATAGAGTGAAGTTTTTGCGGAATGGATTGCAGTTAGACAAGAATTTAAAGGGGCCTATGCTAACCTTGGTTTATGACTTCCTATTGGTATGTATGCAAGGATTTTATTTGGTGTCTGAATAAACCAGTTTAGGGCTTCAACTTTCTCAGATTGGCTGATAAGTACCCAACATCATGTTGTTTTCAGATTGGCTGATAACATAAATAAGGGAAAGGGAGTAACCTTACTACAGTGGATCCATTTAAATTAAAGTTGTCTAATACTACATACAAATAAGCCAGTAGTCTGACTGATAAGCTCTTGCATAAAACTGTTACCTTGTAAGGAAACTTAACTTGGTTTGCTAATCTACAATGTTTGAGTTATGCTTTGTTTCGGAGAGGATTAGATTAGAATTCATACTTCATAAATTTAGTGGTGTTGTATAGTATGCTAAGAATCCAGTTCTGCCCTGATCCAATACCATTAACTGCCTTGCCGAACACCCTGCCTTGCCGAACACCCCCAATTGTTTTACTTCTCAAATGATTTGACCTGCTTTAAGTAAACTTGAGTGGTTGCGAAAGTCGATGTGTTGCATAGATGGGTTTTCCAACTATTTTGATGTAATGCTGTCTGTATTCAATCTGTAGGTGTTGTTGCTGATGCAAGTTCTTTTGATCAAAGTAAACGCTTGAGAACTGGTGGTGATTACACACATACAGGTTATGCAAGTCCATCTCCTTTTCACCCTCCTCCTCCTCCTCCACCTGTTTGGGGACACCAAGGGTAAGTTTGTGTTTTTTTTGCTTGTAAAGCCTTTTAATCGCGATCAAAAATATAGGACCTAATAATTCAATCTTTAAGTTATCTGGTGCAAGTACATGTCTCTTGAACCATGCCTAATTGAAATTGACTAGGTACATGGCTCCACCCCCTCCACCATATGATCCTTATGGAGGATACCCCGTGCCTCCACTAGCGATGACTGCACCAGCCCCTCTACCGCCACCCGGTGGTTATGCACCAGTCCAGGTGATGCTATAATCTTATCCTCACCTCCATCGATCAGGGGCTTTGGCATTTTGTTTTATTTATATTACTGTTTGTGTTTTGAATCCACATACCAATTAGATTTTCAGAAGCTGTGTTTCTCATTTGCGAAACTGTAAGTTCCAGTAGCATTAAAGCTACATTAGGAGGTGGTAGTATCAATTTCTGGCCTCTCACTTCCACCAAAAATTTTCTGTTTTGTTACCTCTAGAATCTCGAACTAGTCGTTTACTTTTGATGCCTGAATTGTGCCAGTTTTCTTTGTTCAAACTGACTACTATTGCCATACTAGCTTATTCTTTTACTCTTTTTCCCGCAGAACACAAAAGATAACCCTCCTTGCAACACTCTCTTTATTGGGAATCTTGGAGAAAATACAGTGGAGGAAGAGTTGAGGGGAATTTTTAGCGTGTATGAATCTTCTCTTTCCTGGATCACTTTGTAAACTGTGGAATAATGATTCCTATTATCAATCTGTTTGATTTGGTTTTCTGTACGAGTTTTAAACCAGTGGTTACCGTCTATTGTCTTGTACCTATTAATACTTCGTAATGTTGACTCTTTGGTTATGGTTATACAGGCGACCTGGGTTTAAGCAAATGAAGATGTTGAGGCAGGAAAGGAATACAGTCTGTTTCATTGAATTTGACGTAAGTAGTATGCCTATATAGTATTCTGAAAGAGTAAGCAGTAAATTTATTATTGATTACTTGCAGCTTATTATTATACCTAATGCAAAATCGAAAACACTGATTTTTCTGATGCACATATGTTATAAAAGCTTATTTATTTCCAATGTTATATGCTTGCTCGTGGTTTATACAGGACGTTGGTAATGCTGTTAATGTGCACCAAACTTTGCAAGGTGCTGTTATCCCAAGCTCTGGACGCGGTGGAATGCGAATACAATATCCTTTTCATACTCTCTCTCTCTCTCTCACACACACACAGTGCACTATTTTTGTGCGCATTGTTGGTTAGCAAATTAGCTTTAGGAAACATCTTTTGGCAAATGAATAAAAAAAGAATATATATATTTTGTTCCATCAAATTAATTTTTTCTTCTTCTGTATAACTGATCACAGAAAACTTGTATTTTTGGCTAAGTTTTTCTTGACGGGTAGAAACATATTCGAAAAACCCCTTTGGGAAGCGGAAGGATGGGATTGCAGGCAACAGTACACCCGAAGCCAATGGGTCCAATTACCAGCAGTAGCTTAAAGCCTCAAAGGGATGAACTTTCTGCCCTTAATTGCTCGTGACAAATAGAGAAAATTAGGAAAACCAGACTGTTTCTGCTACATGTTAGATGCATTCCATGCATCTCATCATCATCATTAGCATGTTTTTGTGTGATAATATCTTAGATTACTGTCAGCTATTCCATTGTTGGATGATTCTATATTGCTATCATGCATTTACTGGTGCATTTGAGAGGCTTGGGTGAATGAGGATCTTGGTTACACATTGTTTAATCCATATTAAAGGGAAGAAATGGTGCATTGTTAGCTTGTTAGGTTATTTGTTGGATTTTCTGTAGGAGACATAAGATATTATGTTACTCGTGTTTGCAATTTTGCATTGATGTTATTAGGATCATGTCGTCGTTTTCATTTATGCTCTTGTAAGATCGCATTTCATGACATGCGCTGCCTTTTCTTTATATCACAACACTTGAATACTTGATTAATAGAGCAGCTTCATTCATACCTAATCACTTCTCAACAGTTCATCCATCAACTAAACATGTTACTGCTCCATTCTGCAATCATTTATCTACTTCATTCCATCCCATCCATCAATCCATCCATTAATTTTGCTGACAATCAATTATGAATTTCTCGAGGAATATGGATATTTTTAACTTATTTTTACATAGTGAACTGAAGAATGTTAGAGACTGTATGTTCTATTGTTGTGTTCTTATGCAGGATTCCAATGCTATAGCTGGCACTCAGTTAGGGACGACGAAATCTTTCTATTGCAGTGAGGGTATAGTTTTAGTCTTAACAGGTAAGAGCGATGCTAAGCAGTCCACCACAGATATTGACTCAAAGATTGCCTACAATATGTACTACTAATTGAAGCTCACATGGGATGGAGCCCGAGTCTTACTCTTCAAAGCATTGGTCGCTGCTTTAGTTATTACTATCACAATGCTAACCAGATATCGAATCTCAATTAGAAACTAGATCCTGGTATGTTGTCTGGTAATTCTGTATCCATGAACAAATCTTCGAGTGGAATATGGATAAAATTTGATAAAGAGGAAAAAGTGAAACTCAACTTTTTAGAGGCTTTCCGAAGTACAAGGGATTTGAGCATGTTATCTTATGTACAGTCGTTTGGCTCTCTTTCTTCTTTCAAATTGTTCCTACCTGCCTAGGCCTGGTTTGCCCGTTTATGAATAGTGTCCTCCTGTTCACTGCTATCCAACAAATAAATTTTAAAATGCGGTTGCCTTTGTACTGGAGTTGTGATTAGTAAGTACTAATTATTTTGATTTCATTTAGATTTCTGCTTTTGAAGTTACGGTAGCAGAAGATTCCTCGTAGGCCTGTCAATGGAAGAATATCCGTCGGATATTTAGACATCCGATATCCGACAGGTTAAGCACTACCGGATATTCGATATCCGATAATATCCTATAGGATATCAAAATCAGATATCTATTCCGATAGGCTAAGCTGTCGGATATCCGATAATATTAGGTTATACAAAAAAAGCTTAAAAACCCTTGTAAAACATTTTCATAATTGACACTTATCGGATATTTATCCGATAGTAGACTCGAAATTAGGATAAATTACAAATAAGTTCCTATACTATCGGATATCGGATATTAACATTTCTGGATGGGGTCTAATCCGTTTCCGATATGTTAAGGAAGAAATATCCGATAAAATATCCGATCCGATATCCGATATCCGATACAACGGATAAAATCCTATAGGATCTCGAATATTCGGAAACGGATTCCGGATATCGGATATTAACATTTCGGATGGGGTCTAATCCGTTTCCGATATGTTAAGGAAGAAATATCCGATAAAATATCCGATCTGATATCCGATATCCGATACAACGGATAAAATCCTATAGGATCTCGAATATTCGGAAACGGATTCCGGATATCGGACAAATATTGACAGGCCTAATTCCTCGTATATGTTGACAACCCTTCTATATTTCAAGTATTTTCGAGATGGTTATCCTCAAAACACCCCTGATTGAATCTATATAGGCATTCGAAGATAATCTGAATTGTCTCCGAAATTTGCCACTAGTCCTTTCCACACAAAGTCACGAATTCTCGCCTTCGATGGTTTCTTCACACTTCCTTTCTCCACTTACTCCATCTTCACATCATCTTTTTTCATCACTGCACCATGTCGACATCTTGAACTTTCATATTTTGCAAACCCAATCTTCAAAACCGCACAAATCTTAAAGTGTATGTGTACACTATAAAAATCGGTTTTGCATATAGGGATCGGTTCCTAATGTAGGTAGGAATCGGTCCTACCTTGAACCCCATATAGGTAAGGATCGATGCTACCTTGACTCCCAACATAAGTAAGGATCGGTTTTACCATGGTTCCCAACATAAGTAGGGATCGGTCATGCCTTAGATGTTCAATGAATACCGGACCACCAATCCTATTGATTTCTTTCAACTACGAAACAAGTTAGTAAGTCTAGTTCCTTAAATTATGTAATCAAACATAGTTTTCTGGGCATGAAATCAATTCTAATTTCATTACACAATCTAGTAAACACGTTACAAAGATTATTTTTATGTCACAATTACGAAGTCCAAAAGATAAGCATTATACTTCGTAATTCAATATACCAAGATAGTAAAACAACTTGTATATTCCTCCTTGATACTTTGATCATAATAAGATGATCAAGTCTCTAATACTAGAGTTTCATGTATATAATTCCGCATGTTATGTTTTCAATCTAAACGACTTTGAAGTAACTTAATAGAAATTGAAACAAGTCAAGTCTTGTATTACTAACCTCATGTGGAAGGATGATGTCTTCGTTGATATAGATACGTATTCGAATTCTTTAGGTCTTCCGAGTAATACTTGTATGTCTCAACATCTTTAGACTTTCTAGTCTAACCCAACGAAGTTGACTTTTGTAAACTAATCAAGCGAATTTTGAGTTTTGATACTAAAATATGACAACCAACCTTGACATACCAACTCTTGGGAGGGTTCAACCGAGCTATGCTCTAACAATCTCCCCCGTTGTCAATTTTAGTGACAAAACTCTAATACATATGGAGAATACACGAAGTAAAAGATAAAGATATTACGTTACATAACAATCTCTTAACTCATTCTTCATAGGCTTCATTCCAAGTTTCAACAACACATATTCAAAAAAAAAATGTCGATGTTGACGCATTTGAATAACAAAAGCTTTACTCCTCCTAAAGGAAAGCTAGGTAGATATTTAATCCAAACATCTTTGTTATTCCCCTTTTGTAGTATATAATACTACACAACATGATGATATGTTTCTCCCCCTTAGTCTATGCTTTACTCTTTCATCAGATATATACTTTTCAGCACATATATCATTTCTCAGTGATTGTAAATTACCCGTATACTCCATATATGTCTCCCCATTTTTTGTCACAAAATGACAAAGAACGAAAAAATACATAAGCAAACCGAAAGGATCTTACAAGTTCATAAGAACTCATACAACCTATAAGATTTAAATACAAGGGTTTAACATACCATTTTAGACAAGCAATACTAAAATCTAAACTACCTAAGTAATTTGTTTAGCATCTTATCAAGGAAACAATTGCCCGAAGCAATTTCCCCTTTAATTTGATATGCCAGACTATGATCAGAATTAATTCATCCCCCGTTCATCTCGGGCACAATCCGATCAGTGTATTTAATTGATGCACACCAATCCATACAATCCCTACGGACATCATCGGTTGGCGAATACCTCCAGAGCATGAGATGACCAACACAAGATATAAGCGGAATAGAATGTCACCACTATTAAACAAGGCGTATCATCTAGAGCTCCCAATTCAAAGCATCCAAAATATTCCCGCATGTTTACGAAGGTTTGAGCGTAATAAGATAAAGAAAAAGTAAAATACTTGATCGAAAAGTGTTGGTCGGGCAATCAATCCTTAAACTTACATGGATTGGAAAGCAATCAAAGTTAATCCTAATAAGAAGAAACCAACGAGAAAAAGAGAAGTTTTTGGTGCCATTGTTGAGATTTTAGGCAGACTAGTGCTAACAATGAATTAACAATTTGATTTGTGAAGATTATCAAAAATTCAACCCTCTTTTGTATTGGGTGTAAACCACATTAGCCTTAATTATTCATAAATAATTGTACCTCATTTAGACAAGACAAAACTAGGCTAGATAACTAGTTTTCTTATCAAGGAAAAAATTAGACTTGAATATTCTTACCTCATTTTGATAGCCTAAACTAAAATCAGAATTAAGAAAACAATTGCCCGAAGCAATTTTCCCTTTAATTTGATATGTCAGACTAAGATCAGAATTAACTTAGTTACTTATCAGGATCCAATTATTCATAAATAATTGTACCTCAATTAGACAAGACAACTAGGTTAGATAACTAGTTTTCTTATCAAGGAACCAATTAGACTTGAATATTCGTACCTCCTTTTGATAAGCCTAAACTAAGATCATAATTAACTTTATTTTTCTTATCAAGAATTAATTGGACTAAAGCAATTGAACCTCCTTTTGTTAAGCAAAAACAAAAATCGGGCTTGACTTAATTTTCCTAAACCGGAACCAATTGAAAAAAAAAAACGATTATACCGTACTTCGTTAAGCAAAAGCAAGAATAGGCAATTAAATCAACTTTTCTTAACAGAAAAACTATTAACTAACTCAAAATAAATCGTGACCTCACTTTACAATACAACAAACTATGATCCGAACCGATCAAGTTTTGATATCAGGAAGGAGATTATTAAAATTCAACAACTCACCCCAGAAAGATATGACGTTTAAGCACCAGTTCAGTGTAGAACTCTCCCTCTGTGAGTTGTTATTCCCTGCAAGACAAAAGAATAAAAAACAAGTCAACCTTTACCATAGAAAGGTCGACAAGGTCTTAGCTATTACGTGCCAAAGTAAAAAGCTAAACCCGAAACTCATATGCATACTAAATTGATAATAGTATTATTGTGACTTCACACATGTGTTTAATCAATATCTACTTATGATTATTTGATAAATCAAGAAAATAGGTTAGATTCGATACTTGCTATATCTAAAAGTCACATAAATAATAATAGATAATTATATTATGAGATCAAAAAAATTTGGGTTTGTGAAAACCGAATGGTACCGATACAAACCAGGGCAAGATATTGTTCTGTCAACTTCGGAACTGGCATATTACCAGTACGCAAACCGATATAGTTATGTGAACTCCGAAACCGGCGACAGTTTCCAAACCGGTACGCAAACTTAAAAAGTTCTGTGAACTACGGAACTCGGTTTGGTTAAATGCTTACAAACCAATACGCGTACTATGACTAAACGGACTCACAAACTGCTATGTATTTTTACCTTGTACATCTACTAATCATGTCGATTATATTTTCAAGTGCGTTTAAATTATTTCTACGTGATAATTAGCATTTGATTAATTCTCTAAAAATACTAGACTTAATTGATCACATGTTAGTGACTCAGAGTTAATGTCTTATGTTTTCACGGACTTGTTTCTCTAAAAGTTCTAATCGCAAGAGAAAGAGAGATAACTCTAGATATTATTCCTTGATCGAGTTTTACTCTCGGAGTTGTATTGAGTTTGTCCACACAGATTGCCTAAGAAAAAAGTAGTGGTGTATTTTGGTACCCCTGCGTCTTCAATTGGTATCAGAGCAGGCAAACACGCTAAGACCTAATAAGTTTGTGTTTGAAGCAGTCTGACTATATGGACAGGAGTGCAATCTCGATAAACGTACTGCCAGCATTTGATGGAACAAATTACTTATGGTGGGAAATTGCTATGCATTCCTTTTTACAATCCCATGACTTTGAGACATCGAAATTTGTAATTATTGGATACGAGGCGCCAACAGTTATTAGAGACGAAAACACTGTTGTCAAGCCATTAATAGCTTATAGTGAATCCGAGATAAGTGCTGCAAAGCATAATTCATACGTGTTAAACACTATTATCCACGCCATAATCCCAGATCTTCAGCACCATGTGACATCGTGCACTAAGTCTAAAGATGCTTGGGATATCTTAGAAAATGTATTCGAAGGAGATACCTCAGAAAAAGAAACTAGGCTTCAAAACCTAAATTCTGACCGGCAAAATCTTCGTATGGATGATGAGGAATCGTTTGATGAATTTAATCAAAAGGTGTCTGGAATTGTTAATGCATGTTTTGTGTTAGGAAAGAGTATTCCTCGAATGGACATTGTGATGAAAATTCTCCGATCTCTACCAGTAAGATACGAGTCTAAGAAACACGCCATCATGGAAGGAAATAACCTTGAAACACTTTCCAGAAACAGTCTCGTTGGAAAGTTAAAGATCTTTGATCACGAGCAGAGTATGGCTAAAGATAGCACTGCCGCACTTCAAGCCACAACTAATACAAGTATGACTTCTTCAAAGGAAAACTTATCCTGGGCTGAACGTTGTGTTGATCATGATGAAGAAAACATGTCTATGATCACACGGCAAGTCGAAAGGATCCTGAGAAAGTACAAACAAACTGGGAAGCAACGCTCGCGAACCAAGTTTCAAGATGATTCATTTAGTCAAGATGAAAGTTCTCTTCAAGGAAATAATGCTCTCATAGTGTCACATGATATCTCTGATGAGCTTACTTCAGAATTTCAGACAGAAAATTCCGCCCCTCGTGCAAAAATATCTTTTGATTCTGATTCTGAGTCAGAAAAGGAGTTTTTAGAATTCTTGAATAAAAGTGATGAAATTCATCGAAAACACCTAAGTTTGAAGAAAACCGTGGAAAAACTTGAATCATCTCTTAAAGTGAAAAATCTTGAGTTTGAAAGACTTAATGAGAAGTTCGCTGAAACCTTGTATGTCAAAGAAAATGATATTGATACCCTCAAGTGTGATCTACAAAGGCTCTCAGGTACGTAGTTCAGACAAGAACTCAGCTATGTTGTTTGGGTAAAAGTCTTTTGGTAACACGAATGGTATTGGGTTCTCCAGCAAGACCTCTATCACTAATAATTGTTTTATTCCTGCTGGCTCGTACAAAAAGGAAACAATTTATTATGATAAATAGGTAGCCGAATCTTCTGAAGTAGAGATCTCAATGCATTGCTCCTTTTGTGGATGCAAGGGACATGTTCAGGAAAAATGTCGGAAATTCAAGAAGAATAACTCAAGGATAATTAAACTTCAGAATGACATGGATAAAATGAGTCAACTTTTAAAGAATAATCCGAGAACTTCAAAACCGACCGAGGAGACAACAAACCAGAAAAGGTAAAATTCCTGAATGCACAGAGGGCCTTGAAAAGTCACATAGTGACGCGAGCGGTAAGTGTTCTACTCACACTATCACTACTTAGTTGTAGTAATGTGTACAACCTCAATATTTTAGCTTGAGAAAATGAGGTTGCACAAAAACTCATCACATTACCCCTGTGATGACGAAGATGCTCAAGTATGATTGATTATTGTCTGTATTTTATCATCATTGTGTGACTCATCTCATAATAATCCCACATGACTATTGGTATGAGTGATTTTGTCGAGCCTGCTCCAAGATCCAGAATACATAACTGTGTTCCATAACCAATCAATGGTCCTTAAGTATTGTCCAACTGTCTCTTGTGCTCTAACCTATGTTTATTCGAGCTAAGTTGATATTTCAATCTTATGTGATAAACTATGATAAAACCTATGAGAACGCGTAACCACAAGTTGTATACTTACAAAAATCAGTAAAATTTTTTGTATTATCATTTGGGCCCACGGACTGCATTATATGATAAGTCCACTGGTTCACAGACCATGATAGAGAAAATCATTTTCTTTATTTAGGGTTAACTATATACTCTCGTCCTCTTAAGAAAACTTTGGTTCCATGACTCTTGTAACAAGAGGTATCACCAAGAAGGATGCAATAGAAGCTGTCAACGTCTATCTGTGTGAAGAAATCAAATAGTCAAGGAACCGAAAGTAGATTTCAATCGTAGATAAAAAAGGTTCTTCCTCAACTTGTCTTTTAACTATTTGTCAACAAGATAATGATTTTAGGTCTAAAGTCAGGAACTTCGTATCTAAGAGGAATGATTTGAAGTTTCGAATCAATCTATCCTTAGATGAAATAACTTACTGTGAACACTCATTGGCTCAGTCAAAAAGTACTCTGAGTAAACTGAGGATAGAACTTAGTGAGTTAACAGACATCTCTGAAGACTTAGAAAAACTAAATAA
Organism: Papaver armeniacum; assembly: GCA_023531295.1. Taxonomy (NCBI): domain Eukaryota; kingdom Viridiplantae; phylum Streptophyta; class Magnoliopsida; order Ranunculales; family Papaveraceae; genus Papaver; species Papaver armeniacum. Next base: position 397,439 of record JAJJWW010002095.1, on the reverse strand, counting down.
TCCTATCATCGATGAGTTTTTCAACAATGAGAAGGAATTCTCTGCTCAGGCAATCAAAAACCTGACGCATATCTAAGAAACTTCTTGTAAGAATTTATTCTTATTTTTGAATGATAACTAGGGTTTGGTATATTAAAAATTGTGATTACACATAGCTATTTCCAACGTTTTTCATCTTGAATGTTTTTAGATTTATTTATTTAATTTCTAGAGTTGTTGGAAGATGAACTTGCAGTATGTAATCATTATTGGTTTAGTTATTGCAAAAGTCTTATGAAATATTTGTGCCTTTACGTTTTCGTAAATCAGCTAATATTTCATATATGCTCAGAAGTTAAATCTATTATGTTTTTTATAAACGGAGAATAGAACAAACTCTTTGAGAACTTTCTCGTAGTATTGATCTACTCGTAATCACACTTTTGTGTTTTTACTGCCTGACACACTCCGTAAGATTTTCTTATATTGAGTCATATCGATCTTTTGTCCGTAAGTGGCGTAGAGATCGTTTTAATTCGATTTTAGGATAAAAATCCATGTGATTTGTTAATGTCCAACAAAATCCTTCTTTTTATAAAGCAAAGTCACTCATGTTGTTTTCTTGGGAATGACATCAAATGGGGGAGATTTCATAAATGAACTTGTGCTTAATTGCTATATCTTTGTGGGGGTGCGTGGCTGTGGAATTTGAAAGGGGATGCTTGTATCTTTTTAATCTCCTAGATGAGCGTATTTATTTCTATGTGATATCATCTAAAAAAGTTGTTATAATGTGGAATCTCAAAACTTCCTTAAGACTTGAAATATCTTTTGATTGTTTTAATTCATTATGATCCCGCGATTTTTGTACCTTTGTTAATTTTATTGACAAAAAGGGGGAGAATTATTTAGTAGTTTCATACTACATACATATGGTTTACGGATCATCATGTAAGGGGGAGTGAATCAATAATCTATAGGTTTTGCCTATTATGCAAAAGATGTAAGTATTGATTAAGAGGGAGAAACATATCACCGTAGTATTACTTCAGAGTTGGGATACAATTGATACTATGTTTCTGTATGACGACGATTGAGAATATTTATTTTTAAAAGTTGTTATCGCTATGGAATCGGTTCTTCAACAACAACGATGCTGAGTTGAACACGTTCAGAATCATTGCATCTTGAAGTTACGAAGAGTTCAATGAGTTGAAGATGCCAAGGAAATCAAGACATGTTGGATTCAAGAAGTTGTCGAAGCTTTATTTTTTATCCATATGTATTGATAGTTTTGACACTAAAATTGACAAAGTGGGAGATTGTTGGAGCATTGCTCGGTCGAACTCACAAGTGTTGCTATCACAAGCTTGTTGTCAAAACTATATCTTGATTTCAAGTCTAAAATTATGTAAGTCTCGGACTATGATATAAATGTAGTTGAGAAATAGAGGATTACGACGGTCACCATTGCGTTCTACCATTTGAAGGCGCATATCAACCGAAGCTTTTGGAGAACTTCATCAACAAAAGGTAAGTGAAGAATGAACCACATATATCTCAAGTTATATTCACTTTCTATCATTTGAGACGACGTCGCATAACTAATTAGACTATTATGCATAGACAAGAATTTCGAGTCGAGAACTAATTATCTAGTTAACGAATTTCTCGAAATATAATGACTAAGCTTAATGAAGATTTGTTCATACTTGATGAATTTCGATTAAGGACAATTAATTATTCAGAATCAAAATCATGATTCAAGTTTATCATTTAGAAATAACCTGGAACATTGATATGTGTCATTGATGTTATTCAGGAATGTTTCAAATCAATTTAGAGAAATATAGAACTACTATAGATTCAGATACAAGGCAGTGGTATCAGTTTTACTGTGAAAACTATTATATGTCGGAACCCGTATTACATGTACTTGTACACGTAGCGCAGTAGCTATATATCGACTTAAAAATTAATGGTACACATATTCTTATGTATATCATATGAAAATCTTTGTGGCTCGTGAACCGGATCGGTATGCATACTCGAATGCAAACCATTATTGAACTGTGGTTACGGAACCGAGTTTGTTTCCAAACTGGTACGCAAACTTAAACAGTTATGTGTTCCTGAACTCGGCAACGTTGCCAAACCTATACGCAAACCGATTTAGTTATGTGAACTCCGGAATCGGCGACAGTCTTAAGGTTTCCAAACCGGTACGCAAACTTAAAAAGTCTGTGAACTCCGGAACTCGGTTTGTAGTGATTGCTCCATCGATCAAGATAGATAGAAATCATCAAAGTTCTCTTCGCCTCAAACTTTATTGATTCCACAAATTTTATACTTGTGAGGTGAATAATAATCTAGGCTGCACTTCGGGTTGCGTAAGTCTGGATTTTGAGGTTAGCTAGACATTGTCTATTGCTATCGATTTCCACACCTTTGATCAAGTTATTCGATTGTAAAAGAAAATCAATCATATAGGCTTAATCCGTGGGAGGCAGATTTGGTTTAAAGTATTCAATTGAGTTGAAGCAACTCTTAGTTGGTATGACGTCATCTGAGGGAATCAGTTGCGCGGAGTCCTGCTGGGATTCAAGAGGCGTAAGGAGCGCGACTGTACCTTAATCGATGGAATACCTTTTAGGGATCAACTACATTCCAGTCTGAAGTTAATTGGTAGTAGAGTGTCTGGTAGCGGTTTAATACAGTTTAGTGTTCAATCTGGACTAGGTCCCGGTATTTTTCTGCATTTGCAGTTTCCTCGTTAACAAAACTTCCGGTATTTTTGTTATTTGTTTTTCCGCATTATATTGTTTATATTTTTAATTGAAATATCGCAGGTTGTGCGTTGATCAATCATAGTAGATATATCCTAGTTTGTTGGATACGACTTGATTGATTCTTGGACATTGGTCTTTGGTGCCGTCCAAGTAATCTCTTTGTGATTAGGTTCACGGACTTGTTTCTCTAAACTTTCTAATCGTAAGAGAAAGAGATATAACTCTAGATACTATTCCTTGATTGAGTTTTACTCTCGGAGTTGTATTAAGTTTGTCCATACAGATTGCTTAAGAAAAAAGTGGTGGTGTATTTTGGTACCCCCGCGTTTTCAATTGGTATCAGAGCATGCAAACACGCTAAGACCTAATAAGTATGTGTTTGAAGCAGTCTGATTATATGGATATGAGTGAAATATCGATAAACGTACCACCACCATTTGATGGCATAAATTATTTATGATGGAAAATTGCTATGCGTTCCTTTTGACAAGCCCGTGACTTTGAGACATGGAAATTTTTAGTTATTGGATACGAGGCGCCAACAATTATTAGAGACGAAAACATTGTTACTAAGCCATCAATAGCTTATAGTGAATCTGAGATAAGTGCTGCAAAGCATAATTCAGACGGGTTAAACACTATTATCCACGCCATAAGCCCAAATCTTCAGCACCATATGACATTGTGCACTAAGTCTAAAGATGCTTGGGATATCTTAGAAACTGTATTCGAAGGAGATACCTCAAAGAAAGAAGATAGGCTTCAAAACCTAAATTATAACTGGGAAAATCTTCGTATGGCTCATGAGGAATCGTTTGTTGAATCTAATCAAAAGGTGTCTGGAATTGTTAATGCATGTTTTGCGTTAGGAATGACTATTCCCCAAAAGGACATTGTGATGAAAATTCTCCGATCTCTACCAGTAAGATACGAGTCTAAGAAACACGCCATCATGGAAGGAAATAACCTTGAAACACTTTCCTGAAACAGTCTCGTTGGAAAGTTAAAGATCTTTGATCACGAGCATAGTGTGGCTAAAGATAACACTACTGTACTTTAAGCCACAACTGATACAAGTATGACTTCTTCAAAATAAAACTTGTCCTGGGCTGATGAAATTTGTGTTGATCATGATGAAGAAAACATGTCTATGATTACACGACAAGTCGAAAGGATCCTGAGAAAGTACAAACAAACTGGGAAGCAACGCTCGCGAATCAAGTTTCAAGATGATTCAATTATTCAAGATGGAAGTTCTCTTCAAGGAAATAATTCTCTCATAGTGTCACATGATATCTCTGATGAGCTTACTTCTGAATTTCATATAAAAAATTTTGTCCGTCGTGCAGAAATATCTGTTGATTCTGATTCAGGTTTTGATTCTGAGTCAGAAAATGAGTTTTTAGAATTCTTGAATAAAAGTGAAGAAATTCATCGACTAGGTCCCGGGGTTAATTCTGAGAGTATTCATAATCGGACTAGGTCCCGCGGTTTTTCTGCATTTGCGGTTTCCTCGTTAACAAAATCTTGTTGTGCCATTTACTTTATTATTATGCATTATAATTGTTTTATTATAATTAAAGTAAATTGCAGTTGTACGTTAATCCGTAACATTTGATATTGATCCCATGGAGTTTCGATTATTACCGTACCTATTATTAAGTGATCACTTCGTTGTCGTGTCGTCTCGATATTGAATCCGTAGTCAATCACACAAGTGACCTTATTTTTGTATTGTCTCGATCTCGTATCCATAGACAACTACACGAAGTGTGTACCGAAGTTGTTGTATTGTCTCGACTCTGTCCATAGACGATCACACTTGGTAAAGTACTTATAGGTTGATAAATAAGAGATTGTGTTTTATTTGGGTACCTTCGTCTTTTCACTTAAGATAGCAGACTTTATCTTAGAATTCACATGCGTTGGTTAGATTGGTTTTAGGCACAGAGATACTGAGGAAACTAGGTAACTACAGGTAGTTTACTTGGTTGGTAGTGTTTTTTGTATAATGACTTAATTCAAAACTGGACTAGGTCCCCGGGTTTTTCTGCATTTGCGGTTTCCTCGTTAACAAAATCTTGTTGTGTGGTTTTACTTTATTTTCCTCATTATAATTTGTTTAAATGAAAATTAAAATAAATACCCTTGTATGTCAGTACCAAACACTTGGGTTGATCTCTATAGTTGAGTTCGGTTTTGCACCAATACTATATACTAAGTGTATACCTTGTGGCTTGCTATCTTCTTGACAGTCTCTGTCTATATTAAATCACGCAAGGTATCAGACTTATAGGTTGATATCGAAAATATTTTGGTGTACCTGGTACCCTCGTCATTTCAATTGGTATCAGAGCGTGCAACTACTAAAAAAAGATCTAACAATCTGTGTTTGGTGAGATCCAACCTATAAGACATGAGTCAAAGTAAGATTAAGAGAAAACAAAGATTAATGAAGACTCAATTAACGTATCACAAGAGGTAGTTCAACCACTCTATGAATCAGAGGTTATGAGCAGTGATAATGATTCTATCTTATCCAAATCAATTTCAGAATGCTCTTCTGATATTATCTTGAATGAGTCCGAAGGATCTCATGATGATTTAAAACTAAGTCTTGTTGGCATGTCCGATGACTCAAACATAAACCCTTCTATGTAATGATGCAAGTTATGTGGATATGTTAACCTCCATGCTGAAACTAGCCCGTAAATAATTGCTTACTAACAATAATCACTGAAGTACGTCTCTTAATAGGGAAAAGAAACTTCGAGTAGATTTACAATCAACGAAAACTGAATGTGAAAGTCTTCGTCAAGATCTTGAAAGGTTGAGGGAAAATTCTCAATAAATACAGAGTCTTGAAGACAAAGTAAGTGCTAGTCTTTCTCAAGCAGAACTATTAGAGAAAGATCGTGATGCTGCTCTCAAAAATATCAAAAGGTTGGAAGAGAAACCTGTTGAATATGAAGCAAGGATTAACTCTCAACAAGTGAGTTTTCAAAAGAAAGAAGGTGTATATCTCTCTCGAGAAAAATACCTTGAGGATGATCTAGTTAGTGCTCTTGATAAAATCAAGACCGTGGAAGAAGAAAATTTGGACTTGAAAAGGTTCAATAATAGCTCAAACAAATTAACCTCAATGTTAAAAGAAAGTAAATATCATCGTGATACACGAGGATTGGGATATAAGGGAATATATGCTTCAATTATTAGCAAAGAGGTAAAATTCATTAAGGCTAGAAATTATTCTTTACCAGAGGCTTCCATTAATGACAAAGATGCTCATATTTTTAGTCAAGAAGTAAAGTTTATCAAGCCTAAGAATCATGTTCAGCCAAACTCTTCAAGTGAAACTATCAATGAAAGCACTTCTACTAATATCAATAAAGCAACAACGTTAAACAAAGATGGAAAGAACAAAAGTCGTTAAGCTCCAACGCAAGTGGATCCGTAAAAAGCTAACATTGAAACTCGTATTTCTTATGTTACTAAGCATTGTTATTATTTTGGTAATAAAGGACACTTGTGATGGGGATGTAAAATTCGTAAGATACATCAAACGAGTACTTTATTTTGAGGTAACAAAATATAGGTAACTACAAACGAAGAGTAAAAGAACCAGAAAGTAGATCTGAGAAATAGAGGTAACAAAAACACCAAAGATCAAATTGATCAGGAGGTAAGGATCGCAACATGAAGAACAATTAAGATCGGCAAAGAAAGAACGAAAAATCAAATGAAAAAATAAAGATCAATCAGGATCATACTTGTCGAAGATACCATAGTAACACAACACAAATTAAAGAAAAATATAATCCGTCTTAAAATTAGAGAATAAACATTATGTCTATTTATCCACACTCGCAGAATAACATACATACGTATGAAACACACAATTAGAAAAGTAAAGAACAACACACATACATATGAATTTTGGTACCCTCTATCAGCACCCTTGCTATCTGTCCATTCCATAAACAGTTGGTGGGTCATGGACTCATGGTGGCTTCACTAGTGAGTCGACTAGACCACTTTAATCCGTTTATATTGTTGTTACTATACTGTGTATATCTATAATACAAAGCAGAAGGGGTTTTTGAGTCGCCGACGGACGGATAACATTTTCAGAGACAAATGGATAATCCGGCCATCCCAGTTTCATCCCAACCATTTACATCTGACGGATGTAAGAGTTGTAACCTTCTTCCATTATGTAAGAGTTCCACACTAATTAAAAAACAATGTCCCACCAGAAAAAATAAAATAGACAATTAAATGTTAAAACCATGTAGAACTCATATTTTTACACTCATATTTTATTGTAGAAAAATAAAAAAATTCCTTGCACCATATCTTAAGAGAAAACAAATTAGCCAACCTTTATCAACCTGCAAAACACAAGTAACTTAGAACATTTGCGATTACAATGTGTAAAACGCAAACAACAAACAATTTTTGATCCTCTTTTTAAAAATACAAAGAATAATTTTTATTATACTCACTGTAAAGGGAATAACAGAAAAACGAAAAAAAAAATACATATCCGAAAAATGACTCATCGAAAGTTTACTCCTAAAGAATAGTTTTTAATGGTCGTATTTAATAGTCTACGCAAAAAAAAAAAAAAAGTCTGACGGCTCACGTATGAAATTAAAAATGACTACCTAAAATAAATAGAGACATATATAAAATGAGTAGTATTTGTTCCTTCGTACCTTCATAATTCTCTCTAACTCATACTTTCGATAGAGTTTTAATACATGCAATACCAATAACAACAACACCAACTAGAGAATTTAATTGATGAGCGAAGAAATAGATAAACCTATCCAGTGAACTAAATCAACGAAACAACCTAATTTAAGAAGTCCGGAGATGCTGTTTGGAGTCATATAAGGGTTTTGTGGTTCACTCATATTAATTGATAAAAATGTAACGACAATATTAATAAATTATTTTAGTTCGATCTATTTACAACTCAGTTTATAAGAATTTTTTGAAGAAGTCCAATTATTTTGCTACAGTTATATGTAATATTGGTTAAGACCGAGGGGCCTGAGCGTTAAGTCCAGTTTTTTATATATACATTATAATTATTATTCATATTCTCATTTTAAAATGTTAGGTTACTGATTTAAAAAAACAAAAAAAAAACATGGTAGCCAAAATGTCGAATACATAGCTTTTGGTGCTGTAATTTGAGATTCTTATAATTCTTGATTTTGAACTTGATCGAAAGACTAGACAACAAAAATCGGTAATTTTTAAATTTAAAAGTAAATTAATTTTTTCAAATTTTTTTAAATGTTTTTCTTTATTTTCTAAAATTACTAATTAGCTAATTTACTTTCACTTTAATGGGACTAAAAAAATAAAATCACCTATAAAGGAAAAAACTCAAATAGTTTGGTTACTAAGACAAGTTCATTTCGGTAACTACACACGGAATGTCAATACAAGGGTATTAAAACGCATGGCATAAAGGGAAATAAATGTCCATTACATGCCCAGTTGTATCATTCTTATAAAGATGTTGATCTCAATTAGGTTGTGCTACCACTTACAAACTTTTACATTCTCATGACATGTGAACTTCTAATAGTTGTACTTTCCATTCCACCAATATAAATAGTATCCTTAGTCGACACAAAATATCCAACATCAACCAAATATATATGGCCATTGATTATGTTTGAAGATACCATAAATAGTGGGGTGAAAAAAATCATGGTTTTTATAATTGTCTTTAATGTCAAAAACTGAATGGGCTGATTTTTATTTATGAAATATACAGAGATCTAAAACCTGCTGATATCCCTGTTCTCAACTGGGATAATGGACAAGATGTCTGTATGGATGTTACAGGTGTCTCGCCATTCACTGGTGAAGGTGTTCGCTCATTTGTTCCTGGAAAAGCTATTGCTAATGCGGTTTCAAGAAAACGTACTAAATATTTGGACAAATGTGTTTCGCATGGTTATGGTCTGGGTGTCCTAGCTTTCTCCACTTTAGGGGAACTCGGTGATGACACTTTGAGTTTCTTCAAGCGTCTGAAGAATTGTCTTGTCATCAATGACGCTAGTAGCGGTTTGGGTAGTTTTATTTTTCATAGATTAGGCATTGCTATTCAGAGGGGAGTTGGAGCCCAGCTTGTTGCTAGGTTACCAACCAAAGCTTTGTATGATTTATTTTCATTTAATTGTATATTTCATAAATAATATACAAGTTATACTTAAAATTAAAAAAAAAAAAAAAAAAAACGCGAAAAAATAAAGTAACCACCAATAATGACTAGAGACCTATATTAATTGAGTAGTATTTGTTACTTATATAATTCATCTCTAACTCATACTTTAGGTAGAGTTTTAATACATGCAACACTAATAAGAACATCACTGGAGAATTTAATGGAGGTGCGAGAGATAGAGAAACCTATTCAGTGAATTGAATCAATGAAACAACCTAATTTAAGAAGTCCGGAGATGTTGTTAGAAGTCATGTATGGGATTTGGGGTTGTCTCATATTAACAAAACATGTAACAACAATATTAATAAATTATTTTAGCTCTATCGCGTTGTAAGGATTTTTGGTTCGAGATTTTTGCGACGACACTTATACGTAATATTGGTGGAGACCAAGGCTTGCGCGTTAAGTCCAGTTTTTTCTATTGTAATATATATATATATTGTAAGGGACAATGGTGTTTTTCCTACATCGACGGACATCTATAGTTTGGACACATAAAGGACGGTCCAGATCGAACAACTAATGTGTTTTGAGTTATACAATTTGGGCACTTAAAGGAAGGTTACGATCTAAATATCATCTTCAGATCATGCAACTAATGTCTTTTGTCCTTCTTTATATTGATGATGGATCCCTAACAACATGTTTGGTTCAAGAAATTAGATTCTTGGTAATTCAATTCCGGGGGAATGTGACCAATTCCTTGAACCAAATAGTCCAAATCAACTCTATGTAATTGAGAATTTTGATTCCTAGGAATCCAATTCCATCCAAAATAATAGATTTCAATCGCATTGGTCTAGTAGTGCAATGGAATTGAATTCCAGGGTAAAAACAAAAGTAATTAGATTACCTCAACCAAACGTTAATTTTTGGATTTGAATTCAATTCCAAGAATTGGATTACCCCATAATTGAATTCCTAGAATCCAATTATTCCAACCAAACGAGTTGTAAATATCATCTTCAAGAGTTAATATTCAAAGAAGATATTACAGTCGTTCATGAGATATCATCTTCCGAGCTAATATTCAATTTCAATATCAATCAATTCTGATTCTCATGGATTATCGAACGGTTACAAATTCAGAGTATTTTATTGCGATAATCATTCCAAAATTTGCTCCTGAAAATCTTTTAAACATCTATGTATAAAATAAAATTTCCATTTATTTAGGATGCCCAGGGTTTGACCTATATAAAGATCACGATAATTTCCCATCTGTTCACATTCGTTTCTCAAATCTAGAGCAAACTTACAAAATACCATACCACCGTTTTATTTGGTGACCACTCCTACTGCTATACGTCTCTTGTTCAAACAGCATGTATTGTTTTCCACTTTGTTTGATTCAGTCTGTTATGATTTGACTACCGAAAAAATAAGTCTTGCTAATCCTGTTCTCTCATTCAAAACATGCGATAACACGTAATGGCGAGCCAAATCACATGTAGCCCCTCCATAATTGTTCCAAGAAGCACCTACAAGAGCTTCAAGTAGCTGCCTGATATTGCGGAAGGTGAAAACTGGATGACGAGAGTCATGATTTCCACAACATGGAACGAAGTGGAATTCTTGGGGACCAATGAGGTCCAAAGCTTGGATCTCTTGATGAAAGACAAAAATGTAAGTAACGCCAATTTACATGTTCTCTACACCATGACAACTTTGTCAGTCCCTTTCCCTTATCTATCATTTTTACTGTCATAGGGAGATCGAGCTACATGGAGTTGTTTCCAAAAAATTTATATGGAAATTTGAGCCACTCTTGCATGAGAGAGTAGCTTATTCACTTAGCAAGTTGAATCTTGCGGCGAGAAAAATAATAATTTCATCCTTCTAGAAATGACAAACGTGCATATTTTGAGTGGAACACTGAGGTCCAAGCACTTTGGATTCCACCACTGTGAAAATACCACGCCACAAATTCTCATTTACTGCCTTTGAAGAGCTAGAATCACATACTGTAAACACATATCTTACGGTGTAAGCACATATTTTGAGTATTCTGACAAGCCTAACGACTCTACAAGAAATTAAGAGAGCAAATGGCCAACGGTCCATTATGCGCGACCTAAATCTTCAGAACTTGAGGTATATGTTCATCAAAATATTCATAAAATACTTGATGTTCAATTCAGCTATTTGGAAGGTCGCTGATCATGACCTTTGGTTTTTTTGTGTGTGCAGCGGTGTAAATGTGAAGGTTACTCTGTGGGGTGATGCCATATGCAAGCTGAGCCGAAACTTGGACCAACATGGCATTGAGCTTGCACCAGTTATAGTTGTGGTACATGGGTGCTATGTTAAAAAAATATCTAAGTAAGCCATGGATGATATTTATAACTTCGATACCAGGATCGCTTGATTTATAAAAGTATACAAGAAACCTCTTCCCAGGGAAGTTATCTTTGTCAGCAACAAATTCCACCAAGGTCTATTTCAACATGGAGCTTCCTGAAGTGGTGGATATGCGACAAAGGTAACCCAACCATCTAATATTCCTCTTTTCGAGTTTAGGATTTCTCCACATACACATCGATGTACTCATAGTAAACTTTGCAGATGTAGTTGCAGGATTTCCCACACTACACCCCTCACTCAAATCTGCTAAATCAACTCATTTGAAGATGAAGAATAATATGTTTATTAATTGTTTTCTTGAAAGATTTACAAAGAAATATAGAACAAAGCTAAAGAAATTACAATCACTCCTAACTTTCTCTCTCTAATGACTTGTTTCACAATTCAAAAAAGACCTCTCCCTCAACAGACTTACTCGACCCTTTTTATAGGGTATTACATAGTGGATGACAAATATATCATGTCCCTTATTTTCGGAAACGTCTCGCGAATGATCGCGAATGTACAACTGTTTGCCTTCGCGTCACTCTTAAATCTCGCCAAGTCTTCACACTTTCCTCATGTTCTAACTGTCGTCATCTATTACGTCATTTATTTACCTCCATGCGACTCCTTCGCGCGACGCGGATCGTTTATTAATCTCGCAAGTATTCTTTGTCGCGATATTCTCGGTCCTACATCTTGCCTCTTCTCATGTCTTCTCTGCGAAGAAGAGAATGTCATGAGAACCTATATTTTAAAGTGCCGCAACTGCTTATCTTTATCTTGCGATTGTTTATTTTCACTCGTTTTGTTTGTGTACGGAATTTATTACAGGTGTTTCTTCTTCCACTCTTTTCTTGACACGTCTCTTTCAACCGATTATTCTTAACCATTCACGTCCCTTCTCTCATTAAATGCATTTGTTTTCTCGAGAACTCTCTTCCCTATATATAGTTTTCTCTTCTTTCTCTTCTTCTCTTTATTTTCCCTCTCGCAACTTTTCTTTCACCTTTCTCCTTCCGCAATTTGGCGCTTCACACTCTTTCCTTTTCAATTCTTCACTTTTCCCTTCATTCCTATACTCTGATAATGGCTTCACTTGGTCGTACATACGCTCCTCATTTTACTGATATTCAAAAGAAATTACAGGAAAAAGGTTTCACTTTATCTACCATTCCACATCAAGAATCCTCATCTATGCTTTCTGCAAAATTATTTTCTGATCATCAATGTGATGATCAGAGAATTATAGTCTCGCTAGGTCAACTCCTCGCAGGGCTCCCCATTCCTTTGTATAATCCCGAAATACCATTATTTTATGAGATTCTCGCTCCACGAGAAATTCTCGCGCTATTTATCAATTGAACGGCGATTGTATTCACCGATGCTTGAATTGGCCTCTCGTGGTGCCCGAAGGATCTTTATATCCCGACAATGTTAGAAATCCACAATTTGCAAATATACCAATAGTTGCCGAGAAGTATACGTGGATAATTTCTTTGCAAATTATTCAGTCATAACTATGAGAAACGATAAATCTCATTTGGCGCGTTCGATTGAAGAAAAATGATAATGTTGATGTCGACAAACCGCTTATGCAGGACATTGACCGGCATTCGGGTAAAAATAATATCCCTCACTACTCCAAGGATGAAAAGTGGTGGGTTGTTCCTCTCCTTCGAGTGGACCTTATATCGCAGCTCAAATGTACTCCCAGACCAATCTCGCGAATTATCGTCCTTGGGAATTTAAGTGGCCTGAGAAGACAAAAGAGGTATATACATATCATTCATTTTAGATTTGCTTTGCTATGTCTTCCATTTCTTTCCTTCATTAACTTTTTAGAAAAATTTTAGATCATCAGAATGAGAAAGAAATATAAAGAGGATCCTCAGCCAAATATCCCGGCGATACTTCGATCACTCACGGATGAAGTAAGAAACATTTTCTTTTGTTATTTTAAACAATATTGTTGCCTCTCGTTTCTTATCTTTATTCGTGTGTGAAGATTGGTGTTGAAGAAGTTGAAATCGCAAAGATTAATGATGGAGAAGCTGGAGCTGCGAAGGCTAAAGGCAAGAATAAGGTCATTTATCGCAAGGACAAATCTTCTGGCCCATCTTCCAAAAGACGGAGACTCCAACCTCTTTCACATTCTAACTCCCAATCTAGCGAGACTTCGGAAGATGAAAATGAGATTGGCACCTCTTCTGCTAAGGGAAGTCATTCAGATACTTCTGCTATGGCGCTTTTATCTAATGTTTTTACCGATTCTATGCAAGGCTTTGGCGATAGCAACTTGTCTGCTACTTGCGAAACTATCGCTAAGATCTGTGATGCCCCGTTGTTGGAGGATATCGAGTCTTTTCGTGGAGTTTCTCGAACAATAACACCCAGCCTTTTAAATGCTCTCAATGCTTTGGTATGTTAACACCTCTTTACCTCTTTGTGACTCCGCTCTTATCTTTAATTATTTCTCTATATATATATATATATATATTTTTTTTTTACAGTCTGGGAGAGCCGCTTTTGTTCTTTGCCTCAGACCTTGAGAGAAGACGCAACAACCTTGAAAAGAAGAACTTGCAATTGAGCAAGAGGGTTCGAGAACTAGAAATTGGGGCTGCGTCATCTCGCGAGAAGGATGAACGGATTAAACAATTGGAATCAACTTACTTCTCAACAAAATAGAGTATCTACTCTTGAAAGCGCAAATAAGCGACTTTATGGTATAACAATTTTACTCCTCAGATTTCTTTTATTTTACCATTTACCTTTCTTTGCCTAATTTACTATTTTCGCAGACATATATAACCTCTCTGAAGAGTCCATTCTTCTTCATTCATTTCCCGAGCCCATGGATGATGATGTACTCCTTGCTCGCCTCAATGAATCTCTAAGTAGTTCTTCAAATGATGCTAACCTTCTTTCATTAAAGGATCTTCAATCCAAACATCATCTCTTAAAAATCGAGCATAGATCTAGTTTAAATTTGGCTAATCTTTTTAAACGAAAGTTCGTTGACTCCAAGAAGAAAACCAAAATTTTAAGGAAGAAAATTAGCGATCTCATAGATGAGAAAGATCGCATTACTAACAGAGGTGCACAGGCATTATAAAAATTTCAAAAATCTCTCCTTGAAGTGCAAGTTGAGCGAGATGAACTCCTTCGTCAGAATACCATGCTTAGCGAGCGAGAAGACCAAATTCGTTCACTTCTTGTCATAAATAATGATGATGAATTTGCACGGGCTGCGAGGTTTTAGATAATGCTAGAAATAACTTAGGTGTTGATGTTAGTCTTCACACCGAGCAAAATACCTTAATCAAGGATATGATCTTTGAAAGAGAAGGTTGTTTGTTATACTTCTTTACTTTTCTCATATTTTTTTCCCCTTTTGTATTATTAACATTAATTCATTTCCTCATGTTTTCAAATCTGAAAAGAGATTTCAGACAAGGATTGGAGAACTTGAAGCCGAAAAAGAGCGTCTTCGCAAAGGATCTCTCTCTTCGCGAGAATAGATATTCAAAATTGAAGCAAAGAATTCCAAACTACAGTGGCGAATTTTAATAATGATGTTGTTCGTTTTCGCAATCAAGCTATGGAAATAGTTTGTAAGGACCATAACATCCCTCTTCATTCATATCCCTTTCTCGCCGAAGAAGTTCCCGAGAACTTGCCTGTCTCAGATGTTTCTGATAGTGAAGCTAATGAAGAAGAAGAATTTGATGACGAGAGTGATGGAACCAAAGAATCAGATGAAGAAGAAGAAACCCAAGAATCAGATGAAGAAGAAGAACCAACAAAGAAATAACTTCTCTTTCTTCTTTGATTTCTTGTAATATCTGTATACATATATCTTTGACTATTGAATGTAAATTTCAACTTTTGCTCCCTTTGTTCAGATATATTAATCAAACAATCCTTCTTTATAATTATAACTTCACACTTGCCTCTGCCTCTGTTCATAAGATATAATCAACTTTGCGAGTTAAATAATATAATCATTCGCGAGATATATATATATCATCATTTTTATTTTTATTTTTTTTATTTTTTTTATTTTTGAAGAAAACCCCCGCGACAAGATCGCAAGATATCTTCATGGATTAAGAAATCTATTGATCTTGCCTTATCATCATTTGTGTGGTCTTATTATGCCTTCCTAAGTAAAGGTCTTATTTTGCCACCCGTCATTGCGACAAGGTCGCAGGACGTCTTTACACTTTCATGTAATGACCCAATGATCTTGTCTTATCGTTTCTTAAGTATTTTTGCCTCTGCAGGATATTGTATTTGCGACAATATGACAGGTTTAAATGTTCTTGCGACCATAAAATCCCATGACATTGTTGTCTTTGCGGCGAAAATCGCAGGACGTTCTTACACTTTCATGTAAAAACCCATTGATCTCGTCTTACCCTCGCGTTAATATTATTGCCTCTGCAGGATCATTGCACAAATATGACAAGCCTAAATTCTCTTGCGAGAATAAAGCCTCATGACATTTGCGTCTTTTGACACTTATCGGCTCCCTAATGGAGGGTGCCGCCCTTATCTTCTCCCTGGTTGCCCCTTCAAGGAGGCGTACATCGGCCATACAAGACTAGCTCCTCCCATCCGGTCTTAACAACAACCAGTTGTTTTCAGACCTCTTATCCCTTATACCTATATGGTTTATGGTTACGAGACTTGCACCCTAAGTGGAGTTTTCTTGGGCCGAGTGCGGCATGTGCCAAGACTTGTCAAGAGTGGTAAGGAAGTTCCATGCTCCCCGCTCTTGACTCAACCGTGTACCTCGGCGCCTTGGTCATACATCGACTCCTTGGGAAAGACCCTCGGGCGTCCAACCAGGGTATAACCTTATATATATAGTTGGAAATCCAAGGTGTCTCCCCAGGATAAGCTTTCATGGGCCCCAAATTTCCATGACCCGGTGTTTCGGGAGCGGTGTAACCTTCCACCCGAGCCATGTTAAGAGATACCCCCTTATATGACGTACTTTAGGTCTTACATTTGCCTCTTACTTAAATATCATTCGCGAACTAGGTGTACGCCATAAAGGTTTGTCCCATTCACTCACTCATTCATTTTATCAATTTATTCAATCATTTGTCTGCGAAGGTATCGCACAATCTCATTCCATTATTCAATAGATTTGAATACATTCTTCATGGCGAGATTCTCGCACAATGTTTCCACAACCATCCTCTCTCGCTTCTCATCCTTATCATGCTTTCATCACTAAATTGTTATCTTTTCTCACAATTATTCATTTTTACACCTTTTATTCTTACTTCCTTCCTTCCGCATCATTCCACCATTTCAATGTCTCCTTTGCATCATGATACTCGATTATTTTTGTGCATCCACTTGGCATCTCTTCTTCTTTTGTTTCTATGGCATCTACCATTAATCTTTCTTTTCTTTGTTCATCCCGTACATTCTTCCTCCAACCTTTCTTTTTCTTTGTTCTCTCTTGCATTTTCTATATCCACCTCATAACACTTTTGCCCCTCTATCCAATCTCCTTTTATAATCCCAACACCGCTAGGATGTGGAAATTTTATGCACCGATGGTATGTCGAAGCTATACCTGCAATTTCATGAAGCCATGGTCTTCCAATCAATGCATTGTAGGGAGATTCCACATCAACTACACAAAACAAAATATCGGTTGATAACCCCGCAAGGGTATCCTCATATGCACTTCTCCTTTGGGATTGTTCGCGGTACCATTGAAGCCATATATTTTGTATGTTGAAGGAATCAAGTCTTCATCTCTCCCACCCATAGTTTTGTAAGTATGGTAGAAAAGAATGTTGACTGAATCGCGATGTCGATCAATATTCTATTGATTGCCCAACAAGTTTCAGCTTCATCATCTTCGCCATCAATAGGTTTTGGATTAATTTCCAGCTTCACAACCAAATGGGCTATCATGTACTTCTTTTCCTTTGGGTACTTCTTCAACCGAGAAAGAAATAATCTGCAATTGCCACTCTTTTAGCTGCGATGTCTTCGCAACACTCATCACTTCTTTATCATCAGCATCCCTCGCGAAAACTCTACAAAGTACAGTGTCATGAAAATCTTCAATAGTGCGGTATGAGTGGACAATGGAGTTGCAAAACAAATTTTTAGCCTTTGTCCCAACTTCTATAACAAATGTTTCTTTTCCCTTCGCCGGTGGGGGTGGTAAATGTTGAACTTTCTCTTCTTCCTTTAAAAAGTGATTTAACTTTCCCGATCAATCATTCTTAGGATAATTCTCTTGATGTTTCGGTCATTTGTTAGGTGCCCATGAAAGCGATGGTAAGAAATGGAACTCATGACTTCTATCTCCGGGTGGTGGCTCACTTCCCATGTTCCATGGTGCTGGTATATTTTCCATCAAAAGTATTGCTTCCCATATCTTTTCCACACTTGGCATTCAATGGCGGCATTTTAATTTCCTCCCACACTACTCTGCGACTTCGTCTGTCCTCTATGATACCCGCGCTCTCGGCCTCCATAAGTCTCTTGCGAATTATACCTTTGACCTCCATAGGTTTCTTGTGGTTGATCAAGTCTTTGAATTTTATTGTTTCCGCCACGGTTGTAGGAGTTTCTTTCTCTTTCAAACTCTTCTTGATCACGAATTCCCATAGCTACTAACTTTGGTTCTATATCAACTGCTTTTCTTTCTTGTTGACCTTGCGATGTGCTCGCCACTGTGTGTACTAATTGAGGTAATAAACTTCCATTCACAACATTAGAATTTGTGTTCGCCACTGGGTAAGATTCCATCTCGTTCTGTCTTTCTTCTAAAGCAATATATTCCTCCTGGAGTTCTCGTAATTCAGTCATTGTGATTGTATTCTTAACTCTCAAAACCCGAACATATAATAGATTGGTTGCGAACATAGCATTTATGAACGACGGTATGAGGTATCTTTCATCTACCCTGCGCCGCCATCTCGCTGCACATTGTCTTCCATCCGACGGTTAAATGTCTCAAACTCTCGCCAACTCTTTGTTTCGGTCCAAATACATCTTCAATGCCGGTCGCGAAGAGTTGTTACTTATATACGCCCCAGAATATAGCACGTAAATGATTGAATGATGTGATCGTATTCCTTGGTAAACCCTCAAACCATTTCAATGCTTCTCTGTTAAACTTGACGCAAAATATTTGCATAATATAGCGTCATGGTTTTCCCATTGTAGCATACATCTCACATAAGCTTTGATGTGTTGTATCGCACAAGTGGATCCATCAAAAATCTTTGTTAACGCTTTGGTAAGTTGCATTTTGGGGTATTCCTCCTAATTGCACTTCTAATGTAAAAGGATTTTTCGCACCTCCGCGATAACTTCATCTAACTGCCTTCTCCCTCCTCCTTCTCTTCCGTTGTTCAATATTCCTCTCATCTCTGCCAATTCTCGCAGAATTTGTTCATTTGCCTCAGAATTTGAATTGATCGGTCTCTTTAATTCTGCTTCTCTCTTTCTTCGTTCGTGTCTACTTTTTTGTATTCTTTCGTATTTTTCGTTAATGTCTCCATCATTGCGATTTCGCTCACGCCTCCTCTCTCGATTATCATGGTTATTCTGCCGGATCGCTTCTTCTAATTCCCGATTCCATTTCTGCTCTCAATCTCTCTCTCTCGCGAGCTAGACGTGCTTGCTCAATGTAATGCTTTTCAATATCATCTTCAATTTCTTTTTGTTTCCTTTGAGTTTCTCTCCCATGTAGTGTTCTTCTTCTTTCCTCCTGATTTTCTTCATTAATTGGGTTATTCTGTTCTCGAGGTTGCCTATCTTCTTGATTTCCATCATCGTGATTGTTTACCAAAATATAACGATTTTCTATTAGTTCTCTCTCTTCGCGATCTCCTTCGCCATGACTTAACTCTCTTTCCAAATTTTCTTCATTAATGTTTTCTACAGGCAATGTTCTCCTCCCATTTTCTCTACTCGATACTGATCTCGATCTGTTTCTACTTCTTGACCTTCTGTTTTGCAGCCTCCTATTTTCCATCCTCAATTCGTGGTTTTGCCTTGTCAGGTTCGCGCGTTCTTCTGCTTCTAACCGCCTTTCTTCGTGTATTGTCTGTCTCAGCGCTTCTAATGCCGCGATTTCTTCGTTTCCACGAATTGTTTCTCCCATCTCTTCTCGATTTCTCTCTTCCTGTCTATCATTCATCAATTGTTGTATTTCTTCTCTTTCTTCCGTAGAATCTGATCTCCATGTATGCACGCTCACTCTATCATAATCGATTACTCTGTTTAGTGCTGGTTGAATTGGTGGTTGTGTTGATGGTTGAATTGGTGGTTGTGTTGATGGTTGAATTGGATCTTCTTCTCCATTTCTTGCATCTATCCTTGATGGTCCACCTACTTCATTTCTTCTTTCTCCCACTAATCTTCCACTTCTCCTTACGATCGTTGGTAGTTACGATGCATTCTTTCTCCTAGCCATTTCTCAATTTTGGTAATTTGTTAAAAATTATTCAAGATTTCTTTTTTGTTATCCCTAATTCTTCCAATTCACAAGGTTGATCTCCTTCGATCCCTCGTTTCTAGCGCATATGTAGTTGCAGGATTTCCCACACTACACCCTCACTCAAATCGCTAAATCAACTCATTTGAAGATGAAGAATAATATGTTTATTAATTGTTTTCTTGAAAGATTTACAAAGAAATATAGAACAAAGCTAAAGAAATTACAATCACTCCTAACTTTCTCTCTCCTAATGACTTGTTTCACAATTCAAAAAAGACCTCTCCCTCAAGAGACTTACTCGACCCTTTTTATAGGGTATTATATAGTGGATGACAAATTCTATCACTGTCCCTTATTTTGAAACGTCTCGCGAATGATCGCGAATGTACAACTGTTTGCCTTCGCGTCACTCTTAAATCTCGCCAAGTCTTTACACTTTCCTCATGTTCTAACTGCCGTCATCTATTACGTCATTTATTTACCTCCATGCGACTCCTTCGCGCGACGCGGTCGTTTATTAATCTCGCGAAGTATTCTTTGTCGCGATATGCAGTCCTACAAAGAAAGTCCGACACCGACACCCCAGTCAAATAACCCTGTTGTTTATGGGTGAAAACTATTTCTGCCGGTTTTGGTAATTTGGGGTGTGTGGATGAGAAATGAGTCTAAACCTTAAACAAATGCACTTTCACGGAGTGCTTGTAGATTCGAGAAATCAATCTGTGCAAATCCGGCCTAAACCAAGAAATGGCCGTTCCAGACTTGTTTCGGTCACAAAGTGAAGGAGATGGGGTTGATCTTAGGGAGGGAAGCGAAGAAGGTGTTGAGATTGTGAAGGTGTTGGTTATGTATGACTTGTATCAGAAAGCTGGACTGGCTTGCAGGATGTAAGCTATCAGTTCCGGTGTTTGAATACGATGGTATCAACACTTGCCTTTGTTGTCTGGACTTGTTCTGTTTTTGGAAATAGGGAGGAGAACCTATTTATACAAGTCATTTGAGCCTTATTCACGTCTCTCGTGGGAAGTGGAGGAAGTGGAGTTATGGAGTAGTGGAGTTGTATGTTAGTGTTACACGGCACCGTCTTGCCCACTTCTCTGTCATCTCTAACCGTCCATGACTTCCTGACACGTTCTTGTGATGGCGCGTTTCATCTTTACTGCACGCCGTAAATCGCGGACCAATACCCCAGTATGTATCCCCGATTTGTGACATGATTGATGTCTCGAGTGTGTGGATCGTGGGACCCACAAAGTAGCATGTAATGCTAGATTAAATAACTAAGTTATTTAGAAAGTCGATACTTGTGAAGTACCGTGTGTATTCTATGCTGAGCATCATGGTGTGGTAAAGTGACGGGTGGTGATCACCATGACGCCTCACTCGACCAATTAACTCCCAAATGGGGTTGTATAACCAAGCCGGTGAAGTTGGACGGACGAGATGATCTTTGAGACACTCATTTGCGGACCGTTGGTGGAATTAGGGTTTTTTTTGAAGAGGTGCGCGAAGCATCACTCTTCGACTTGGTCGAATCCAAGCTTGGGATATAATTTTAGCGGGCCGATAGTGCATGTGTGTAGACGACATGACGGTGTAGGCGCCCATACCTCATTGTGTCGTGAAAGTGTGATCTGGGCCACTCAATTTTTCCGGCGAAGTTGAGTGGTCGAGATCAATTTGCAACAGAAATCTGGTGCCGCAAAACCCGCGCATCATGCCCACTTCGGGCGCGCGTTTCATGACAACCAAGCACAGTCGGTCTTGGCCGTCGGTCCGGCGTGCATACGGTGGGATGGTGTGCACGCTTTGTACTTCATTGTCCCATAGAAACGTGATCTAAACCACACAATTTGTCCGGCAAATTTGAGCGGTCGAGATCAGTTGTGGTTGGGAAGTGTGACCACGCCTAGCTTGGGCGTGCGAATCGAGGTGTATAGCCAAGTTTGGTCTTGGCCGATCGGGTGTGGATATAGGTGGGCCCGCAGTGATCGTGTTGATACTTACCGGACCTGCTTAGTCTATTCCTGGACCCTTCATCCGAGCAGCAGAAAAGGGACGCTCGTGATCGCGACACAAACCCTAATTAGGTTTTGCCGGCTGTGTGTCATACCCAGTTTGGGGCACACGAATCAAGACGACCAACCATAGTTGGTCCTGACCGATCAGTTAGGTATGTAGGCGGGCCCACGGTGTTTGTGTTGACATGCTCTGGGCCCTTTGAATCTACATCTACACCCTCCATCTATGCCTGAAGATGGATGGTTGAGACTTTTTGCGATACATGTAATGTGCCGCAAACCCTAATTTAGGGTTTTTCGTCCATACTGCTTTGGCTTGGACGGTTTGGCAAGCTATGCCACCCTTTTGGGGAGGCCAACCATGCGGGGCCTGCGTTGGGTCGGTAGTGAATATTCCAATACCTGCTTGGGGTCATGGATTCGATCTAAGCTATCCAATCATGCTTTGGTGAAATTGGATGGTCGTGATCGTTTCCCGAGGCCGATATGGACACCCGATTCAAATATGCTCAATCGGGCTAGTATAACACACCGAGAGATGTATGCTCAATCGGGCTAGTATAACACACCGAGAGTTTTATGCTCAATCGGGCAAGTATAACACACCGAGAGTTGTAGCCTGTATAGATATTTCGTACATGCTTCTTTATTAATGCTTGGAGGTTCGTGTTGCTCTGCTGAGAACAACACTCAGTCGTCATGCTGCACCGATAATGAGTACAGGAAATACAAGGCTGGTCATGCATTAATTAATAATGCTGCAAATTCACAGGGTATATGGGATTGTTGCCACATGCTCCAACCTGGATGAATTTTGTGTATTTAATTCACAGAATACTGGGATTGTTGCCACATGCTCCATTCTAGGTGAATTAGTAAAGTGAAGAAGTATTCATCACTCATTAATGGCTTTGTCTTTTGCAAGATGTTAGCGCATAATTTTTGCGTTTAAGATTTTAGCCTTAAATGAAAATACACCATCAACACCTGCCTACCAAAAGAGGGAATTCGACAGCTGCAGCTTTGTTGTTTGACAACAGGAAGACAATTTCTGAATTATTGGTTGCCAAATGGGATGCCGGTTGTAATATACATTTCTATATGGAAAAAAATATTTTAAATTGAAACATCCAACCACAAAGTGTAAATGTTTCTAACTTCGCGTTACTGTAGGAACAAAATAAAATTTTGTGTCGTGTAACCGCTAATCGGTTTTGAATGATGGTGTTCGGTACTACCCGGGGTGCAGCAACTGCACAACGAAATTAGTTAGAGAAGAGGGTGACTGGTGGTGCACAAAGTGCGAAGCAAAGATCGATGAACCCATACCCAGGTGCTGTTATAAAATTTGGTATAGAAAAAACTAGGTATTCCCTAATATGTCCTATGAATTCTAAAGGATTTCTCATCACCATTGAAACAAGTTCATGTTGTGGTTCGAAGTCCAGGACCGTACCAACTCAACTATTTTTGTTGCACTTGATAGTCATGTGAAAAATATCGTCAAAGCACCAGCATCAGAGGTCCTGATGGGAGGTACAAAAAACAATTTGCATTAATAAACATTAATACCATAGACCATGGTGTACTCACCCACGATCTTAAAATGTGATCCAGGATGAAGGAAAAGCACGGATTGTGGCCTCCTTTAATGCTCTTTTGGGAGTTGAGAAGGATTATGATAAGTGCATATTTCACATATATTTGGTGTCAATTCCATGCTAGTATTTGTTGGTTTTCTTTCAAATTATTGTATATTACGCTTGTTTTCTCTTATTTGTGTTTTATTAAATGAATCATCCAAAAGAAGTGAATATGCACTTAATTGTGCAAGGAAATAAGCTAGCTATAAGTGGAGAAGAGCCAAAGACCAATTGGAACTCGTTCAAATACAAGATTTCTACTTTTCATTGTGTAGAGGACGAGAAGATGAAGACAATGGCGAAAGAACGGAGTCATTCCCGAGTTCGTATGAAAAGTTATGAGCAAAACAAGAACTTGGAAGACTAAGGGCTAAATGGTCATTTCAAAGAGAAGTGTTATTGGCATCCTCACTGATCGTTAAGGGGCACTTCCTGTTAAGGGGCAGTCAAGCTCAAAAGGAACTGCTAAAGGAAGTTATATCATTTACTATGGGGAAGCCGAAATTCAAAATCCGTTGAAGGCACCCGCCTTCATTACTCGGCACTTCGTCTTCATCATAAAATAGAATGCGGTGATGGCGGTCGTAACTTGATCATCATGATGATCATGATTTTGATGGATTTCAAGAAGGTATTTCGGTATTTTATAGGCATCATTGGGTAATTAAAGGCGAAACAAAACATGGGTTGTCGCCGATTTCGAGTTTTCACCGAAACGGTTTTAGTTCTTGATGATCAAAATCCGGTGATTAAGAGCAGTGAGAAAATGGAGCTGCTATCAAGTTCGAGTAATAACAGGGTATGAAATCAAGTTTGGCAAAGGAATATGGTCTATTTATCATTATCACCGCCTTGATCGGTGGTCTCATTGGTCAGCCGCCATTTGATTATCGGAAGTTGTGATTGGTCGAAGGAGCTGTGATGATTGATAACGATGGCTTTGGTTGGTTGGTGATCACTAGTGTGTTGAACTGATAACTAAGTGGAGCTCGAGGAAGAAGAAGTCACTGGCGTAAAACGAGATGAAGTTGGATGTGATTGCACGTGCTCGAGTATGGAGTTATATGAGCAATGGTTGCTCGCCCCGAACAACACGAGAGATGGAGGAGTTCGAATGGGCTAGCTGTTGTTGCCGGTGATGGTCGGCAGGAGATGATATTAGAGCTGTGATACCGTGATTAACTCACCTGGAAATGGTGATAATGGGATCTTTGGTTGAGAAGAACTCGACGATGTCTGCTTGGGATTGATGTAGTTTGTCGAAGAACAGAGAGGACTTGGGTTTCGTATGATCAAGGAAGGAATGGTAATTCCTGATACCATTGGCAGTGAAGATAAGAAGAGCTCGAGTTGGAGTTTGGGATGTTGTGAGTTGGTGTTGAGATTATTAGTCCCACATTGGATGGGCATCTAAGATCCTGCGGTTTATAATCTCTTAAGCCTCTCCACTCATTGCCAATTGGTTTTGAGTTGGATGCCCCTATTCTAACATGGTATCAGAGCAGGCTATTTGCGACGAGTCATTTGACCGCGCCTTTACTCCGCGTCACCCGATTTAATTGTCCACGTGTTAGACCCAATGAGGCTACACGTGAGGGGGCGTGTTGAGATTATTAGTCCCACATTGTTGTGATGATGGTGCTTGGGTTTCACGGAGAAGTGAATGAGAAACAGAGACATGGAGTTTCTGCCATTTGAGGGAAATAAATGATGACATCATTGGACTATCCAACAAGTACAAATCGAGAGCGAGCACGTGATCGTATGAAGATGAAGTGTGGTGGGACCCGGTCTTTGTACGTATCGAGAAAAGGAAAAACGCTTCTGCAGAGTGTTGACATGTAATAATGATTGTGTGTCTTTGGATCATTGAAGTGGATAGGTGGACGGTGCGGATGAAGATACAATGGTTCCTCGAGAGGATCGAGACGGATCGAAGCTATACGCACGCTACTAGAATACACCATGATGCATTCAATTATCAGTAGGATAAATTCCACAGACTTTTGTTCTCTATCTTGTACGACTTTTGTGGATCGGCTAGGGTATTTGATGCCTATAAATATTTACCTAAACCAAAAGAAAAATCACTTCTTTTTTAATTATTCCTTTTGTAACTAAAGACAAAAAACAGAGAGAAATAAAGTTTTGCTCCACGGATTTAATTGTGAGCTTTTATATTTAGTTTCAATTTCTTTCTTTCTTATTTATTTAATTATTATTATTATTATTTAGCTATGAGTAGCTAAACTTCTTTTTGATTAGGGATGATTTCAAAGTCCTGGACAATGAATCTTTAATTTCTTAAACCAAGTTTATTTCAAGTTTTATTTATTTGTTGATTATCTTTATTATTTTTAATGTTTAAGAATATTGAGGGGTTATTTAAAGTGATCAATTAAATTAACCAATCAATAATTCTTCTACTAGTATTGGGGTTAGTGATACGTGTAATTGTCACTCAATTCTTTACACAAGTAGTAAATCGCAAGAGCTAATAGAGGGATTCTGTTAAGCAATTGTGTATAAAGATAACACTAGTAAGCGTGCCGAGCCTATGCGTCGATGCTAGGATCAACTTTGATTCACAGTGTAAAGCATTCGTTAATCTACACCTCGAGAGCTTATTCGTGGTGGGTTAGTTGGATAGAAACTGCGGTCGAGCGCTTAGTATCCGGTGACAACGAGAATCCGGGGATAGCAGAGCTTATTGCTATTCTACGGTTGGTAACAATATAAATTCAACAATAGATAAACTTGTATTCATTAAGTTTCGGTTCGGTGATTTGAAGGATTCCCTAGTCATCTTTCTCCCTATAATTTACAACAAATCTCTTATATTTTCTTTTGTCATTTACTTTGATTAAAATCTAAAACCCCCCTTTTTGGTTACTTATAACAACTAAAGTCTCCCTGCTCTTCGTGGGAACGAACTCCTTCCCATTATATTACCAGTTAATTGTGTGGAAAGAAGTAATTAATTTGTTGTGTAAACGACGCGCATCAGATTACCAAATAACTCTCACTGCATTTAACATGAAGAGGAAAACATCTCCCAGCTTCATATTTACCAAGTTGCCATATAACCCTGTCGATCAGGTTTTCCCCGCATAACCTACCCGTCCACCTACACCCAAGAAGCAGGAAACAGAAGTCGATTTACAGGAGGAGCAGACAAACAAAAAGCTTCGTCGCGAAAACAAGGCAGACGAATCTGATGAGCCAACAGAAGTTGATGATTGATTTACTATCCTATTATGGGAACCCCATTTGTGTTAAAACGAGTAGTGGAAAACGACGGAGAATGGAATTTTTGGAAATGAGGCAATTGGAAAGAAGTGGACTTTTTGGCAATGAGGCAATTGGAAAACGACGGAGAATAGGAGAAATGCCTAGAAGAGGTGGCGGTGATGAAGACTGGACACCAGCTACAACGACTTTTTAGTATCATACTCACTCAATGTAGCCAAAAAAAACCAAAAACTCTTTGGGAAAAACTGGGACTGGATATGTGCGATGATCTCGCACACATGCTTACAACACGGTATAGAATAAAAAATCCAACAAACAAACAGATTATGGATTACATGTTGTATCTTCTGGAGAAATTAATACAAGAGGATGAAAAAGAACCAAAAAGGGACTTCAGCTAAATTCCGCGGCCGAAGGGTAACTGGAGCAACGGAAAGTGATCAAGTAAGAGTGAATAAACATCATCTTAGGATGGAGAATCAGGTGACAAGAGCGAAAATCAAGTGTCCGAGTAGGCGGTAGTTGGATTTAACAAGGCAGAAGCTAGAAAGAATTATTTCACGGTAAAGCTTCCTGAAAAAGCGGGGGTCTAACAACCACACCCAATATTTCGTTTGGCAATCTGAATAGACAAACTCTAATATACTTTCAAGAGAATCAACTAGACAGTTAGACTCAATCTAGAGAAAGTATATCAAAGAGTTTTATATCTCTTTCTCTCATATCAATCAATCGCAATCAAAGAAATAGGAATGCGAGCACGATTGAATATAAGAGAAGTAACTTGAACGGTACCAAAGACCAATGTTCAAGGATCAATCAATTTCAATCAACAACCAAAGGTTGGATTTACCAATTGATCGATTCAACGCACAACCAGTGATATTTCAATTATATAACAAAATATAATACGGAAAAGAAATAACAAAGACACCAGAATTTTGTTAACGAGGATGCAGAAAAACCCCGGGACCTAGTCCAGATTTGAACACCACACAGTATTAAGCCGCTATAGACACTAGCCTACTACCAATGAACTTCGGACTGGAATGTACTTGAACCCTAATCAATCTCAAACTGATTCAAGGTACAGTCGTGCTCCTTATGTCTCTGATCCCAGCAGAATACTACGCACTTGATTCCCTTAGTTGATCTCACCCACAACCAAGAGTTGCTACGACCCAAAGTCGGAGACTTGATAAACAAATCTGTCTCACATAGAAAAGTCTATTTGAATAGATAAATCTGTCTCCCATAGAAATACCTACGAGTTTTGTTCTGTCTTTTGATAAATCAAGGTGCACAGGAACCAATTGATAAACCAGATTTATACTCCCGAAGAATAACCTAGTATTATCAATCACCTCACAATAATCTTAATCGTATGGTAGCGAAACAAGATATTATGGAATCACAAACGATGAGACGAAGATGTTTGTGACTACTTTTAATCTTACATATCGGAGATAAATCTCAAGCAAATCTTAGCAAAGATAATACTCAATGATGATAGAAGAAGTAAGATCTGAACACGCGACTACAGAGAAAATAGTTGGGTGCGGCTACAATCCCAATGAAGTCTTTGAGTTGTTAAACTACAGGGTTTCGTGAAAAACCTAAGGTTAAAGGAGAATCGGCTCTAGATTATACAACTAGTATCACACATGAGGTGTGGGGATTGGGTTTCCCAGTTGCTAGAGTTCTCCTTTATATAATTTTCAAATCAGGGTTTGCAATCTAAGTTACCTAGGTAATAAAGCATTCAATATTCACCGTTAGATGAAAACCTGATTAGATTCAAGCTAATATCTTTCAACCGTTAGATCGAACTTAGCTTGTTATACACAAACGAAATGCACCTTCATTTAGGTTTGAGTAACCGTACTTAAACGTGTACACCATGTTGGTTTAACAGTAGTTAACCAAGGTTAGCTATATGAACACTCTCATATCAACCTTATTCATCTTAACCATAACTAGTTCAAATGACTCAAATGAAACTAGTTAAAGAGTTGTTCAATTGCTATATTCTCATAGAAGTATACAAGAACACAATTGAAGCAAAATCGGTTTGATTCACTCGAATCAATTCATGAACATTATAGCAACGGTTTGCAAAGAATGCATTCCTTAATATATAAATGTATTAGTTCATGATCCAACCGATTTTAGAACTTTAATCACTCAAGTATGCATATGTGTACGCATACCTAAGTAGCCGGTCTGAGTTTGGGTTCGCCAGTATGCGAATGGGGACGCATACTTAAGTACACTTCCAAAACCCAGCAGAAATTCCCGGACCTATACCTTACCCAAGTATGCGTACAGGTATGTGTACTTGGTACACGGAATTTCACAACTACAAGTACGCATACGGGTATGCATACTTTAGTTCCGGTCATGGATCACATACAATGAAGAATGCACACTATGTTTATAATCCAATGACGGTTAAGTATTCTAAACTCTATTCAATCATTGAAACTTTCTTAGAGGATGACAATAGCCGTTTTCACACATTATTAGCATCAAAGCAATTTTCAAGTTATTGAAATAATCATAACGATATATTCCAAGTCTACACCAAATGATTGTATCACACAAACCATGTAAGATGTTACTCGGCGATTTTCACATGATCATCTTTTGACTTTCGTCAAGAATATAAGATGAACTTGGTTGAAGCGAAATCTTACCAACACATATTTCGAGAAATATGTAAGCGAGTTAAACTCGTGTCGAAATCTCAAATGTGTATAACCTACAACTATATAGTAACACGACTTTTGTCTTAATATAGGAGATAGAGTATAAATAGGCTTTCCAAGTGATAGATGAGTTTTAGTCTCCACATACCTTTTGTTGATAAAGTTCCACAAGCTCTCCTTAGTAGTTCTTCGTCTTCAATTGATGAACGCATGTGAAGTCTAGTGCTCAACTACACAATCTATCCTAGTCCAAGACATCACTAAAGTAGACTAGAAATCAAGACTTATAGTTTTGATCACTAACATTGACAACCAAGCTTGAGATAATGTTGGAAAAGCGGGTGAGTTGATATCTTTGTGGTTAGGTTATAACCAAGTATCCGGAATGATTCCTTATTCAATAGGGAGTTTTCCAAACTAGAAGATTGTTTTGAATGATAATCGGTTGGTGAGGTTTTTACCTCGATAGTTTGAGTAGTCTTGAAAAACTTATATGGATGTGAGTAACAATAACTTAGAAGGTAGGATTCCCTTGGGATTGGGTAATTGCAAAAATCTTAATCATTTGATTCTGTCTTATAATAGTTTATCCGGAGAAATTCCGTCTAGTTTAGGTAACTGTAGTAGACTTACAGTTTTTGCTGCTGTGGACATTATGTTAACATGTCATATTCCATCTTCCCTTGGCTTGATAAGTGAGCTTTCTCTTCTTTACTTCAATGAAAATCGTTTATCTGGTAAAATTCCGCCTAAGATAGGTAACTGTACTTCCTTGACAAGTTTATTTTTGTATATGAATCAGCTTGAAGGTGAAATTCCAGTTGAACTAGGATTCTTGATTAACCTAGAAACCCTTCAGTTGTTTACTAATAATTTGAGTGGCGAGCTACCTTTAGGCATTTGGAAAATCCCAACACTTGAAAATATTTTTGTTTATAACAATAGTCTTTCTGGTGAGTTACCTTTTGTTGATGAAGTTCCTGGCTCTCCTTAGTAGTTCTTCATCTTCAATTGATGAATGTCGTGAAGTCTAATGCTCAACTACACAATCTATCATAGTCCAAGACATCACTTAAAGTAGACTAGAAATCAAGACTTGTAGTTTTGATCACTAACATTGACAAACCTGCTTGAGATAGCAGCGCTTACGAGTTCGACCGAGCAGTGCTCTAACAATCTCCCCCTTTGTCAATTTTAGTGACAAAACTATCAATACATATGGATTACAAAATAAATAAACTTTGTAGATTCTCATCCAAATGCTTGATCTCATTGGTTCTTCAACATTACTCGAAATCTTCGTCGCTTCCAAGTACTCCAATGATTCTAAAGGTGTTCAATTCAGAATCATAGTTGTTGAAGAACCATAGCAATAACAATGAGAAAATAGTTGCTCTCAATCATTGTTATACAGTGTCATAATATCATTACACATCATCAAAGTTCAATTGTATCACAACTTTGACAACAATACTATGGTGATATGTATCACTCCCCCTTAGTCAATACTTCATCTCACCATGAAACCCACTCCCCCTTACATAATGATCCGTAAACCATATGTATTTGTATTGTGAACTACACATTAATTCTCCCCCTTTTAGTCAATATAAATTGGCAAAGGTAGGAAAACTAGTGGGATCCTCATGAAATTTTCATAGAGATACTTCATAACCAAAAGAGAACAACATACCAACTTGTTTCGATGATTTCACATAGTCGAAACTTAGTGTATTCATCAAGGAGTTTATAAAGATACAAGATAACTCCCATAATATTCCACAGATTTGGCAATTAAAAACAAGTTCAAATAAGAACTCTACCCATAAAATGTCATTCCCGAAAGAACAACAAGAACGACCTTACTTTTTCAAGAAAAGAAGGATTTCTTTGGACATTAACAAATCACATGAAACATGAATTTATATCCAAAAATCTCAATTGAATTAACCACAAGGAAAATGATCAATTCAATTGGTCATGCTCAACATATGAAAACTTTCGGAGCAACACAGTACATACACAAAGATGTGGATCAGGGAAAGACCAATTTAGTGAGGATATTGTGTCAACGGATGTTATTTCAGCTGATTTAGAACCCGATCTGGAGACCACATTCCAAATAGAAACTAATATACATTCTATATTTGTTGTCCATGTGAGTGATTTACTTATCTCGACTAAGGACTGTTTTGTATTGAGAATGGATTTACACATCTTCTTCGATGTTTATAGTGGGTGCAGGTTCATATTTGTAGCTGACCCGAGTTGTTGGATTGATCCCCAACTTTTCAGACTTTATATATATGCTTTGTAGTTTATTTTGGTGTATCATCGCCTGGTTTGAAAGGGTTATTTGGTTTTTGGTACTTGCATTTTGACCGATTTTAGTGTTTGGTCTAACATTTGTCCAACTTAGGGTTTGGTACCTGGACTTCACGTTGACCTGTGTTGACCAGGTTAACTCCAATTTTAATTTAAGAAAATCAATAACTTGTTTGTTATTTATTTAAACCGTTGATCTTAAGTATATGGACGACTGGAAATGTTTCATTTTCTATATTTTCTAATTCCAAAATATATCCTCCTCTTTCATCTTCCTCCCCCGAAACAGCAACCATTTTCTTCCTTCCTATACAGAAACAAACAAATTAAAAGCAAACAAAAGATCTTGTTTTTCTTTACTGGCTCCATCGGTTCTGCTGGGTCTTCGTCAAAGTGCTTCCGTGGGTGCTCATGACATTAACAATACTAGAGAAGATTTAGGTTGTTTGTTGAGTTAAAACACGATGGAGAGAGAGGGAAAGAAGAAGAACGATGGCATGGATGTTTAGAATGGAATTAGAAGGTTTGGGTTGCAACTGAAACTCGAATTGGAAGATAGGAGATAAATCAGGTGGGTAACGATGTGAAGATGGATTGTTTGCTCGAATGGTTCTTTGCATTGGTGCGAAAAATTAATCGGAAATGTGGTGTATTTTGACATTGATCGAGAAAGAATGGGAAGTACCTAATTCCGTGCGAGAAATTGATCTTAAAAAGCAATACATAATTGCTGGGTATTGGGGAAATCTCTATTTTGTTTCTTCAACATATATCCATCGTTGTTTTAACATATTCAGAATGTTAGCTTCTTACATTGTTCAAATTTAAATGGAAAGGTCGATCTGAGGTCGATTCCACATCGCAAGTTTGATGGGTATCATCCTAATTATTATAAGATTGTCTTGTATGATTTGAAAGAATATACTGTATCAACACGACGAAAAGGAATCTTGCATCAATATATTAAATCGTGTTTATAATCAATTAGTTTGAACTTGGGTATCTTTCAAGTTTAGGTAAGGTATGGTCTGGTTGGGATTTTGATTTTTCTTACTAGTAATTGTCGAGATTTAACAAATGACAAGGGACTGGATTTGTTTGTTGCTGGTGATATATGAGACTGAATCATGAAAATTACGACTGATTAATTGCAGCGAAGGAGATGAAACAAAGGATAGGAGGACAAATCAGATTGGTCTCTGCCAACACCAAATCTTGCGCAATACGCGTTTGATAAAATTCCTAAACCACATTTGTGAACCCATTTTATTTATTTCATAAAAATAATTAAATTGAGGTCCATGACAGGCCATTACGGTCAACGTCGGTTTCAAGTACCAAACACTAAGTTGGTCAAATGTTAGACCAAACACTAACATTGGACAAAATGTAAATACCAAAAACTAAATAACCCGGTTTGAAATTACAAGATACTGCAAACAGGGAAACAACTACTTTTCGCTTCATGGGAGTCAACCCATCAGATTTGATCCCTTTTCTCTATCTTTTATATTTATATTTATTTGTTTACTTTTTGCATATTGCATCTTATGAATTTCCCATCTTAATTTCTACGTGGGATGACTCAATTTAATGTTTAAGTGTGGGGGAGTGGTTGAGCATTTAGATTTGTAGGACTTCGAGTTTCGTTAGAAATTTTTTCATAAAAGAAAAAAAAAAAGATATGACCGAGTTGTTTAGCGGGTCTTTAAAATAAAAAAAAATAATAAAGAAAAATTGCATGACACGACCAATTTGTTTAGCGGTCTTTCATCTAGTCATTTAGCAAATCTCATCCTTTATTTAGGCGGATCCGTCTAGTTGTTTAGCAGATCTCTCCACATATCCAGCTGTTTGTGATATTTATCCAGATGTGGAGCGGATATATTTTTTGTTTTGCTCGAGGACTAGCAAAATACAAGTGTGGGGGTGTTGATAAGCACGTAAGTGCTAAATTTTATACCCATATTTATATGAGCTAGGACTCAATGTTTTATCTAATAATATTATTTTAAGCCTTTTGTAGAAAATACAAACAAATCCGTTCACCCATGGAATATATGGCCAAAGAAGCTGAAATGGCGTTTTCTGATAAAATCACCAAAATGGCTCACGTGACAAAGGGGAGAAGGGCTTTATTTGACTGCCACTTAACTTTATATGATATCGCTACTTCTTCCACGCATGGCCAGAGAGGAGTTGCCTTTGTCTATTCCATGAGTCCAAGGCATCAATTCCACTAGTGGTGCTGTGATCTCGGTTAACATGCAAAATGAGAAATGAAAGTGTGGACTTGGACTACTTTCCTGCCACATATCTTATTATCTTATTATATTCTAAAGCATCATAACATCTTCACCGTAGCCAAAAGAAATTCTCGTTTCTTAAAACAGGCAGCAACAAAACTCGTTTTGTATGGAGGTTGTAATTGATGTCTGGTTCGAGTTCAACATCTTCATATGGTCTGAATTGTGGGTCAAGACGAGGGGATGGTGGTGTTGATTCTGGTTCATTAGTTGGAGGGGGTTCACATGCTGATTTGAGTTCGAGCTTGGTTTGAATGGTGGTGATGAAGATGAAGCAATGAAGCAATGACGGGAGATATTTGCGGACTGATGATGGTTTTGGTGGATGTTGGTCGTCAATTGCAGATGGCAATGGTGAAGGCTGCAAATGGTTTTGTTGAATCAATGTCATGGATTTTGATTGGATGGTTGGTTCGACAGAAATGGCAGGTGGTTCGATAATTTGATGGAGACGGAACTGGTGGCTGTGGTGCGAAAGAAGAGGATCGAGAAACCAGTGGTGGTCGTGATGGGTTTCATCCTCATTTCTCTGTTGATTATTATGGTGCCAATTATGGACATCATGGATGGATACATAAAGTGACGATTGAAGTGATTGCTAAAATGGGTTGTTGCTGTGATCGGAGTATGGTCGTGAGATGATGAGATGGTGCAGTGGCATGACTTGGGACGAGACGAGCTGCTGCAGTCAGTCGTGGAAGGTGCTTGGACGGACAGATTATGAAGTTGAATTAGAGGGACAGAAACACGCGATGGCTAGATTTTAGTAATGTTTAGAGAATGGAAAGTGGTCACGATGGATTTGGTTTGTTGGACTGTGCCGAGGGAAAGGTGTGCTAGGTCTTAGTCAGATTTCTTTGCAGAAGTTTTAAATGAACAATTTTTTGGGGACTACTCAAAAATAGAGGGGGACTACTCTTCAATTTTTAGGTGGATATTAGAAGTAATAATGAGTCACCCCTTATCTAAGTTTTTTTTAAAATACCAAACTTGTCCTTGATAATTAAATTAGTTAGTGTAATGATTAATTGGTGTTAATGTAATGATTAATTAGTGAGGTTAGATTAATTAGTTGAGTGTTTTTAAAAGAATAATTTTTGAGAAGAAGGGGGTTTTGGTTTTTTTTGTTTTTGTTTTTAAGATGGTTGATTTCGAAACGAGGGTTTTGGGTACTTAGGTATACTTCAAATTTAGTTAATGTTGCTTGAATTGGCAAAAACTTTCGAAAAAATGAAAAATTTATAAACTGACTTCGACCATGGAAATAAAGTTCGGCTACGACATCTGAAGAACAAGTAGTTGAACTCATCTACAAGTGTAGTTCGGCTAATGGTTCTGAAGACACAGGTAGCTGAACTCAGCTTTAATGGAGCTTTTGCTTTCAGAGAAAAGTTCGGTTAGGAAAAAAAAGTTGCGACGTAAACCAAACTAAAACTTCGTCTGCGAAAAAAAATTTCGAGATAACTGAACTCAATATATAGGTTTTCAGAGAAAAGTTCGGTTAGGAGAAAAAAATTGCGACGTAACCGAACTAAAATATCGGCTAGGAAAAAAAGGAGAAAAAGTTGCGACGTAACCGAACTAAAAGTTCGGCTGGGAAAAAATAATTGCGAGGTAACCTAACTCTTCTCTGAAAGAAAAAACTCTATTAAAGCTGAGTTCGGCTAAATCGACAAACTGTTTCACATAGTTCCTAGCCGAACTTCTCTCTGCAACTTCCATTTTCGACTCATTTTTATGATTACTACTCATTTTTTCCGAGTAATGGGTTTGTGGAATTTTTTTTGAATCGAGACGATGAAGCGGAAAAAAGAAAAGAAAATGAACCCTCTAATAGTAACGGATTTGTGAAAAATTAAAAGTAATGGATTTGTTATGATTTTGATTTTGATTTTGTTTAGTTAATGATTTAGATTAGGTTATATGTGTGTGCATATTTATTAGATTAGTTTTAATTTTTTAATTAGGTTAAGGATAGGTTAGTCATTTCCACACTTTAGGACACCCCTTATAAGTATATGGTGGACATTCCTATCACAAAGTAGTCCCCAAAAAAGGGTGTTTTTAAATACACAACAGAGAAGAGAAGAAGAGTGAGACCGCCTGGAGTAGGAGGATGTGGCTACACAACGGTTTTGAGAAATAGGGTTTGAAGTTGATTTCTTCTTTCAAATTCCGTTTTGATTATCATTTCGATTGATTCTCTTTGATATTTTTATGGCTTTTGAGAAAGCCATGTCTTCCTAGACTTCTTTGTAACTAGAGTTTTTATGGTTGAAACCACTTGGGGTATTTGGCTACCTTGAATTGAAATATGAAGCAATAGACCATTATGATTTGAATAGATTGATTCTTGAATTTTGTTTATTAATTGATTGCAAAATAAGTTGTTGCATTGCCGGTTCTAGAAACCTATGCGCGTAATTGATAGTCTTACAAATATTTTGGTCTCATTATTTGATAATTCATGCTTGGGTTAAATTCTTGATGGGTTATACTTAGAATAGTCAAACAATATTTGTGAACTAATATTTAGTTTCGTATAATTTTCTCATTTGATGCAATTTGATAGTGCATGCTTGGGTTTATTCTTTTGATGTGCTATGTTTAGGGTATACCAGTGATATTTGTGACTCTATGCTTATAATAGGTGATGTCAATAGAACATAGAATAAATATAAATTCGAATTATGTTTCTTGTCGGCATGAATAGAAGTAGTGGTGGATACCATAAAACTCGTTACTCTGCTCTCACATCTTGGTTACATCTTTAATATTTCGCTTTCTTAGTTTCTGTAATCCTATTTACCAATTCTTAAACTTCTGAATATTGAATTTGATTGGTTACTCTTGATATTAATTAGTAGTGGAATTTCACACTCCTCATGGGAACGACCGTACTTGCCATTGTCTACTAGTTAGACACCTGCACTTGCGGATAAACAAATTCGGTTTTTCGACCTACCAAGTTTTTTATGCCGCTGCTTAAGTGGTTGCAAAATACTCTCTTGTTGATATCAAATTTTCTTGCACATAATTATTTTTATTTTTATGTTTCTTTTTGTATATAATTTATTTATTTTTTCTTTTTTTTAGTTCCTTTTACGCAGTTTGTTTGATTCTTTTTAGGTACCTTAGTCTGAAGTGCGGCGATTGGAGTCGATAACGGATAGAAAATAAGTACTTGATATTCTCGCAAAGCTTTTGCAAGGTGAGCTATTGGGTAAATTTTAATTTGTATTATGGTTTCTAGTGAGTTGGCTTGTTTTATAGCTTTATGGAATCTTACCAAAAGAGCTGAGACAGAGGAGCCATCTAATAGTTCACATGAGGAGTATGCATATGCACCTTCTTATTGTCAGGAACCTGTGAGAGACGAGTATGTAAATAATTATTGGAATTATTCTCATAGGTATGATTATTCTGGACCTTGTGAAGGTTATGATCATTACCAACCTTACCCAGGTTATGAGTCACATTATACGAATTCCAATTATTATTCACACACATATGAGTCACCGTATGAAAGAGATAATCGATTGTACGGTGAACTATACCAGTCTCTCGTATCTAGCATGGAACAATTGACCAAACAAACTTAATTATTTGCGATTGCAACTACTGAGAGCTGTGCTCAAACTGATAGAATGATTGCTGAACTCATGAAACCAGTAGAGGATTGTCGCGTATACGATGATTCAAGTTTTGTCTTTTCTCATATTGATGACACTAATAATGAAACCGTTGTAGATTATGAATCAGTATGCTTTAAGGATGATGATGGACTTGACACTGGTAGTGATTTTAGGAATAATGATACCGGTATAACATCTGAATCTAGTGTATCTTATCCAACTCATGATCATATTACTGATTATTTGCCTATTCAAAAGGATGAGAGTTGTATTAGAGACACTATTTATTCAGATAATGATGGTTTAGATAACTTGTTTATACAGAAGATACAATTTTTGAGACTAATGATGAGACAATAGACGTTCATAATGAGGTACCTTCTAGTCATTTGAATAGTGAGATTCCTATAAGTCAATTACTTGCAGATAATAATGAAGCGATTATTCATGATATTGTTGCTCCATTGAGCTCCTGTTTTGCTGATCCATCTTGTAATTTCCTGATTGCTGATTTGAATGTGGAGGCGATTGGTATTGGTCAGGTAACTGATGATTTTGAACCACTCTCAGTTTGTTTAGCCCACTTTGCAGATTCTGATGATCCTATGCTTATTGACATTGTCAATGCATTGTGCCCTCCAATGGTTAATCAAGGTAACTCAACAACGGAAGTTATTTCCATAGACTTAGAACCTGATTTAGGAGTACCTGATTTTGATTTTGTGCATTTTGACATTGTCAATCCATTGCTTCCTCTGATTTCTAGTGAGGATATTGTGTCGACAGATGTTATTTCAGCTGATTTAGAACCCGATCTAGAGACCACATTCCAAACAGAAACTAATATACATTCTATGTTTGTTATCCATGTGAGTGATTTACTTATCTCAACGAAAGACTGTTTTGTATTGAGAATGGGTTTACACATCTTTTTCGATGTTTATAATGGGTGCAGGTTCATATTTGCAGCTGACCTGAGTTGTTGGATTGATCCCCAACTTTTCAGACTTTATACATATGCTTTGCAGTTTATTTCGGTGTATCATCACCTAGTTTAAAATTACATGATACTGCAAGCAGGGAAACAACTACTTTTCGCTTCATGGGAGTCAACCCATCAGATTTGTTCCCTTTTCTCTATCTTTTATATTTATTTGTTTACTTTTTGCATATTGCATCTTATGAATTTCCCATCTTAATTTCTACGTTGGATGACTCAATTACATTGAGGACAATGTAATGTTTAAGTGTGCGGGAGTTGTTGAGCATTTAGATTTGTAGGATTTCAGTTTCGTTAGAAATTTTTTCATAAAAGAAAAAAAAGAAAGATATAACCAGCTGTTTGGCGGGTTTTAAAAAAAAAAAATTTGCATGACATGACCAGCCGTTTAGAAGGTCTTTCTGTCTAGCTGTTTAGCAGACATCTCTATCCACTGTTTAGTGGATCCGTCTAGCTGTTTAGCATACATATTTATCCACTGTTTAGTGGATCCGTCTAGCTGTTTAGTGAACCTCTCTACATATTAAGCTGTTTAGTGATATTTATCCAGTTGTGGAGCGGGTATATTCTTTGTTTTTCTCGAGGACTAGCAAAATACAAGTGTGGGGGTGTTGATAAGCACGTAAGTGCTACATTTTATACCTATATTTATATTAGCTAAGACTCGATATTTTATCTAATAATATTATTTTAAGCCTTTTGTAGAAAATACAAACAACTCCGATCACCCATGGAATATATGGCTAAAGAAGCTGAAATGGCGTTTGCTGATAAAATCACCAAAATGGCTCACGGGACAAAGGGGAGAAGGGCTTTATTTGACTGCCACTTAACTTTATATGCTGGCGCTACTTCTTCCACGCATGGCCAGAGAGAAGTTGCCTTTGTCTATTCCACGAGTCCAAGGCATCAATTCCACTAGTGGTGTTGTGATCTCGGTTAACATGCCAAATGAGAAATGAAAGTGTGGACGTGGACTACTTTCCTGCCACATATCTTATTATCTTATTATATTCTAAAGCATCATAACATCTTCCCTGTAGCCAAAAGAAATTTTCGTTTCTTAAAACAGGCACCAACAAAACTCGTTTTGTATGGAAGTTGTAATTGCTGTCTTGTTCGAGTTCAACATCTTCATATGGTCTGAATTGTGGGTCAAGACGAGGGGCTGGTGGTGTTGATTCTGGTTCGTTAGTTGGAGGGGTTCACATGATGATTTGAGTTCGAGCTTGGTTTGAATGGTGGTGATGAAAATGAAGCAATGAAGCAATAACGGGAGATGTTTACGGACTGGTGATGGTTTTGGTGGATGTTAGTCGTCAATTGCAGATGGCAATGGTGAAGGCTGCAACTGGTTTTGTTGAATGAATGTCATGGATTCTGATTGGATGGTTGGTTCGACTGAAATAGCAGGTGGTTCGATAATTTGATGGAGACGGAACTGGTAGCTATGGTGCGAAATTTCTCTGTTGATTATTATGGTGCCAATTATGGACATCGTGGATGGATACATAAAGTGACGATTGAAGTGATTGCTGAAATGGGTTGTTGCTGTGATCGGAGTTATGGTCGTGAGATGATGAGATGGTGCAGTGGCATGACTTGGGATGAGACGAGCTGCTGCAGTCAGTCGTGGAAGGTGCTTGGACGAACATATTATGAAGTTGAATTAGAGGGACAAAAATAGGCGATGGCTAGATTTTAGTAATGTTTAGAGAATGGAAAGTGGTCACGATGGATTTGGTTTGTTGGACTGGGCCGAGGGAAAGGTCTGCTAGGTCTTAGTCAGATTCCTTCTTAGAAGTTTTAAATGAACGATTTTTTGGGGACTACTCAAAAATAGAGAGGGACTACTCTTCAATTTTTGGGTGGATATTAAAAGTAATAATGAGTCACCCCTTATCTAAGTTTTTTTTAAATACCAAACTTGCCCTTGATAATTAAATTAGTTAGTGTAATGATTAATTGGTGTTAGTGTAATGATTAATTAGTGAGGTTAGATTAATTAGTTGGGTGTTTTTAAAAGAATAATTTTTGAGAAGAAGGGGGTTTTGGTTTTTTTTTTTTTTTTTTTAAGATGGTTGATTTCGAAACGAGGGTTTTGGGTACTTAGGTATACTTCAAATTTAGTTAATGTTGCTTGAATTGGCAAAAACTTTCGAAAAAATGAAAAATTTATAAACTGACTTCGACCATGGAAATAAAGTTCGGCTACGACATATGAAGAACAGGTAGCTGAACTCATCTGCAAGTGTAGTTCGACTATTGGTTCTGAAGACACATGTAGCTGAACTCAGCTTTAATGGAGCTTTTGCTTTCAGAGAAAAGTTCGGCTAGGAAAAAAAAGTTGCGACGTAAACCGAACTAAAAGTTAAATGCGAAAAAAAATCGACGTAATCGAACTCAATATATAGGTTTTCGGAGAAAAGTTCGGTTGGGAGAAAAAAATTGCGACGTAACCGAACTAAAAGTTCGTCTAGGAAAAAAAGGAGAAAAAGTTAGTACGTGACCTTAACTAAAAGTTCTACTGGGAAAAAAAATTTACGAGGTAACCGAACTTTTCTCTGAAAGAAAAAACTTCATTAAAGCTGAGTTCGGCTAGATCGACAAATTGTTTCACATAGTTCCTAGACGAACTTCTCTCTGCAACTTCAATTTTCAACTCATTTTGATGATTACTACTCATTTTTTCCGAGTAATGGGTTTGTGGAAATTTTTTTTGAATCGAGACAATGAAGCGGAAAAAAGAAAAGAAAATGAATCCTCTAATGGTAACGGATTTGTAAAAAATTAAAAGTAATGGATTTGTTATGATTTTGTTTAGTTAATGATTTAGATTAGGTTATATGTGTGTGTGTATTTATTAGATTAGTTTTAATTTTTTAATTAGGTTAAGGATAGGTTAGTCATTTCCATACTTTAGGACACTCCTTATAAGTATATGGTAGACATTCCTATCACAAAGTAGTCCCCCTCAATTTTTGAGTAGTCCCCAAAAAAGGGTGTTTTTAAATACACAACAGAGAAGAGAAGAAGAGGGAGGCCGCCTGGAGTGGGAGGCTGCGGATACACATGGGTTTTGGGAAATAAGGTTTGAAGTTGATTTCTTCTTTCAATTCCGTTTTGATTATCATTTCGATTGATTCTCTTTAATATTTTTATGGCTTTTGAGAAAGCCATGTCTTCCTAGACTTCTTTGTAACTAGAGTTTTTATGGTTGAAACCACTTGGGGTATTTGGCTACTTTGAATTGAAATATGAAGCAATAAACCATTATGATTTGAATAGATTGATTCTGGAATTTTGGTTATTAATTGATTGCAAAATAAGTTATTGCATTGTCTGGTTCTAGAAACCTATGCGCGTAATTGATAGTCTTACAAATATTTTTGGTCTCATTATTTGATAATTCATGCTTGGGTTAAATTCTTGATCGGTTATACTTAGAATAGTCAAACAATATTTGTGAACTAATATTTAGTTTCACAGAATTTTCTCGTTGATGCAATTTGATAGTCCATGCTTGGGTTTATTGTTTTGATGTGCTATGCTTAGGGTATACCAGTGATATTTGTGACTCTATGCTTATAATAGGTGATGTCAATAGAACATAAAATAAATATATATTCAGAATTATGTTTCTTGTCAGAAATTGAATAGAAGTAGTGGTTGATACCATAAAACTCTGGTTACCTGCTCTCACATCTTGGTTACATCTTTTAATATTTCGATTTCTTAGTTTCGTAATCCTATTTACCAATTCTTAAACTTCTGAATATTAAATTTGATTGGTTACTCTTGATATTAATTAGTAGTGGTATTTCACACTCCTCGTGGGAACGACCTGTCCTTGCCATTGTCTACTAGTTAGACACTGTGCACTTGCGGATAAACAAAGTCGGTTTTCCGACCTACCAAGTTTTTGGCGCCGCTGCCGGGGAGTGGTTGCAAAATACTCTCTTGTTGATATCAATTTTCTTGTACATAATTATATATTTGTTTTCTTTTTAATTTTTTTTCAAAGGAAAATAAACATCAATTTTCTTTTTGTATATAAATTTATTTATTTTTTTCTTTTTTTTAGTTCCTTTTAACGCAGTTTGTTTGATTCTTTTTAGGTACCTTAGTCTGAAGTGCACCGATTGGAGTCGATAACGGCTAGAAAATAAGTACTTGATATTCTCGCAAAGCTTTTGCAAGGTGAGTTATTGGGTAAATTTTAATTTG
Source organism: Papaver armeniacum (assembly GCA_023531295.1). Taxonomy (NCBI): domain Eukaryota; kingdom Viridiplantae; phylum Streptophyta; class Magnoliopsida; order Ranunculales; family Papaveraceae; genus Papaver; species Papaver armeniacum. The sequence goes on along the minus strand of JAJJWW010002095.1, from coordinate 354,467 downwards.
TATTATGGTTTCCAGTGAGTTGGCTTCTTTTATAGATTTTTTGAATCTTACCAAAAGAGCTGAGACAGAGGAGCCATCTAATAGTTCACATGAGGAGTATGCATATGCACCTACTTATTGTCAGGAACCTGTTAGAGACGGGTATGTAAATAATTATTGGAAGGTTATGATCATTATTCCGGACCTTGTGAAGGTTATGATCATTACCAAACTTACCCAGGTTATGAGTCACAATATAAGAATTCCAATTATTATTCACACATATATGAGTCACCGTATGAAAGAGATAATCGATTGTACGGTGAACTATCTCAGTCTCTCGTATCTATCCTGGAAAAATTGACCAAACAAACTGAATTATTTGCGATTGCAACTACTGAGAGATGTGCTCTAACTGATAGAATGATTGATGAACTTATGAAACCAGTAGAGGATCGTCGCGTGTACGATGATTCAAGTTCTGTCTTTTCTCATATTGATAACACTAATAATGAAACCGTTGTAGATGATGAATCGGTTTGCTTTAAGGATGATGATGGACTTGACACTGGTAGTGATTTTAGGAATAATGATACCGGTATAACATATGAATCTAGTGTATCTTATCTAACTCATGATCATATTACTGATTATTTGCCTATTCAAAAGGACGAGAGTTGTATTAGAGACACTATTTATTCCGATAATGATGATTTAGAAGAACTTGTTTATACAAAAGATACTATTGTTGAGACTAATGATGAGACAATAGAAGTTCATAATGAGGTACCTTCAAGTCATTTGAGTAGTGAGATTCCTATAAGTCACTTACTTGCAGATAATAATGAAGCAATTATTCATGATATTGTTGCTCCATTGAGCTCCTGTTTTGCTGATCCATCTTGTAATTTCCTGATTGTTGATTTGAATGTGGAGGCGATTGGTATTGGTCAGGTAACTGATGATTTTGAACCACTCTCAGTTTGTTTATCCCACTTTGCAGATTCTGGTGATCCTATGCTTATTGACATTGTCAATGCATTGTGCCCTCCAATGGTTAATCAAGGTAACTCAACAACGGAAGTTATTTCCGCAGACTTATAACCAGATTTAGGAGTACCTGATTTTGATTCTGTGCATTTTGACATTATCAATCCATTGCTTCCTTTGATTTATAGTGAGGATATTATGTCAACGGATGTTATTTCAGCTGATTTATAACCCGATCTTGAGACTACTGTAGATGGGGAAAAACTATTTGCTGGTTTTTACGGAATTGAGGAGATGATCGCGCGGAGGAGACTCCTTGAACCGAGCAAAATGCTAAACCTCACACAGATGCACTGCAAGAAGGGAGTGCTTTGAATTCGAGAGATCAATCTGTAGTACTCCGGCCTAAACCAAGACAATGGTCGTTCCAGAGTAAATTCGGTCACAAGAGAGGATGGGTCGGTCTGTAGGAAGGAAGCTGAGAAATGTGTGAGATCAATGGTGATCGAAGATTATAGGTATGTTGTGTATTCTGAAAATAAGATAAATTATGAGTGATTGAATTTGCTCTGATGGGAGTTGGATTGTTAATCTCCTGTTGTTTATTTGACGTGAGATTATCCTTGTTTCAATCATGATTTAGAGTTTATTTATATTGCTGGAATTGAAAACACCATGATCTCATGAAGTGTGACAGTTGATGGAATCAAAGAATGGGGAAGTGGAAATCGTGTTAAAACCAGTTGCTCAACGTGCGGAGACTTGGTTGATTTTCCATCCACTACTTTGTTAACTCCTTCAACTGATTGCACGACTTGCTCATATTCTCATCGTGTGTATGAACACACGTGTCGTAGACCGCCGATCAAAACCCTAGTTAATATCCCCCATGTAACACGATTGATGTCTCGTGTGATTGTGAGTCCGCAAGGCGGACATGTATTTAGTTAGTCGATTCTTGACTTCATGACTCCATGGGACGATGAGTCCTTGTTTTTTTGAGTCGAACGTGATTTGGAAATATTCTGAGACTCATGAATTGAACATGTCTGTTGAGACAGAGATATAATGCGTGAATAATCTAACATGAGCAAATATTGCTCATTCGATGAATTGTTGGATATTGATAGTTGAACTAGTATTCCATGGTTTGAGCAAATATTGCTCGTTTGAGCAAATGTTGCTCATTCGATGAATTATTGGTAGCATGACCCAATAAGATACTGGCAATTGAACCGAGTATGATAAATAAAATGTTGATCACGAGATCAACGTAAAATTATTAGCGTTTGAATCTGGAATTATGAACCTTGGACTCAAAACCCTAATTTGATCATTTGATGATTAACTGATGGTTAATTGAAAATTAACTACGGAGCGGACTAGCTACATGGGATTATGGATCAACCATGTAGTGCCCAGATGCTCACGTGAGCAAATATCAAGGTCTCCTGAAGACCAGTTGATTTGATGAAAGGATGATTAAATGCTGGTTTAATCATTTATTAAAATAATGCTCAAATTCAACCTTAGGTAATAAAACCTAATTAATTATGAAGATGTGAGGGACCGACCAAGGGGTCATGAAATCGGCCCTGGGTAGTCACGGGATCAAATATTGATCGTCTTATGAAGTTCCAAGTTATTTGGAAGAGTTTTGGACCTAATACGTGCAATTGCGCAAATTAGGTCAAAATTGTCAAAATACATGGGACCGGCCTCTTGCAAGCCAAAGAGCCAACCCTAGTCGGTCAAGGTAACATGCTCACGTCACCAAAGTGTTCGTATCTCAGTTATGAGAATTTTGATATTTTCTGGTGTGCGTTTGAGCAATATTTTGAGAAAATGTGAAGAAATCGGGGATTCTTGTTTGAGACCGTGAAAACTTCATGAGATGAAGGAAAAATAATAAAATAATGAAGGAATCATAAAGTGTGGGACCGGCTATGGCCAAGGCATGGCCGGCCGGCCAAGGGGACGGTCCCATGGTATTTTTCTTAATTTTATTATGTTTTCATAATTTTAGGGAAATATTATAAAACCAAGGAGTTTTGTTGAAATCAAGGAGTTTCCATGAGATGAGGAAAATATAAAAAAATAATAATAATAAAACAAGGGACGTGTGGGACCGGCTTGGGCATGGTTGGCCGAATAGGCCCGGTCCCGTGAGTTTTCCCTAATTTTATGTATTATTTCATGATTTGAAGGAATTTTCATAATTTGAAGGAAACATCATGAAATCAAGGAATTTCATGGGATTAAGGAAACATGAAAAATATGATAATAATAAAATAAGACGTGTGGGGCCAGCTAGGGCATGGCCATTGCTATGGCCGGGTCCCACGGGTTTCCCTATTTTTATATTATTTTTCATGGGATCAAGGAAATATCATGAGATTAAGGAGTTTTCATGAGATTAGGGAAATAATAATAAAATAATGAGGAACCATGAGGTGTGGGGCCGGCCGGGATCAAGGAATGGCCGGTTGGCCAATAATCACGGCCCCACAATATTTTCCCTAATTTTATATTATTTCCTCAGAAGGAAACACCATGAAACTGAGGAGTTTCCTCAAAACGAAGGATATTTGTTCAAATGAAAGGATTTTCATGAGATCAAGGAAAATATTAAAATATGATAAAATATAGAATTTGGGCGTGGGACTGGTCACGGCATGACTGGCCGGCCGGTGAGCCGGCCTGTCGGGGCTTACTCAAAGGTAACTCAGATGCCCGTGTGTTGAATATTTATTATTAACCCATGGAATTCTGCTGAAAAGAACCATAAATTGAAGTAACGAAATATTATGAAAATATTGAATATTTTCCAGGGATTGAGTTAATGAATCTATTGATTTCAAGAATAATTAATTAATGGCTCTATACTAGCACGATCATCTAGGAGCATTAATTATTCATAAATTGAGTGATATGAGCTTGTTGAAGCGTCATATTTTCTTTCATATAGTCAGGGAAAACATTGTTACATCATGAAGACGTTATTGCTCTATACTAGCAGGCTAGCTGTCTAGGAGCCGTCTAATATTTTGATTCCATATAGAAGTAATTACTGAAATTGCTAAGTATTCGTGAGATATGCCATTGCCTCGATTGAGAGACTACATATCTATATATATATATACTCGAGAGACAAGATTCTCGATCGAAATTCTTATAGCATGATCTTTCATGCTTAGATAAGAGACATGAGCCTCAATATTTATGTGATTCTTGGATCAGGAATACGTATAAGTATGGGTTTACGATTTTAACCTTTGTCGAAAATCCACCATCTACAAAGCTGTCTAGGAGCCTTCTAATCTTTCGATTCTATGTAGAAGTAGTTACTAAAATTGCTCAATATTCATGAGATATGCCGTTGCCTCAGCTGAGAGACTACATATCCTTATATTCTCTGAGAGACAGTATTCTCAGTCAGAGATTCTTGTGGCATGATCTTTCATGCTTTCGATAAGAGACATGAGCCTCAATATTCGTCTGATTACTGGATCAGGAATACTTATAATTATGGGTTTACGGTTTTAGCCTTTGTCGAAAATCCACCATCTACATTAAGTCCCCTGCTTAGTGAGGGACAGTCATGTTCCTCAGTCAGCACTGAATGGTGATTTTCCGGTCACAAACAATATAAGCAATTGAACTTAGTCGTAAGTTAAGATGTTACCGGATTTCGATAGTACGGCATACCATGTCTTGAATGAAGATCCCAGTGGCATGATAAAGTGTCGTTTAGTGGTGTAGATTGGTGTTGAACCGCTGATCTGGACGACGGGACCTTGGTCATTTAGGATTCGCGGGCCGGGCCCAATAAGGAAATCCTTAGACAATTAGGTTTTGGAAATAAAATTTGGTATATAAAAGGAATTAATCCTTTTTTTTTTCATGAACAGTATCTTCATCACCTCTCCATCACCTTCACGCCAGCAACAGGAAGAGAGAAAAAATTTTGCCGAGCACCACCATCCGCCGTCGCCGTCGATCACCTGTCAGACCAGGTTACGGCGGCCACGCCAATGCGGATTTTTTTCGTTTGCTGATGTTTACATGAGTTTCATGAAGTGATCATGTTGAAATCATATATTTTTGTATGAGTAGGATTTTTGTCGAAAAACCCTTGTTTTTGAAAACGTATGTTCGTTTGATCGTTAGTTTCGAAAACTAATAATAATCCCTGATTTAGGAGGGATTTTTTCTTTATATATGAAGATTTAGGTCCAGTGATAAAACTAAGTTTATGAGCTTTCATGTGAACCAAAGTTATCATGAAAAGGTGAATTTTCACAAAACCGAAATAAACCCTCGTTTTAAAGAATGACGATGATACGAAGAAAGAGTTTTTTTTTTTTTTTATGTATGAACTTGTGTCCAGTGATAAAATTTTGTTTATGAGCTTTCATGTAAATCAAAACTTTATCTTATAATGTGTGAGTTTTCACAGAATTGGAATAAACCTTCGTTTCGAAGACGTATGACGATACGAAGGAAAAAAAAAATTTTTTGTAAAACCATGGCCTGTCCACAAAAAATATTTTTGTAAACAAAACCGTGACATGTTCTCGTGGAGAAGAATTTTTTTGCATGAGTTGTGACTCACAAGACAAAAACGTGATGTATTGTTCTCGTTTTTGTAAACATATATTTTCAAAACCCAAGTTTGATTTTGAGTAATTTTCAAAATAAACCCAAGTTTTCATGATTCCAGGGTGAATGTTCGCATAGTAAAAATTTTCATGATTTTATGAAAATCTGAGTTTCGTTCGTTTTTGTAGGTTTCGAAGAAACGAACGATTTTGAGGTGTTAACTCTAGCATTACTATCACTATTGTTAGTGGAAGCATAAAAGGTAAGAGTTAAAATTTACCGTTTTTGCCAATGGATCTATTTGCATGTTTGTAATTTTTCGTGCTTCTGATTCCAGAAAATGTCAACTCCTAGCAACAGCGATTACGATTATTGGTATTCATCTTCTTCTTCTAGCTCTTCTGATGAGGATTTCCAAAGCTCTTGTAGTGAAATCGGAAGCTAGGGCTACTCAGGATGAGGAGCGAAGCCTAGCGTACCCTTGAATGAGCGGAGGGTCACTTTTGCTTGAACTTAGGAAAAGAAAAGTTGAGGACGATGAAAAAGAGGCTCGTCGGCGTGAAAAGTATCGAATCCGGTCTGCGGAATACAAAGGGCGAGGAGAGACGTCAATTCTTGGACGGTGTGCCTTCTAACTCGATGCGATGATTACTCAAGAAGAAATTACATGGGAGTTACCGGAGCGCAAGATTAAGCCCGATTGATATGAAAGAGAATTCCGGAAGACCATGAAGCAAATTGAAGCCGAAGCTGAAGCGGAAAAGGACTCGGACTCAGATGATGATCTTGATGCTTATCCGAACTTCATCGACGCTGATTCTGACGAAGAGGAAGATAGTGATGACAACTCTGATGACTCGGATGACGAGAAGGACAATGATGGCAATCGATAATTCGGATGAGTCGACGAGTAGCTTTATTTCCATCTTCTTTTCTTTTTTAAACATTTGAATGTTCTTTAGGCTTCGTAGTAGACATTTCTTCGATGATTTGAATGGCTTTGCTTCAGAGTTAAGGTTTTCTTCTGAATAAACACTTTACTAATGTTGATTCCTTCTGATCGAATGAAATGAACCAATGTCCATGCGCTTAAATCCATCATGATCTCTTTCGATGATCTTCGTCTTATGAGAAGTAGCATAGCACGGTTAAGAGACACATGACACGTACAAAGCCGTGTGGCTTTTCTTTGACTATGTCATTGTCAGTCCCCAGTGCGTTATTTTCCTCCGCGTCTTGGTGTCAACCTTTGAAACTCGGGGTTTCGGTGAAACTCAGTAAATCGAATTGACTATTCGCAGAAGATAAACCTCCACCGTGTCTAATATATATCTTCAAGACTTTGAGTCTATCATCTACGCAAATATTTCTTCCAAACCTGAGTCAGTTTCATCGTGCAGAGAATTTGATCATACCTTGTTGTCGCTATGTCAAGCAGTAGTATTTCTTCTCAAGATGATCCTCAGTCGAAGCGCGAAATAGCAGCGTCCATCTCAGTAAGTTTTATTTGTTTTTCATCTTTGTCTGATCAAGATTATTGATCATAAGAAAACGATTTATTGCAGGATAATCAGAAGAATGCTTCTTCTCATATTTCGAGACCCAAGCGAACTGTTAGAGCTCCTGTCCGGTATAGGTCGGCTCATCTTGAGGTGGATCATCGTAAGTAATCTTATAACTCTTAAGATTCCATTGTGCTCCATTTTGGTGAAATTAAATACTCATTCGTTTCGTCGGCGGGCGGATGTTCGTGTTGTTGTCGATGCCCGGACAAAGAAGGAGCGGAAAGTCTGTGGACTTGTAGTAGAGGTTGAAGATAACAACGACAAGGTCGGTGAAGATTCTGTAGAATCCATGGAGATAGGAGACAGTGTTCATGCTCGTGAATATCCCACAACTGGACTCTCATTTGAAGCCCCTTTGATCAATACTTTCCCGGACAATGAAGTGGTTGGCGGATTCGTCATTCCAAAATGTCACGCGCCTCTGTATACTAAGATCTGGAAGAAGTATGGCCACATTGACACTACAGAAGTATGGAAAGGCTTTCTTCCAACCCTTTTAACCACGGTAGACGGGCTGTTGCCAATCATTCAGAAATGAACCGGATGCACTTGCGAGATGTCAAGAACCATAAGCTGCATAAATGGGATGAGATGATCTCAAACTGTGAGATATTGCGATTTAATATGAGCTGGCTTCGTCGTCGACTTGAGATAATCAAGATTCATAAGGCGGCGGAGGCTGCTGATGTAATTTCCACGACCACTGCTTATTGGAGGAGGAGAAGATACTGGCTCTGGAATCGCCCCGAGAAGGCGATTGAGGATTTGAAGGCAAAGACCCGGGATCTTTCAAAAGAAACTTGACAAAGTTTCTTATAGGGATTATCCACTGCTGGATGGTTTTCTCTGAGTGAGCATTTATAATGGTTGTTTTTTGAATAGGTTTAAGTTTCTGGTTATGTTGAATAATTGATCATGTTATGAGGAAATTTTGTTCATTCATGAAATGTTTAATGAACAAAGGAGCATTTTGCACGCTCTTTGGAGGAACATAAATTACATTCTAAAAAATGCTTTGAAATGATGAAATGGTGAAAAGATAATTGTTTTCCATGGATCAGACGTAATATGCTTTGAGCCATTTACCATTGATTATATTTCCTTCCACTCCTCCATCAATCTTTAAGATTTTGTAATATCCATTTGAATCTTTGCTTTGATATCTACATATGGTCCTTCCCATTTCGGAGAGAACTTGTGAGCGGACATGTCTTGTGAATATGCTTTGCACTCTTTAATACCAATCTCCTACTTGAAATGTTCGAGGTCTTACCATTTTGTTGTAGGCTCTAGCGATTCTTTGTTTGTAGGCTTCTACATATTTTTCCACCTTATCTCGCTTCAACTCGAGCATGTCTAGTTCAGAAACTCTTGAGTTGGACACTTCGGCCTCATCCCATCGTATTCCACTGGATGTTGCAATCCGTGCTGAAGGAATTTTAATTTCTGCAGGCAGTATGGCGTCGGCCCCATAGACAAGAGAATATGGTGAAGTCCCTATCGAACTCCTTGGCGCGGTTCGATAATCCCATAAAGCCATAGGTAACTGTTCATGCCGAGTTCGAGGATTATCATGGACTGTTGGTGAGAATCCGGATCAAAGTTTTGTTGGTACTCTCTCTGCTTGTCCGTTTCCTTGGGGATAATACGGCGTGGAGAAAACTTATTTGATGCCGTATTCCTCGAGCAATTCTGTCACGTGCTTGTTGGCAAAAGGATTCCCATTATCAGTGAAAATGTGTTTGGGAACGCCGAATCTGCATATTATGTATTCTTTGATGAAGGATGCAATTGTGACTCCAGTGGTGCTTCTAAGAGGAATAGCTTCAACCCATTTGGTAAAATACTCGGTTGCGGTGATGATGTATTCATGTTTGCTCGAAGATCTTTGGATTGATTTTCCGATGATATCCGGTCACCGGTATAGAAAGGCCATGGACTATTCACGAAATTCAATGGAAGACAGGGAGTATGAATGAGGTTACCATGGACTTGGCATTGATGACACATTTGAACGTGTGCACTTGCATCGTCTTCCATGGTTGGCCAATAATATTTCTCATGAATGGGAGAAATAATTTCCCTTTTCCTTGATGTTCTCCATCATGCATCTCTTTTAAAATCGTTGGGATTTCATGATCGGCTAAGCATCTTAGCAAGTTTCCACCAAAGCTTTTGCAGTATAAGATTCCATCAAGAAAGACAAATCTCTTAGCCCTTTGAATGAGTTTGATGGTTTCTTTCTTTTCTGACGGTAATTCATTGTCCCGGAGATATTTGATATAAGTTTCCCTCCAGTCCCCAGTGTGATAGGCTGTCAGAGTTTTTAAGTGATGAGGAGGCGTCTGACAATTGGGACATGACTTTTTCAGAATTCTTGATTGAGCTTCCATGGAAGGCCAATAGTATCCCATTCTTTGAAGCTTTCTGTAGAGTATTACCACTAGTGTCTGTTCGCATGTTTCTTCATGTATGCGCTTGAGTTGTTCGTCCGCTTCGTCATTTCCAAGGCATCGTGATAATGACCCATCGGAGTTTCGATAGTATAACGCTCCATGAAGTAAGAAATAATTATTCAATTCCTTGAGGATGACTTTCCCTTCTGAAAGAGAACTGCTCAATTCGTGAATAATAGGTGCTCGCCAATCATCTGCTTGAATATCTTCGACTTGAGCGAGCCATGTGGATGAAACAGCACGCCTTTGTACAATGACTGTTTTCTCTGCTCCTTCAAATTGCAGCTTAGAAGCGAGAGTTGCCAGGCAGTCAGCATGCCTATTGTTGGTTCGTCCAGTATGGACAGTCGTTGCATCAGCAAAGTAGGTTAAAAGCCGTTGACAGAGCAAGTGTGATTTCTTAAAGGGAGTATGTTCCATTCATTTGATTGACCAGTAGTTTTGAATCTCCCTTTATCTCGAGGTGTGTTGCTCCTGCTTGCTTGGCCAGGGACAATCCTAGTAAGAAGGCTTCGTATTCTCTGAATTGTTGGTGTAGTGGAAATACGGCTTGAATGAATGTGAGAAGACTTCACGGATGGATAGACTAACACTATGCCTGCTCCTCGATTGTCGTTGCTAGGGGTGGCGAGAACCATCAAAGTATAAAAGCCACGTCTCTTCTTTAACAACTAGGATATCCGGAAATTCACGGGCACATCTTCATTTAACATTGTTGCATCCTCTCCAGAAAAGCAACGAGCAAGTCTCAACCCGCTTGGCCTTTGATTGCTTTAGGCGGTGTACACGCTATGTCAAATTCGACATTTGGAGTAGCCATTTTGTTGGTCTTCCTATCAAGGCCGGCTTTGATAGTAGAAACTTTATAGGGTCAGCTTTGGAAACAAGCACGACCTGTGGATAGTAAATAGTGCAGAATTTCCGAATTGCATGCACTAATGCCGGACATGCCCTCTCAGCCTTTGGATACCGGAGTTGAGCATCTTGCATTGTACGACTGAAGTAGTAGATTGGTCATTCGATGCCTTCGTCGTCTTCTTGAGCCAGGAGTGCTCCGATAGCGAAATCACTAGAAGCTATGTAAAAATATCGGTCGTCCTTGCACCGCGACTTCATGACATGTGATAACGAAGATCTCATTGTATCTTCGGAATGCTTCTTCTTTGAATGGTCGTCCATGTAAAACTTGCTCCTTTCTTGATGAGGGGGTGAACGAAGCAATGAGTTGAGCCAATCCAGGAATGAAGCGTCGGATATAATTTACCTTGCCCATGAAACTATGGAGTTCTTTCACAGTGCGTGGAGGAGGCATGGTAGTAATAGCTTTCGTCTTATCTCGGATTGACTTTGATTCCCTCTCTTTGTGACCAAGAATCCTAGAAATTTCCCGGAGGAGACACCAAATGCACACTTCCGGAGGGTTCATCTTTAATTTGTATTCTCTGCATCTTTCAAAGACTTGTCTCGGGACTTGAAGTGAGATGCTCGGGTTTTCGATTTTACCACCACATCATCGACATAGTCTTCCACTTGCTTGTGCATCATGTCGTGGAATATAGCAGCCATGGCTCGTTGATAAGTAGCACCAGAATTCTTTAATCCGAAGGGCATCACAGTGTAGTGAAAATTCCCGATATGAGTACGAAATGCAGTCTTGTTAGCATCGTGTTCGTACATCTTGATCTAGTTGTATCCACTGTAACCATCCATAAATGAGAACATCCGTGACCACTGGTTGCATCAACAAGCATATCAATATTGGGTAAAGGAAAATCATCTTTCGGACAATATTTATTCAGATTCCTGAAATCAACACAGCATCTGATTTGACCATTTTTCTTCTTGACAGGAACAACATTTGCCAGCCATGTTGGATGTAGGATAGGCTTGATGAATCCTGCTTTGTTAGTAGTTTCTGGATCTCGATTTTGATTTGCTCCTCGACTTCGTGTCTAAATTGCCTAGGCGGTTGCTTGACGACTTTGGAGCCGGGGACGATGTGCGAGTGATGGGTGACTAGTTTGTTGTCCCGAGGCCGGGCATTTCCTCGTACGTCCGGCGAAGACATCTTGATATTCTTTTAATAGATTTATCGATTCCGTCCGTTCCTCGATGACGGTGTTGGCTGATCGGGACCGGCCTTGGATCATCCTCGGTCCCAATGTTGATTGTTTCGAGATCGTCGGTGGTAGAGACGATGACCGTCTTGTAATTGTCGTGGGGCATCTGAACCTCTTCCTCGAGTGACGGTTCGTTCTGGCATGATTCTTCGGGGTGGGGAGACTTTTCATCGTTCTCCCCGATTAATTGCTAATCTTCGCGTCGGCGATAAACGACCTCCCCTCAGCGTCGTGGCTGGTTATGAAGTTCGACCTTGGAGTTGAAACACAGTCGTTACGGCGTTTCTGGGGTGTGGAAGATGATTTGATCACCTTAGCATCGAGGGCGATGGTTTGTCGACGACCTTTTCAATAGTCTTCCAACTTGGGAGTGGAGTGTTGTAAACCTTTCCTGGAGGCTCCGGGACGCTCTTTTGAGATTCAAGGAATTCAACATCATAGACAGGAGCATAAGGAGATGATGAAGCCGGGATGCGAACAATCTTGTTGTTGAGTAGAGCCTTCATGCATTGATGGTACGTTGAAGGAACCACCTTATTATCATGGATCCATGGACGTCCAAGTATCATGTGATAATCTGGATCTTGTTCGATCACGTGTAACTTGACTTTTGATTGAATAGGCCCCACCTTCAAATCTATGTATGCATATCCGTACGTATGGATTTGACTTCCTTCAAAGCCTGTCATTAGGATGGGGTGCCGGACAATCTTATTCTGTGGGAACCTGGCTGATTTGAGAGTTTTCATAGTGACAATATTTGTAGAACTGCCCGTGTCAACGAGAGCTCTCTTGAATTCATAGTCTATGATGAAACCGGTCACGTACAGGGCTCGATTATGTCCTTCGTCTGCCATGCGGTCTTCTTCTCCGAAAGTGATGTTGTTGATCGAATGACCAGACATCACAGGTGTTTCCTCAGCTGCTAGGCACGATGGAGTCAGGGGTATGTCTGATGATATTTGGTTGAGTGCAGCAAATGTACTCATTCGTTGATCCCTGGAGAAGTGTAAAAGCTCACATAAACCCTCGATCAGGTGTGCAACTTCTTGGTCCACCGGCTTTTCGTAAGTGGTGAAGCTGTTGGTTTGAGGGTTAACGTTAACGGTGTCAAGAGGCAGGTGCTCCACATATCCTAAGATTCTTGTCAAGTCCACCATGTAGTTGAATAAATTGTCGATTGCTTTCTTCAATCGATTTATGTTCCCTTCTAATACCTCTTGACTTCGTGCCAGTTCGACTGGTGATGGAACTTCTCCATCGAATGCATTGATAGATGAAAAAGGAGTAGTAAAGTATGGATGACGAATATTACTGGAATCATTCGGCTGAGCCGGAGAAGCATCGCCATTCGAGAGACCCTGATTGGAGTTTTGCGTAACTGAATTAGATCTGAGACCGACCATCTTTGTGAGAATTGATATCGCAACCGAGAGAATGATCTCCCACTGTGGTCGCCAATCTGTAGATGGGGAAAAACGATTTGCTGGTTTTTACGGAATTGAGGAGATGATCGCGCGGAGGAGACTCCTTGAACCGAGCAAAATGCTTAACCTCACACGGATGCACTACAAGAGGGAGTGCTTTGAATTCGAGAGATCAATCTGTAGTACTCCGGCCTAAACCAAGACAATGGCCGTTCCAGAGTAAATTCGGTCACAAGAGAGGATGGGTCGGTGCAGTAGGAGGGAAGCTGAGAAATGTGTGAGATCAATGGTGATCGAAAATTATAGGTGTGTTGTGTATTCTAAAAATAAGATAAATTCTGAATGATTGAATTTGCTCTGCTGGGAGTTGGATTGTTAATCTCCTGTTGTCTGTTTGACGTGAGATTATCCTTGTTTCAATCATGATTCAGAGATTTATTTATATTGCTGGAATTGAAAATACCATGATCTCATGAAGTGTGACAATTGATGGAATCAAAGAATGGGGAAGTGAAAATCGTGTTAAAACCAGGTTGCTCAACGTGCGGAGACTTGGTTGATTTTCCATCCACTACTTTGTTAACTCCTTCAACTGATTGCACGACTTGCTCACATTCTCATCGTGTGTATGAACACGTGCCGTGACCGCCGAGACCAAAACCCTAGTTAACATCCCCCATGTAACACGATTGATGTCTCGTGTGATTGTGGAGTCTGCAAAGGCGGACGTGTATTTAGTTAGTCGATTCTTCGACTTCATGACTTCATGGGACGATGAGTCCTTGTTTTGTTGAGTCGAACGTGATTTGGAAATGTTCTGGAGACTCATGAATTGAACATGTCTCTGGAGACAGAGATATAATGCGTGAATAAGCTAACATGAGCAAATATTGCTCATTCGATGAATTGTTGGATATTGATAGTTGAACCAGTATTCCTTGGTTAGAACAAATATTGCTCGTCTGAGCAAATGTTGCTCATTCGATGAATTATTGGTAGCATGACACAATAAGATACTGGAAATTGAACCAAGTATGATAAATAAAATGTTGATCACGGGATCAACGTAAAATTATTAGCGTTTGAATCTGTAATTATGAACCCTGGACTCAAAACCCTAATTTGATCATTTGATGATTAACTGATGGTTAATTGAAAATTAACCACGGAGCGTACTGGCTACATGGGATTATGGATCAACCATGTAGGCCCCAGATGCTCACGTGAGCAAATATCAAGGTCTCCTGAAGACCAGTTGATTTTATGAAAGGATGATTAAATGCTGGTTTAATCATTTATTAAAATAATGCTCGTACGAACCTTAGGTAATAAAACCTAATTAATTATGAAGATGTGAGGGACCGACCAAGGGGTCATGAAACCGGCCCTGGGTAGTCACGGGATCAAATATTGATCGTCTTATGAAGTTTCAAGTTATTTGGAAGAGTTTTGGACCTAATACATGCAATTGCGCAAATTAGGTCAAAATTGTCAAAATACATGGGACCGGCCTCTTGCAAGCCAAAGAGCCAACCCTGGTCGGTCAAGGTAACATGCTCACCTCACCAAAGTGTTCGTATCTCAGTTATGAGAATTTTGATATTTTCTGGTGTGCATTTGAGCAATATTTTGAGAAAATATGAAGAAATCAGGGATTCTTGCTGAGACCGTGAAAACTTCATGAGATGAAGGAAAAATAATAAAATAATGAAGGAATCATAAAGTGTGGGACCTATTATGGCCAAGGCATGGCCCATGAAGCCAAGGGCCTGGTCCCATGGTATTTTCTTAATTTTATTATGTTTTCATGATTTTAGGAAATATCATAAAACCAAGGAGTTTTGTTGAAATCAAGGAGTTTCCATGAGATGAGGAAAACATAAAAATAATAATAATAAAACAAGGGACGTGTGGGACCGGCTTGGGCATGGTTGGTAAGCTAGGGCCCTGGTCCGTGAGTTTTCCCTAATTTTATGTATTATTTCATGATTTGGAGGAATTTTCATAATTTGAAGGAAACATCATGAAATCAAGGAATTTCATGGGATTAAGGAAACATGAAAAATATGATAATAATAAAATAAGACGTGTGGGGCCATTTAGGGCATGACCTACGGCTATGGCACGGTCCCACGGGTTTCCCTAATTTTATATTATTTTTCATGGGATCAAGGAAATATCATGAGATTAAGGAGTTTTCATGAGATTAGGGAAATAATAATAAAATAATGAGGAACCATGAGGTGTGGGGTCGGCCGGGATCAAGGCATGGCCGGTTGGCCAATAATCACGGCCTGAATATTTTCCCTAATTTTATATTATTTCCTCGAAGGAAAACACCATGAAACGAGGAGTTTCCTCAAAC
Organism: Papaver armeniacum; assembly: GCA_023531295.1. Taxonomy (NCBI): domain Eukaryota; kingdom Viridiplantae; phylum Streptophyta; class Magnoliopsida; order Ranunculales; family Papaveraceae; genus Papaver; species Papaver armeniacum. Next base: position 338,963 of record JAJJWW010002095.1, on the reverse strand, counting down.
GAAGGATATTTGTTCAAATGAAAGGATTTTCATGAGATCAAGGAAAATAATAAAATATGATAAAATATAGAATTTGGGCGTGGGGCTTAGTCACGGCATGACCGGCCGGCCGGTGAGCTAGTTCCTAGCGCCTTGGCTATTTTTTTTTCCTATTTGCATAGGTTCATCGTTCTTCGTATTTTGAAATACTTGTTCGTGCGGTGATTGTTAGTGCATCATCGTTGAGTACACTTACACCATTTTGGTGGGGCTTACTCAAAGGTAACTCGGATGCCCGTGTGTTGAATATTTATTACTAACCCATGGAATTACTCACAAAAAGAACCATAAATTGAAGTAACGAAATATTATGAAAATATTGAATATTTTCCGAGGATTCGATTAATGAATCTATTGATTTCAAGAATAATTAATTAATGGCTTTATACTAGCACGATCATCTAGGAGCATTAATTATTCGTAAATTGAGAGTGATATGAGCTTGTTGAAGCGTCATATTTTCTTTCATATAGTCGGGAAAACATTGTTACATCCTCGAAGACGTTATTGCTCTATACTAGCGAGGCTAGGCTGTCAGGAGCCGTCTAATATTTTGATTCTATATAGAAGTAATTACTTGAAATTGCTCGGTATTTGTGAGATATGCCGGCGCCCTCAGTTGAGAGACTACATATCTATATATATATATATATATATACTCTGAGAGACAGTATTCTCAGTCAGAAATTCTTATAGCATGATCTTTCATGCTTCCGATAAGAGACATGAGCCTCAATGTTTATCTGATTGCTGGATCAGGAATACATATAAGTATGGGTTTACGATTTTAGTCTTTGTCAAAAATCCACCATCTACAAAGCTGTTTAGGAGCCGTCTAATCTTTCGATTCTATGTAGGAGTAGTTACTGAAATTGCTCAATATTCTTGAGATATGCCGTTGCCTCAGCTGAGAGACTACATATCCCTATATACTCTGAGAGACAGTATTCTCAGTCAGAGATTCTTGTGGCATGAGCTTTCATGCTTTCGATAAAAGACATGAGCCTCAATATTCGTCTGATTGCTGGATCAGGAATGCTTATAATTATGGGTTTACGGTTTTAGCCTTTGTCGAAAATCCACCATCTACAACTACATTCCAAACAGAAACTAATATACATTCTATGTTTGTTGTCCATGTGAGTGATTTACTTATCTCGACTAAGGATTGTTTTGTATTGAGAATGCATTTACACATCTTCTTCGATGTTTATAGTGGGTGCACATGTTTATATTTGCAGATGACCTGAGTTATTGGATTGATCCCCAACTTTTCAGACTTTATATATATGCTTTGCAGTTTATTTTGGTGTATCATCACCTGATTTGAAATTACATGATACTGCAAGTAGGGAAACAAATACTTTTCGCTTCATGGGAGTCAACCCATCAGATTTGTTCCCTTTTCTCTATCTTTCATATTTATTTGTTTAGTTTTTGCATATTGCATCTTATGAATTTCCCATCTTAATTTCTACGTTGGATGACTCAATTACATTGAGGACAATGTAATGTTTAAGTGTGGGGGAGTGGTTGAGCATTTAGATTTGTAGGACTTCAGTTTCGTTAGAAATTTTTTCATAAAAGAAAAAAAAATGACCAACTATTTAGCGGGTCTTTTAAAAAAATAATAATAAAGAAAAAAATTGCATGACATGACCAGATGTTTAGCAGGTCTTTCTGTCTAGCTGTTTAGCAGACATCTCTATACACTGTTTAGTGGATCCGTCTAGCTGTTTAGAAGACATCTTTATCCACTGTTTAGTGGATCCGTCTAGCTGTTTAGCAGACCTCTCCCCATGTCCAACTGTTTAGCTGATATTTATCCAGTTGTGGAGCGGATATATTCTTTGTTTTGCTCGAGGACTAGCAAAATACAAGTGTGGGGGTGTTGATAAGCACTAAGTGCTACATTTTATACCCATATTTATATTAGCTAGGACTCGATATTTTATCTAATAATATTATTTTAAGCCTTTTGTAGAAAATACAAACAAATCCGATCACCCATGGAATATATGGATAAAGAAGATGAAATGGCGTTTGCTGATAAAATCACCAAAATGGCTCACGGGACAAAGGGGAGAAGGGATTTATTTGACTGCCACTTAACTTTATATGCTGGCGCTACTTCTTCCACGCAGGCCAGAGAGGAGTTTCCTTTGTCTATTCCACGAGCCAAGGCATCAATTCCACTAGTGGTGTTGTGATCTCGGTTAACATGCCAAATGAGAAATGAAAGTGTGGACGTGGACTACTTTCCTGCCACATATCTTATTATCTTATTATATTCTAAAGCATCATAACATCTTCCCCGTAGCCAAAAGAAATTCTCGTTTCTTAAAACAGGCAGCAGCAAAACTCGTTTTGTATGGAGGTTGTAATTGATGTCTGGTTCAAGTTCAACATCTTCATATGGTCTGAATTGTGGGTCAAGACGAGGGGCTGGTGGTGTTGATTCTGGTTCGTTAGTTGGAGGGGTTCACATGCTGATTTGAGTTCGAGCTTGGTTTGAATGGTGGTGATGAAGATGAAGCAATGACGGGAGATGTTTGCGGACTGGTGATGGTTTTGGTGGATGTTGGTCGTCAATTGCAGATGACAATGGTGAAGGCTGCAACTGGTTTTGTTGAATGAATGGCATGGATTTTGATTGGATGGTTGGTTCGACTGAAATGGCAGGTGGTTCAATAATTTGATGGAGACGGAACTGGTGGCAGTGGTGCGAAAGAAGAGGATCGAGAAACCAGTGGTGGTCGCGATGGGTTTCATCCCCATTTCTCTGTTGATCATTATGGTGCCAATTATGGACATCGTGGATGGATACATAAAGTGATGATTGAAGTGATTGCTGAAATGGGTTGTTGCTGTGATCGGAATTATGGTCGTGAGATGATGAGATGGTGTAGTGGCATGACTTGGAACGAGACGAGACGAGCTGCTGCAGCCAGTCGTGGAAGGTGCTTGGACGGACATATTATGAAGTTGGATTAGAGGGACAGAAACAGGCGATGGCTAGATTTAGTAATGTTTAGAGAATGGAAAGTGGTCACGATGGATTTGGTTTGTTGGACTGGGCCGAGGGAAAGGTCTGCTAGGTCTTAGTCAGATTCCTTCGCGGAAGTTTTAAATGAACGATTTTTTGGGGACTACTCAAAAGTAGAGGGGGACTACTATTCAATTTTTTGGGTGGATAATAGAAGTAATAACGAGTCACCCCTTATCTAAGTTTTTTTTAAATACCAAACTTGCCCTTGATAATTAAATTAGTTAGTGTAATGATTAATTGGTGTTAGTGTAATGATTAATTAGTGAGATTAGAATAATTATTTAAGTGTTTTTAAAAGAATAATTTTTGAGAAGAAGGGGGTTTTGGTTTTTTTTTTTTTTTTTTTTTAAGATGGTTGATTTCGAAACGAGGGTTTTGGGTACTTAGGTATACTTCAAATTTGGTTAATTAATGTTGCTTGAATTGGCAAAAACTTTAGAAAAAATGAAAAATTTATAAACTGACTTCGACCATGGAAATAAAGTTCTAATTCTACGACATTCGAAGACAGTGTAGCCGAACTCATCTCGCAAGTGTAGTTCTACTAATGGTTCCGAAGACACAAAGCCGAACTTCGACTTTAATGGAGTTTTTCTTTCGGAGAAAAGTTCGGCTAGGAAAAAAAATTTGCGATTTAAATCCGAACTAAAAGTTCTAATTCGCGAAAAAAATCGAATTAACCGAACTCAATATATAGGTTTTCAGAGAAAAGTTCGGTTAGGAGAAAAAAATTACGGTAACCGAAATAAAAGTTCCTGATAGGAAAAAAAGGAGAAAAAGTTACTGACGTGAATCAACTAAAAGTTCTACTGGGAAAAAATTTTTTGTGAGAGGTAACCAGAACTTTTCTCTCAAAGAAAAAACTCCATTAAAGCTGAGTTCTAGAATAGATCGACAAACTGTTTCACATAGTTCCTAGCTGAACTTCTCTCTACAACTTCCATTTTCAACTCATTTTGATGATTACTACTCATTTTTTCCGAGTAATGGGTTTGTGGAATTTTTTTTGAATCGAGACGATGAAGCGGAAAAAAAGAATAAAATGAACCCTCTAATTGTAACGGATTTGAGAAAAATTAAAAGTAATGGATTTGTTATGATTTTGATTTTGATTTTGTTTAGTTAATGATTTAGATTAGGTTATATGTGTGTGTGTATTTATTAGATTAGTTTTTAATTTTTTAATTAGGTTAAGGATAGGTTAGTCATTTCCACACCTTAGGACACCCCTTATAAGTATAGGGTAGACATTCCTATCACAAAGTAGTCCCCCTCCATTTTTGAGTAGTCCCTAAAAAATGGTTCTTTTAAATACACAACAGAGAAGAGAAGAAGAGGGAAGCCGCCGGAGTGGTAGGCTGCGGCTACACAACGGTTTTGAGAAATAGGGTTTGAAGTTGATTTCTTATTCCAATTCCGTATTGATTATCATTTCGATTGATTCTCTTTGATATTTTTATGGCTTTTGAGAAAGCCATGTCTTCCTAGACTTCTTTGTAACTAGAGTTTTTATGGTTGAAACCACTTGGGGTATTTGGCTACTTTGAATTGAAATACGAAGCAATAGACCATTATGATTTGAATAGAGTGATTCTTGAATTTTGTTTATTAATTGATTGCAAAATAATTTGTTGCATTGCCGGTTCTAGAAACCTATGCGCGTAATTGATAGTCTTACAAATGACTATGATTACTCTCATATCAACTTATTCCTCTTAACCATAACTAGTTCAAATGACTCAAACGAAACTAGTTAAAGAGTTGTTCAATTGCTATATTCTCATTGAAGTATACAAGAACACAATTGAAGCAAAATCGGTTTGATTCACTCGAATCAATTCATGAACATTCACTACAAAAACATGTCCCATTCGTGAGGGTTTTTTTTAACGGGCGTCACAAATAGTTACTATTTGTGAGGGTGTTTTGACCAACCGTAGGAAATACTAGGATTAGTCAAAGGAAGACTTATATTTGGTCGGTTTCGTGCTTCCGACAAAACAAATAATTTCCTAGCAGAGTAATGGCTGCGGTTTCTCAGCCGTCGCTCCATTTTTTTTTTGGCCTTATCTTCTCGAAAGATCGGGTTTTATTCACTTTCTCCCCTTATCGTTTACCATTTTTTCTCCGCCGATGAGGAACTGATAGCTAGGTTTTCTCTCGCCTCTTCTATTCTCTGTTACCATCTCGTCTGTTTCTTCAAAAAAAAATTCCTTCTTCTTTCGATTTTGATTCAGGAAACCAGAAAATTCCTTCTTTCGATTTTGGTTAAGAACATGAAGAAGATTGAACTGTTGTTAAGTTCATGAAGAAGAATAAAAGTGTTGTAGAAGACGAAGGAGTTTCTCAACAACCGTCAGCGAAACAAGGAGGAACCAGAAATTAGGGTTTCTGTGTGACATAGAAAGAGGATTTGTGCAGCGAAATAATGGGGGAAAGATGAAATCGAAGATGGGTTAAGCGAAATAATGGAGGATTTGATTTAGGAAAAAGATTTTGAATGATGGAGTTAATGGAGTTAATGATGAAGTTGAATTTGTAGCTGTTTTTGTGGTTAGAGAATTCAAGGTACAAATTCATCTCTTCTTCTATTTGGTTTTCTTCAATTTTAGGGTTTAATGGACTACTGATTAGGGAATTCATCAATTTGTTTTGATTATTTTTGTTTTGATTTTTGGTAGTGCTGAGTTACTTGCTAATTAGCTTAAGCCATTGTTGTGTATTTGTCTGTAGTTCTGCGTATTTGACAGATCTGTTATTGTATCCAATGGAATACTCCATTCAAAGGTCAGCCACTATTTTCTCTTTTTGGTACTCAAATTCATTTTAATATGGATAATTGCACATGACTTCCATATCACCCTTCTCCCAGATCCTTGTTTGTATAGATATGTGAGAATGATAATAGTGTAAATACTGCGAATGTGCTTGGGCTTGCATACAGAAAGGAGGAACCTAAAGACCCTCATGATGCAGTAAGGATGTATGCAAATATTGTTCTTTTCTTTTTTGGATTCCCTTAATCTTTCTTTGTTTTGCTCTGTTCTGTTGCCTTGCCTCGAATTCGCAGGGTAATTATGAAATTAGGCTTGTAGCTGCACAATCATTACTTGTATTTCTACATTCTTTCTTGGGTTTTCTCTTCTAATCAGTATTTCAGTTCTCATGTAAGGAAAGTTCCACCGACGAGATGGAGATTGGAAACTTTGACACTGGTATACAGCCAAACAATAACAACCTGCAATGTATTATCCTATCTCCAGGATGTTTAGTATTGTTGTTTGCATACCTTTAGTAAACTTTGCGTCCCCTGGTGAGCGTCTTGGTGCTGCTTTGGTTAGGTAAGCTTCCCTTGGTAATTTATGTTCCATGTAACTTCAATTCTAGTGTTTGCAAATAACCTCTTCTTGCTACGATCCTTTGAATTACCTTGTGTGTGCTCTTGTTTGCAGGATAAAAAGAATTGTGTAACGATTTCCGTGTTTAATAATTTGCTATGTTCCTTCATAATTTTGTGTAGTATATTGTTGGAATATTCATAATGTTTATTGTTATTGCTGTCAGAGGAGGACGAGCTGGGGCTAGGCGCCGGTGAAGGGAAGCCGAACAAGTAAGATATTAGTGTTTGTCATGATGAGTTTTTTATCTTATTCAAGACCTACAATTTAACCCGTGCCAATTTTAGGATGATGGGGAGTTATATGATGAGTTCGGAAATCTCAAGAAGAAGTTTTGTGCTCAAACACAACAAACAGAAGCTGGAAAAGTACTACCTGGTGCTGGTCAAGCTGGATGGGAGGTTCAGGAACTAGGTAATTTTGTGATTGTTTGGATCAATTAAATTACTTTCCTTCAATAAGTTGGCTTAGCATTTGTGTTTCCAGTTAGTATAAATATGTTAAAAGTTCATAAATGAGTTTGATTGGAAATTATTTACTCAACTTCGCTGTAGACCATTTTTGACCTCTCTTATTTATTCTTATTTATTACACATGAAGCATCCTCTTTTTCTTATAGTTTCCTCTTATTTAGTCTTTTTTCAGTAAGTCCTGGGAGATCCTCCTGTTCTAAAAGCTTGTCATATGGCATAAAATGATTTCACTTGATGCGTAGCAGGGGTGAGAGGAACCGATCAGTGTGGTGTGAGTCACCCTGATCTGACAACATAGTTATGCTGAATTTCTTAGTTACTTTTAATGAAATTATTACAGAAAGAAATGGCAGAGAGAGAAGCAAAGACAAGACAAAGAATCTTGATGACAGGGAGAGCAGTAAGAGTAGGGAACCTGATGGTTACTCCATCTCTAGGGATTATCGTCGTAGCAGGAGCAGAGATAGGGAAAGAGACAGGTGCTGAAATATTCTGATTTTGGGGTGCTTCTACCACCAGCATCACCAGAACATCCCCGGATCGCCATATAGAAGATACATGGACGCAGGTATGTAAAAGTACTCCGCTTGCATCTGTTGTTCTATTTATATACTTTCAACCTTGTTGGATGCTTGCTTTGGTATTAATTCAGTATCGGGCTTCCATTTTTGGTTGTTCATTAAATCTGGAACTTAAACTGTAACAAACCAGCAACACCAACTAGAAGTTGTCCTCAAGTTTTCCGTGACACTAATACTTCACTTGAAATGGTTTATGTTTGCAGGTATGTTCGCATTTTGTCCCAAGCTGTACACAGGCCTTTTATGTATTTTTGAATTTAGTTTCTACCTTGTGTATTATCTGGGTTGTTTTGTTTCCCAGATTCTATTTCTGAATCAATTAAATGTCTTATTGACATATATGCTAGTTTCTACCTTGTGTATTATCTGGGTTGTTTTGTTGCCCAGATTCTATTTCTGAATCAATGTAAAGCTTTGCTACGAATGTGTGATGGTATAAATTTATACAATTTTAAGTTTAGTTTCTGGTTTTGTGTGAATATTTATACTATTGTGGGGAAATTTTTGATTTTGGTGTGAATGGTGTAATTTTCTGAGAAACTGAAATCCGGTACCGGTGGCCGTTACCGGGTATTTTGAACGACGGCGGACCAATTTTTATGACGGCCAGAAAACGTCACAAATAATCAAAATTATTCGTGACGGTTGACCAACCGTTACAAATGAACCAAAACCGCCACAAATAACATTTGTGACCCCAGTAGTAACGACGGATTTTTCTCCGTCACAAATACATATTTGTGACGGCTATTTGGCTATTTGTGGCGGTTTTTTCTTATTTGTGACGGTTTTTGAACCGTCACTAAAAGCACTCTGTTTTGTAGTGATTATAACTACGGTTTGCAAAGAATGCATTCCTTAATATATAAATGTATTAGTTCACAAGCCAACCAATTTTAGAACTTTTACCACTCAAGTATGCATACGGGTACGCATACCTAAGTAGCCGGTCTGAGTTTGGGTTCGCCAGTATGCGAACGCGTACGCATACTTAAGTACACTTCCAAAACCAATGAAATTCCCGGACTTATGTCTTACGCAAGTATGCGTACAGGTATGTGTACTTGGTACACGGAATTTCACAACTACAAGTACGCGTACGGGTATGCATACTTTAGTTCCGGTCATGGATCACATACATGCAAGAATGCACACTATGTTTATAATCCAATGATGGTTAAATATTCTAGGGTTAATTGATGTTTAGTACTTACATATTGTCCAACTTTAGCATTTGGTCTAACATTTGTCCAGCTTAGGGTTTGGTACTTGGAATTCACGTTGACTTCCATTGACTTAGTTAAGTATAATTTTAATTAAATTTATAATCTAAATATTTATGCATTTACAATTAGACCCTTCACTTGGACTGAATTAACCATATAGTTGCAGGCACACATTTTTTACACGCTTAGAACTCCCCATCTTTCTTCTCCCTTTCATTTCCGACAGACTTACACCACCACTATCGTTTTCCATTTTCGACGGACAGACTTACACCACCACCATCGTTTTCCGTCAAGAACCTAAATTGATTCACTCATCAGAGAAAAACCAAAGCTTCCTGCAAAAATGATTAGATCCCATTTCAATTCATTCATCGATCAAACACGATTATATATCATAAATTCAAAATCAATAAAACAACTCATTTTGACTTGTAAGTAATCGAACTTCAACGAAACAATTACCGAAGAACACAAGCAAAAAAATTGATCCTGTTCCGGTGATCTATAAATTGTCGAACAAAAAAATTTCTTCATATCCTTAGTTCTCCATCGCCATTTTCTTCCTTAACATCGCCACTACTCCATCGTAACTAACACCACCAGTTCAAAAAAATTAACAACAATGAGGGGTTCCATTCGTAAAAATTGAGGATCTGATTTGATCACAGATAAGGGTTTTGTTTGATATTGGAAATTGGATTTAGTGAAATTCGGGTTTTCAATTGGGAATTCGATAAGTTAGGTTTAATTTGATTCAAAGGGATTCAAAAATTGGGGTTTTGATTCCGTAAAGTAAATGTGTTTTTTTGTTGAGTTTTTGTATTACGGAGAAAATCTTTAAAGCAATCCACCAACAAATGGTTTTCACGTAGAGGGGAAGAAGATGAAACCATTGGAGGCGGCAGAGAACTAACTAGTCTTGGACACGGAGAAAGAACAAAGAGTTAGGGTTAATGATACGTGATACGTGATCTCATACCGTAGGTTCAATGCTTTCACTAAAGCCGTTGGATCCTAGGGCCTCTTTGGGGTATATTTGTAAATTCAATATAATTTATTACATAAGATTAATTATTATCTGGTCAGAAACGGTCAAAGACGGTCAACGTGAGTTTCAAGTACCAACCACTAAGTTGGAAAAATGTTAGACCAAACACTAACGTTGGACAAAATGTAAGTATCAAAAACTAAATAACCCAATATTCTAAACTCTATTTCAATCATTGTAACTTTCTTAGAGGATGACAATAGCCGTTTTCACACACTATTAGGATCAAAGCAATTTTGAAGTTATTGAAATAATCATAACGAAACATTCCAAGTTTACACCAAATGATTGTATCACACAAACCATATAAGATGTTACTCGGAGATTTTTACATGATCATCTTTTGACTTTCGTCAAGAATATAAGATGAACTTGGTTGAAGCGAAGCTTACCAACACATATTTTGAGAAATACGTAAGCGATTTAATCTCAGCTCGAAATCTCAAATGTGTATAATCTAAAACTATATAGTAATAAGACTTTTGTCTTAATATAAGAGATGGAGTAGAAATAGACTTTCCAAGTGATAGATGAGTTTTAGTCTCCACATACCTTTTGTTGATGAAGTTCCATAAGCTCTCCTTAGTAGTTCTTCGTCTTCAATTGATGAACGTCGTAAAGTCTAATGCTCAACTACACAATCCATCATAGTCCAAGACATCACTAAAAGTACACTAGAAATCAAGACTTATAGTTTTGATCACTAACATTGACAAAAAAGCTGGAGATAGCAACGCTTGCGAGTTCGACCGAGCAGTGCTCTAACAATCTCCTCCTTTGTCAATTTTAGTGACAAAACTATCAATACATATGAATTACAAAATAAATAAACTTTGTAGATTCTCATCCAAATGCTTGATCTCCTTGGTTCTTCAACATTACTCGAAATCTTCGTCACTTCCAAGTACTCCAATGATTCTAAAGGTGTTCAATTCAGAATCATAGTTGTTGAAGATCCATAGCAATAACAATGAGAAAACAGTTGCTCTCAATCATTGTTATACAGTGTCATAGTATCATTACACAGTATCAAAGTTCATTTGTATCACAACTTTGACAACAATACTATGGTGATATGTATCACTCCCCCTTAGTCAATACTTCATCTCACCAAGAAAACCACTCCCCCTTACATAATGATCCGTAAACCATATGTATTTGTATTGTGAACTGCACATTAATTCTCCCCCTTTTTTGTCAATATAAATTGTCAAAGGTACGAAAACTAGTGGGATCCTCATGAAATTTTCATAGAGATACTTCATAACCAAAAGAGAACAACATACCAACTTGTTTCGATGATTTCACATAGTCGAAACTTGGTGTATTCATCAAGGAGTTTATAAAGATACAAGATAACTCCCACAATATTCCACAGATTTGGCAATTAAAAACAAGTTCAAATAAGAACTCTCCCCCATAAAATGTCATTCCCGAAAGAACAACAAGAACGACCTTACTTTTTCAAGAAAAAAAGGATTTCTTTGGACATTAACAAATCACATGAAACATGAATTTGTATCCAAAAATATCAATTGAATTAACCACAAGGAAAATGATCAATTCAATTGGTCATGCCCAACATAAGAAAACTTTCGGAGCAACACAGTACATACACAAAGATGTGGATCAGGGAAAGACCAATACTGCGGAATAATCAAACATTCATTCTATTTTTCATCACTATTTGCACAATGACATATAATAGACTTAATCTTTGTAAGCAAAAGTTCATCATTTCTTCTACCAATATTTTCATACCGACATATAATAGAGTTAACTTTTGAACAATTCATCTGTACTTCTTATGGTTTTCCATATTTGGCAATTTAATTGAAGGATATAATCATTCAAGGCTACAATACCATAAAAGTTATTACAACCATTAATGTCAACATAAGAAGTTTAACAGATAAAGCAAGTAACAGAATCACTAGAGAGTTTATTATATCTGTCCCTGGCAGAGATGTTGATAAAGCTAATTCGACGACTAGCATCAAAGTAAGGTTATTGAACGTTTATACCAACCTCATCATCAACAAACTCATCATCACTGTCAAACAACCTCCTACTTAAACTGGAATAGGTACCCGAACTCTCACCACGATTCAATCTTTTCCTAGACGCCATTAAAAATAAGGAGTGAAGAAGAACTTACCAAGTACGAGAATAGTTGTTAATGGTGAAGCTCCGTAATGAGAGAATTAAGGATACTCTTGTCAAGGATTTCCTGTTGTCAACAAGGAGACAAAAAAGAAGGCTTTGAGAGTTAGCAAACTCTTGGGAAACTTTTTCGTACTCGAACTGTAGTGAATAAGAGACGAAACGAAAGGAGTGAGTTCTTCCTCTTTTATATATCTCAAGGTGGTACATGAACCGTCACAACACGTTTTGATCACGGTTCATACACGTACATGTTACAAGGCCAAAGTACTTGAACCGTACGTGTGTGATAATGACTTGTTTGGTTTTTAAACATCATATTTTTACAATTATGAGAAAGAGAATTGGAGCAAAGCTTAACAACCCTTTAACGAGCACTTCATTGTGAACACAGGAGGAGAACTCCCTTGCACCATGACACCAAGAGAGAGTTTCTTTCCAACAACTCTTACATCTTCCAAAGATTGAGAGAAACCCAAGGAACTGTCTTTACAAGTTTTTCAAAGAATTTAGAAAAGACACAAAGTAAGCTGTGTTCTTGATTTCTTTGTTTCCAACTTATAAGACACGGTTTAGAGATAATGTTTGGTACCTCACATGGAAACTCTTTTGATAAAAGGAGACATCCCGACTTTCTCATAAGAGAGGTACGTAAGTTATCTTGACAGGGTGTAACGAGGGTTTGCCTGATGAACATGGTCAAGTTCAGAGATGGAACTGACTGATAGATGAGGTTTGGATACTTCTTGTATAATCTCTAACTTGTTTGATACACAAGAGATGGAGGAATTACCCTTGCTGATAAGAAGATCAATATCAACCTCAACATGAGAGTTATTCATCATAACTTGATTTAGCTTATCAAGAGATTCTTACTCTTTCTGGAGATAAAACTCAACATCAAGAGACAAGTCAAGCCTTTTCTCAAGCCCTCACAATAATCTTAATCGTATGGTAGCGAAACAAGATATTATGGAATCACAAACGATGAGACGAAGATGTTTGTGACTACTTTTAATCTTACATATCAGATATAAATCTCAACAAATCTTAGCAAAGATAATACTCAATCACGATAGAAGAAGTAAGATCAGAACACGCAACTACAGAGAAAATATTTGGGTCTGGCTTCACAATCCCAATGAAGTCTTTAAGTTTTTAAACTACAGGGTTTCGTGAAAAACCTAAGGTTAAAGGAGAATCGGCTCTAGCTTATACAACTAGTATCACACAGGAGGTGTGGGGATTGGGTTTCCCAGTTGCTAGAGTTCTCCTTTATATAGTTTTCAAATCAGGGTTTGCAATCTAAGTTACCTTAGTAACAAAGCATTCAATATTCACGCTTAGATGAAAACTGATTAGATTCAAGCTAATATCTTTCAACCGTTAGATCGAACTTAGCTTGTTATACACAAATGAAATGTACCTTCATTTAGGTTTGAGTAACCGTACCTAAATGTGTACACCATGTTGGCTTAACAAAGAGTTAGCCAAGGTTAGCTATATGAACACTCTCATATCAACCTTATTCATCTTAACCATAATTAGTTCAAATGACTCAAATGAAACTAGTTAAAGAGTTTTCAATTGCTATATTCTCATAGAAGTATACAAGAACACAATTGAAGCAAAATCGGTTTGATTCACTCGAATCAATTCATGAACATTATAGCCACGATTTGCAAAGATTGCATTCCTTAATATATAAATGTATTAGTTCATGAGCCAACCGATTTTAGAACATTAACCACTCAAGTATGCATACGGCACGCATACCTAAGTAGCCTGTCTGAGTTTGGGGTCGCCGGTATGCGAATGTGTACGCATACTTAAGTACACTTCCAAAACCCGCCAGAATTCCCTGACCTATACCTTACCCAAGTATGCGTACGGTATGTGTACTTGGTACACTGAATTTCACAACCGCAAGTACGCATATGGGTATGCATACTTTAGTTCCGGTCATGGATCACATACATGCAAGAATGCACACTATGTTTATAATCCAATGACGGTTAAGTATTTTAAACTCTATTTCAATCATTGAAACTTTCTTAGAGGATGACAATGGCCGTTTTCACACACTATTAGCATCAAAGCAATTTTCAAGTTATTGAAATAATCATAACGAAACATTCCAAGTCTACACCAAATGATTGTATGACACAAACCATGTAATATGTTACTCGGCGATTTTCACATGATCATCTTTTGATTTTAAATCAAGAATATAAGATGAACTTGGCTGAAGCGAAATCTTACCAACACATATTTTGAGAAATATGTAAGCGAGTTAAACTCAGGTCGAAATCTCAAATGTGTATAACCTATAACTATATAGTAACACAACTTTTGTTTTAATATAGGAGATAGAGTATAAATAGGCTTTCGAAGTGATAGATGAGTTTTAGTCTCCACATACGTCTTGTTGATGAAGTTCCACAAGCTCTCCTTAGTAGTTCTTCGTCTTCAATTGATGAACGCCGTGAAGTCTAATGCTCAACTACACAATGTATCATCCGAGACATGATCACTAACATTGACAAACAAGCTTGAGATAGCAACGCTTGCGAGTTCGACCGAGCAGTGCTCTAACACTTCCGTATGGAAACTTCATTGAAAAAAGCTAAATATTACGTTTAATGGTTTTTTTGTCGATTTTTTAGTGATTATGATCATATCATTCAACTTCATGGATACATCTTGAATTCGTTGCATGCAAAGTACAAATTAACACACATTAATTTCTCTTCATGATTATTTTTACAATCGCCTTCTCTTACCGACATGGACAAATTTGTTACAAAATTTAGATTTATTTAAGATGTATAAGTGAAAGCCGGTAGCAAGAACTAACCAAAGCCCGTGAAGAGGAAAATACAAATTAACACACATTAATTTGTAAAACATGCGTGACTGTAACAAAATCTTTTGAGAGTGGGGTTCGTTTGATATTCCATTCATTAACTTATTTTTACAGTCTTCTGGAAAATCCAATGATACATAAATTTGTGGTGTCTATTATTAAGTTATAGGTTTGTGATCTTGATTCTTGAACCAAATACATGAAGTGAGTATCTTGAAGCACTATAGAAACATCGAATAAATTCACACTTCACAAGAGGAATAAGTGACGGTACGGGTCATATCCTAGCATATATAACTAATATCATTTTCCATATTTTCATTTTATAATGTTGGTTTACTGATTCAAAAAACAAACATGATAGTCAGACTGTTGAATGCATTGTTTAGGTTGTTGTAATTTTAGATTCTTATAATTCTAGATGTCGAACTTGATCAAATGATGAGACATCACACCTCCATGTAACCTGTCAAAATTATTATGGGAAAAATCCCTGGAAGATCATTAATTTTCATTCTTTTTGTACCATTGTTTTTTATAAAGTTACAACCAATTTATTATAATCGTGTTACATCAAGTTAGCCTCATCCAGTGCCGTTACGACACATGCTATTTTTAGTATCCAACATTACCTGGGTTGCACGGACACGGACTCGGCGACGCGGACACGACACGACGCTGACGCGGACACTACTATATTTGAAAAAAATCAGGACGCGGACACGTATATATATAGAGAGAGAGATTTGTATAATAATATACGTATAAGTGCATATCAATAATCACGCACAAAAAATTAAAAAATTATAGCAATAACATTTTATTGTATAAGTAGTGAAGATACCATGATTGATAAAGGCGTACTAGGAATTAGTGGGGTCGATACCATTCGGCCGATCCAACGGTCGTGGATCGCTTAAGATCTTTTTGTCCTATATGAAATGGTATCAGCCCCTAGAATTTGGTATCAGCCTATATCAACCCTTGAAGATACGTCCTATATATAGTTTTCTGTTTTTTTCTAATATATATAATAGGTAAACATTTTATAGCACCAAGTTAAGGTTGGTTCAACGGAGATTGGTAGACCAAGACACCACATACTCGTGTTCGAATCTCTGTGAAGACATTTTTGGGGGAAAGTAAAAATGGACTTGAAAAACCCATTTTAATCTTTCAGATGGTCCAGGCTCATCCGCGTCCTCCATGGCCCATACGCGTTTGATATGTGTCAAAAGTGCGTCCAAAGAAAACTCACGCGGGACGCGCACGTGCATGCGTCAGACACGCGTCGTTGCCGCGTCAAATCAGCGTCCCGCGTCCTCGGTGAGTCGGACGCGGACACTGCACCTAAATAGGTGCGTCCGTTCATCACTAAGGCGTGCTAGATTATTTTCTTTGTTTTTAATATGTTATCGCCTGATTAAGAAGAACCGAACCTAGTATGAACACTAGACCAAGAATCTAGAGCAGTCCAACTGTTCTTTCATTCTCGACACACAAAAACGAGTGAAGACACGGACAACGGTGGGAACACTATTAAAACAGAGGCAGACATGCCTCGGTTAACATGGCTTCCTCAAGGTCGGTCCCCACTCCAAAGCAAAGTTCTTCTCTTTTCACACCGAGCTTCCAACAAGAAGAAAGGTAAAATGACCTTGAAACTCATTACTTTCTTCTCATACACAAATCACACTTCACTCACTCGCTAGAACCTCTTCATTTCCATGGCTTCTTCGCTTTTCATTTACTTCTTTATCGTGCATTTTCTTCGCTTCTATATCTTTCCCTAGAATTTCGCTTTAAATTCTCAAGGAAAAGCTTTACTTTCTGTGTTCAACAACTCAAAAGCCGAATTCATCAAACTCAACTCCTTGTTACTTGGTTAGGTATTCAATGTGACAAAAACACCATGTAATTTCTTTAAATTTATCTAACTATGCCATTTCGGGTCGATTAGGACCGAAAATCGGACACCTAAGATACATTGAAACCATTGATTTGAGTATCAATTTTCTATCCGGTAGAATTCCAAATGAGTTAGGAAATTGTAGTAATCTTCGATACTTAGATATATCTTCAAATGGTTTTACCGGTGAAGTTCCCGAAAGTTTAAGGAATTTGAATCGATTGAGTTACTTTTCGCTTGTTGATAACACTTTTGGTGGTGTGTTACCTGAATTTACTTTTCATATTCAAAATCAGTAAGATATCTTTATCTCGGATTCAAATAACTTTACGGGTTTGATCCCAGATAGTGTTGGAAAAGCTACCGAGTTGATATCTTTGTGGTTAGGTTATAACCAAGTATCTGGAATGATTCCTTATTCAATAGGGAGTGTACCAAACTAGAAGAGATTGTTTTGAATGATAATCGGTTGGTGGGGTTTTTACACGATAGTTTGAGTAGTCTTGAAAATTTAACTTATATGGATGTGAGTAACAATAACTTAGAAGGTAGGATTCCTTTGGGATTGGGTAATTGCAAAAATCTTAATCAGTTGATTCTCGTCTTATAATGGTTTATCCGGAGAAATTCCGTCTAGTTTAGGGAACTGTAGTAGACTTACGGTTTTTTCTTCTGTGGACAATATGTTAATGTCATATTCCATCTTCCCTTGGCTTGTTAAGTGAGCTTTCTTTCTTTACCTCAATGAAAATCGTTTATCCGGTGAAATTCCGCCCGAGATAGGTAACCGTACTTCCTTGAAAAGTTTATTTTTGGATATGAATCACTTGAAGGTGAAATTCCATCCAACTAGGATTCTTGATAAACCTAGAAACCCTTCATTGTTTACTAATAATTTGAGTGGCGAGCTACCTTTAGGCATTTGGAAAATCCCAACACTTGAAAATATTTTTGTTTATAACAATAGTCTTTCCGTGAGTTACCTTTGGAGATCACGAACGCATTATTTAAAAAATATTTCTCTCTTCGATAACCAGATCTCTGGAATCATACCAC
This sequence comes from Papaver armeniacum, assembly GCA_023531295.1. NCBI lineage: Eukaryota > Viridiplantae > Streptophyta > Magnoliopsida > Ranunculales > Papaveraceae > Papaver > Papaver armeniacum. Next base: position 321,152 of record JAJJWW010002095.1, on the reverse strand, counting down.
AAACATTGGGTATTAATAGTAGTCCGGTTGAGGTCGAACTCACTAACAATAAGTTTTTCTGAAATACCACCACATATCTGCTTTGGAAAACAATTAAGACTTCTTAATCTGGTCTGAATCAATTTGAAGGCACTATACCTTCAGGCGTTGGAAGCTGCTCGACTTTGAGAAGATTGATTCTTACAAAACAAGCTTTACCGGTCTCATCCTGCATTTTGAGAAAAACCATAACCCTGTCATATATAGACATAAGTGGGAACCTCATTAATGGAACGATCCCGCCAAGCTTCGGAAATCGCGTCAATCTTACTTCTATTAACTTGTCTATGAATAAGCTTACAGGGTTTATACCCCAGGAGGTTGGGAATCTTGTCGAATTGCAGCAGATTGTATCTATCGATAATTATTTGGAAGGTCCTTTGCCTCATGAAATTACCAAGTGTGTAAATTTGGATTTACTCGATGTAGGATTTAATTCATTAAATGGTTCAATCCCATCAAGTTTCCAGAGCTTAAGACAATTGACCACCTTGTTAGTGAGTGAAAATCAGTTCACTGGTGGTATTCCAGATTTCTTGCAAGGACTTGGAAAGCTTTCTTAGCTTCAGTTTGGCGGTAATAAATTTGGCGGTTTCATTCCGTCCTCACTGGGGGATTTGTACAACCTAGAGTATGCTTTGAATCTCAGCGATAATGGGCTAATAGGTGAGATACCCATGGAGTTGGTAAAATTGAGTATGCTACGAGGTTGGATTTGTCTCTCAACAATTTAACGGAAGCTTTGTCATTGCTTGGTAAACTTCATTCGTTAATTGAGGTGAATGTTTCGTATAATCAATTCACCGGCCCGATTCCTGAAACATTGTTGAAATTACAAACTCTTCTTCATCTTCATTTACGGGAAATGCAGGTCTTTGTGTTTCTTGTCATCCCGATAATGGCTTTGGTTGCATGAAGTTCTTAAATTTGATGTTTGTGACCACCGATCAAACCATGAAGGCCTCGGTAGAATAAAGATTGTGCTAATAGCTCTTGCTGCTCTCGTTAACTTTGTGTCCTAGTGGTTCTCATCTTAGCATTTGTATTTATGGGACATAGATGTCCGAAAAGAGAATTGATATGTTGGAGGGTGAGGGGGCATCATCTTTCTTTGAACAAGGTGATGGTCACAACTGAAAATTTAAATGAGAGATTTATCATTGGCGAGGTGCTCATGGAATTGTATTCAAGGCGTCATTGAGTGCGGATGAAGTGTACGCTCTAAAGAAGCTTGAATTTATAGGGAACAAAGGAGCAAGTGTAAGTATGATTAGAGAAATTAAAACTGTTGGGAGATCGGACATAGAAATCTTGTTAGGTTGGAAGATTTCTGGTTAAGAAAGGACTACGGGCTGATCTTGTACAAGTACATGCGAGAATGGCGGTCTTCATGATGTTCTCGCATGAAATTAGTCCACAACCTGTTCTTGATTGGGATGTTCGTTATAAAATAGCTTTGGGGACAGCTCACGGTATAGAATATCTCCACTATGACTGTAATCCCACTATTGTGCATCGAGATATTAAACCTAAGAACATACTCTTGGACTCGGATATGGAGCCACATATATCCGATTTTGGTATTGCGAAGCTCATCGATCACTCTTCTCATTCTATTCATTCTATTTCTATCATGGGTACCGTTGGATATATTCCACTGTAATACATATATTGATTAAGATTCTTAACCTTGTAGTTTACTTTAACAACATTATCTTACCCTTGTAGTTGGACAGATTTCAAACTGTTTCACCGACTCGGAGCCCCTAAATTACAACATTGACACGAAACATATAGTCCGAGTCGGTGAAGCGGTTAGAAACTGTTCAACCGGTGAAAAGACAGAGCCCCTAAACTACAAAAACTATGTTATCGTGTAATCGAATTCAAAAACATCATATTGTCAAAGATAGTCTCATGAATTTGATTTTCCAGCTTAAATTTAAGAACTTTTCACACATTGTTCTAACCCGAGCTTGAACTTATTGAAATTGGCTCTCGATATCTACTTGTGTGCCGTAAAACCGCGTTTACAACAACTACAACGATGGCGATGATGAAGAAATGGGATGTATACAGTTTTGGGGTGGTTACGCTGAACCGATAACCTTAAAAAAGCATTGGATCCTTCATTACCGTGATGACACCAGCATAGCTAAGTGGGTTAGTTCCGGATGGAGCAAGTAAGGATGCCATCGAGGAGATTGTTGATCCAAGTCTAATTGATGAAATTATGTATACAGCAGCAAGGGAAGAAGTGATGAAAGTAATGTCGTTGGCTTTACAATGTACATTAAAGGATCCAGGTTGAAAGACCCACAATGAGAGGTGTGGTAAAGCTTCTTAAAGATGCGAAGGACAATTTGAGATCCAAATCTAGCAAATAAGTTTTGCAATTTTATTAGTACGGCTCAGTTTTTAGATTCGACTAGTTGAAGTCTAAAGATGTAGTATAAGCCATTTAACCTATGACAGAAGTTGATTGAACATATGCCTCTTCAAATTGCTCGCCTTGGAGATAAATAAATGCTTGATCGTAGAGGTATCCGGCCCGAGAGTACTGGCATGATGTTGTAAATTCCCTTCACTTTTGTGTCTTTGTGTTTAGAGGTTTTGATGCGGTTCTTCCTTAAATTTGTGTTTTCTCTTAATTGCACTAGTCAGCTTTATTGCGACGCAGCTCAAGCGAAATAAAATATTACTCTCTCCGTTTCCAAAAAATAGGTTTGTTTCTTATTTGGATATGTCAAAAAAAAAAAAAAAAAAGGCTTGTTTCCATATATGGAAAGTCAAATGTTATGATTTTACTATTATACCCATAGAGGGGACCACTTCTCTCTCCATTTTCTCTTAATACAAAAAGGGGACCACTTCTTTCTCTCCTTTCTCTAATATCAAATGAGTGGGAACCAAAGGATAGATTAGGAAAAAACATGAAAAAGTGGCTATAATGATTGGTTTTTTTAATTTTTGTGAAAACCAAACAAAGCCTATTTTTTAGAAACGGAGGGAGTAGTAGAAAAAATTCCAAACATCAGGGGCATTACACATTGAAGGAAAATTTAGCTTTTATTGTTATTATTGTGAAATTTCTTTGACGCATCTATTGTGATAGATGTAGTTATCAGGGTTTATTGATGTGAAATTCAATATTTTCCTTTTCATTATTGTGAAAAATATAGTTATCCCCTCTGAAAATTGCAATTATCACGAGTTGGGATAACTTGAATTATCATATATCCCAATGAGTCCTACCAGCGGCATCTTCCAATAACAGAACTGGTACCAATAGAATCACTATCACTATAATATACGAAGAAAAAAAATCGTTGGAGATTGATCAGAGTTTGGAGATGTTTTTCATCTAATTTAATTTTATCCCTTCTGTTCTTTTTTTGTTTTATTTTCTTATTTTTCTTTTCTTTTCTTTGGAAAAAAGTTTTGATATGAATCACTAATCGCTTGATTTGTGGTATTTCTTTGTTTAAATAGTAGAGATCCAAATCGTGGTTGGGAGCAAAAGAGTGCAAGTTTGATCTAATATCCTAGTCTCAACAAATGGTGTTTTATCTATATCAAGATTCATGGAAAAATCATCTGGTAGTTGTGGAAGGTATTTAGCAAAGGTACTTTTACCTTTCTCCCCTTATAATCTTAAACGAGATATATTATACCAATTTCAATATTCATCAATACCAAAATCGTATCAATCACCATTATCTTCCATATACACTCAAGATTTCCATAACCAAAAGAAGGGCGTTCTGGTAATTTTCTATGGGAAAAGGCGGACATCAAGGGTTTTCAAATTTTGAATCCATATTTACCTAAATTACAGTGGTACAAATCTCCAAAAAATACTAGGTATTACAACAAAATGAGTCAACAAAAAATCAGTAAGTTAGGAAAGTTATCGGGTTATCAGGGAAACCCTAGTACTATAATAACTTATGAGAGTCCATTCTGGTCTTCCATAATATCTCATTGTGGCAGTTCTAAGCTTGAGAAAAAGATGGCTCAACTGAATCAAATTCAACTAGCTGCTATGACAAAAAGAATGAGAGAAACATCTCTAATCGGTGAGAGTTCAAGAGGAAGTTTGGTATCTTTAGAAGAGATCAACAAAGCTGTAGACAAATAGAGTAACTCGTTGATTGGAAAAATAGTTGATCCTGATGAAGTCAAATATGAAGTTGTCCAAAGAGAAGTTAATATCATCTGGAGAAACTATAGAAAAGTGGGAATCCATACCATGGGAAGAAACTTGTTTGTGTTCCAGTTTAACTGCAAGGAAGATCAAGATGAAGTGCTCAAGAATGTACCATTGATTATGAACAAAGCACTAGTGGTTTTACGTGAGTACGACTCAAGGATTGAACTACAAGAATATGATTTCAACCATCAGGTTTTCTCAGTGTTGTTCAGAGGATTGAAGCTGGAGCATATTGATGTGCGGATCATTGAAAAGCTATGTTTGGACATTGGTAGAGTAATACCAAATGATGATAACAAGAACTTCACAGTTAGAGGGAGAGTGGTGAATGCAAAAATTGAAGTGGATTTAAGAAAACAATTGAAAAGAGGGAACTAGCTTTTAACAACATCTAGACAGAAGGTTTGGATCAAATATCACTTTGAGAAGCAACCAAGGAATATTTGTCCAAGTTGCTTTGTGCTCGATCATGATAAGTATAAGTGTGAAGAAATTATTTTTCACCTATGGATTTTCAGAATGCCGGAGGAAGAATTCCAAAACTTGTATGCAGCTAATGCACATAAAGTTGAAGCTATGCAAAGAGGTGCATCTGGTGAAAGTTCTAGTGATGGGCCTGAGTTGTATGAAGAAGATAGGCTTGACCCAAGAAGGACTAAACGATCCAGAGATGATGGTGTTGAAGACAACCTTACTCTTATCGATCAAAATTCCCAATTCACTAACCCTTTGTTTAGAGAAAACTAGAGCCAAGAAAACCTAGGTCATGAAATTGGTGTAGCTGTTCATATGGAGAATCAATCCAAAACTACTGGTGATCAAGACATGGGGATGATGGATTCTGAGATGGACGGATGGGAACAAAATGAATGTAATGTTAGCCTCCTGCCGCTTTGAGACTCAAAGAAATACTGCAAATCAGGTTTTATTCATTTTCTCTTCAAAAAAAAATCCTTTTTTGATCTGTTTTCTTTTAATACTTTGATTTCTATTTCGTATATTGATAGTCTAAGCCCTAATAGAGTTGATAAAGTGGAGTTGTCTACTGTTCTAGGAGATTTCTGCTATCTAGGAAATAAAAATCTTAAAACTGTCTTGATTTATTGTTGTTCTGCTATTTACAAAATGAAGATTCTTTCCTGGAATTTCCAGGGGTTTGGGAACAAGTATACTGTGACTACTCGTTTTCCCATAGTCTACGTAATGTATACAAATTTCCGAGAATCGGATACTAAGTAGTATTGATGCCTCTGTTGAACTCGACAATGCTAAGTAATAAAAGATACTCAAGATCGCAATAATAACTAAGAACACAAATATAATGTAAAAGCTACTAAGTTATCATGAGACACAAGAGATTACGTGGTTCGACTTTAGTCTACGTCCACGAGGTAATGAGTGATTATTTTGTATTGAGTTATGGTGGTTACAAAGATCTTAAATGCTTCCCCAAAGTAATAGAGAGAACTCAAGTTGAATTAAATACTTAAGTTCTAAACATTAAAGAGGTATAAGCTTAAGACTAGATCTTCTCTCCTAGATATTGAATGCCCTTAGTTTGTTGGTGAGACGTGGTATTTATAGCCCTTCGCTCCAAGTATCTCTTTGCTTCCTCACAGGTCCATCGTTCCTGATATACCTTTAGTACAGATGGTACCTTCGCCGCCGCGTACTTTCTCCAAAACTCGCCACCTCAGCCACCCACGTTCCTTCGGAACTTCCCAAAATTAGTAGCATTGTACCTTCGTTCACCGCCAGCCTCTGCCAATTGGGTTCCGCCACATCGTCTCTCTTCACGTGCCTTGATTATGCGTGTAGATAAGAGATTTGTGTATTTAATGCTGATTAGATATGTCATCTACCTTTGTCCCTTCGCCAGCTGCCTCCCCATAGACTAGGCTTTTACTTATTTCATCTCAGTCGTCGAGGCATCCTTTCTTGGGACGAGATAAAGTATATCTACGAGGGTATCCTCTGTTACTTGGATTCCTCTGTATAGCGAGGGCTACACAGTTATCTTGTATGCGACCGAGATCGTGACACATGCTCCGCAGAATATTGGTATTCACAGTTTGCCCCCTTTCTTTCATATTCTACCATTTGGTAGGATTGGAAGAAAACTCCCGTAACGTCGTCGTTTCTGCACGTGCCGATAGGGTGGTCCTTACATGTCATTCCACGAAATAACTTCCCCTTAACTTTCGGGGTATCCAAATTTTTGGATTTCTTCTGCCGCCTATAAGAGAGAATAAGGAGAAGGAATTTACATTAACTCCTTTTATTCCTCTCGAATCACAAGTTCTCTCGTCCCTTTCACAGGTAGATTTACTCGCCAACCTTGTTCCTCCCTTTGATTCGCCAAAGCTTCTCGTTCAATTTTGATCATTATATACGAGTAAGTGATGCTTTGCTCTTCACTATTACTTTTTCGCACCTCTCCATGATTGATTTTGTCTCCCCTTCTCCGATTCGTTGGAGGTTGTTGCTGTTCTTGCATGTGAGAATTTTAATTCTCTTTTACTTGTTCATGTTGTATAAGAACTTGGGTTTGCTCCCATTTTGCATTTTGATGATGATTCTGCCATGATTGTTCCCCATCTGTAACTTTATTCATGGTGATGAATAATCTTTGATTTCGCCTTGTGATGAGTTTAAACCGCTTCATTTGGTTGGTTTAGTAAAACCCATGCCCAAAGTATGCCTGCTTTTGTTCCCAATTCGTCTTTGGGTTGACTGTAAATATGGTCCGCCATTGCTGATGGGATGTTCTTCCTGCTGATGTTAGGGATGATGAGATTTCCGAAGAAGCCTACGCGGAAAGAACGAGGGTCATCTTCGTCTACTGATCCGCCTCCTCGGATGGATCATCCCGATGCTACAATATCTCCACTCCCTGAGGACGCAGAGGTAACTTCGAGTACTGAGATGACTGTGGTCCCTAAGATAGAAGAAGATACTGTTGATGATCTTCCGCCTTCTCCTCCTCACTATGATCTTCAAAGGTGACGTTACGTGACAAAGATAGCCATGCTCACTTTCCTTTAGCTGAGATAACCAAGTCTTCTTGTCTTGTTCGTGGTGGATGTTGGGCGTATACTCCCTTTCTTATGACAGGTCCTTGGGTTTTTGGCTCAGCTACCGCAGACCCCTTCGTTCCTCATACGACTTCTTTTTTGTCCATTAAGTGGGATGAATACCACTCTTGGGCCTCCAACCCTGTTGCTTCTCACGAGGTAACCTTCGCTTCTCTCGAAGGTTTTTCCATTTTATTTTTTGCTTCATAACCTTTGCTTGGTATAGTAACTTCTGCTTGTTATTCTGATGACCTTTTGTAGTCTGCCCCTGCTTCTTCTGCTGGAACTTCCCTAGGTTCTGCTGCTAAGACTGCTCCGGCTCTGCTGGTAATTCCGTATCCATTAGGGCAAAGAAGAGAAGGGTTTCTCCTGGTGCATTTGGGCTAACATCTGCTAGTGTAAGAGTTGTATGATCCTGTCTTAGTGCTTTGTAATCCCCTTGATACCTTGCTTTGTGTTTTTTGTCTTATGCCTTTGTTTTCGTGTAGCCTGAGATAACTGGACATCATGTGGTTAGAGCATCTCCTCTAGGGATGATGTAGTGCGGTGGTGATTTCTTGCGTATCCTCCGGTCCTTATGTGATGCTTCGGCGGTGGCCGTTACTGCTGAGGAGAAGCTTTCGAATTCTGAGCATGGTTTAAGAGGTGTCGTAGGCTTAGGATCTCCTTCTTCTTCTTAGTTGAAATATTTCCTTTTGATATTTTGGAACAATTTTAAGTCCTTTGTGGGTTTCTTTGATGCTTTCGAATGTGGTTGATGTATGTTTGCCCCTTTTTTCTCTTAGAAAGCTGATTTATGTCGCTTTCGAATGGGAAAAAGTATCTTTGCCTATGGAGCGCTTTCTTCTTTGTGGTTGGTTTTGTACTTGTCCTGAGGAGTCTTCTTTTAGTGATACACCCCTGGTAGACTTTGCCCCTTTGCTGTTGCTGGCAGTCTTTGTGACCTTCTTTGGCTGTTGGAAACGTATATAAATACATTTTCGCCAATAATAAGCTTTATCGTTGCCTCTGAATTTTCGTACTTAGATATGTACTAGCCAAAGGCTTCCTCCTCCATTGATCTTGCTTTCTGATTTACGTGGCCAGGTTTGAGCCACATGTGATCTTTGTTTTTCTTATTCGCCCGTCGAAAACGAATTCGTGCGAATTCGAGCCTTGAGTAACCTTCGCGTTGGAACTGATATGTACCCTTTGGTGCTGGCTGCATCTTGTTCAAGTTATATAGGGCTGAGTGTACTCACTTGGGTGCTCTTCCGAGTATGCTCGCCAAGAATATGCCCTTGTTAGCACGCAACAACCTTCGTCTAGTGATGATGCTTCTGCTTCTAAGATATCTTCGTTGGAGGACGATCTGAGAAAGACTCAGAGATCCTTAGAGGCTTGTCTGTGGGCTCTTGAGAGAGCTGACGATGCTGCCAAAGTTGCTCGGGATGGGCGCAAAGCTGCTGATTCCACCTTAGATGCTGAGTCCTCCAAAGCCATAGGTTCGTTTCTTCTTTCCTTTACCTTTGTTTTCATTGTCTCTTAATTGCTTAGTACTGAGACAACTTATACCTGCCAGCTGGTAGCTCTAGTGAGCTTAGACACCTATGGGAGTAGGTAAGCAAGTTGACGTCCGATGTTTGGTATTATCAGAAGAAATCTTATAGGTTAATGAACGTGACCGTCCATAATGAGGCCCAGCTTTCTCTCGAATCTGCTTATAATGCGGATCTTGTAAAGCAGATGGCGTTGCTCCGTAAAGAGCATGATGAAGACCTTAAATGGAAAGAGTGTCTCTTTTTAAAACAAAAGGAGGATATTTCCTTAGTTGAGAGACGCTTCTCAGCCCAAGAAATCATCCGCAAGAAGTATTATGCATTTCTCAAGATGCTTGTGCTTCGTTAGCTAAGGTTACTGCTGAGCGTAACGTTTTATCTTCTGAGGTCTGTTCTCTTAAGAAAAGACTTGTTGAGGCAGGCTCCGCATCATCTTCCATGTCCCATGCGTCTTTAGTTAAGAAGTTGGAAGAGTTAAAAATGTTTACCAAGATTTATCCTCTGAGAATGCTTCGCTCCAGATAGATATGGATGACCTCCGGACTGAATGTGATACCCTTGTGGAAGATCTCGAAGCCTCTAAGGTGGACCTTGCGAAGGCCCAGCATAGTTTAGAAGAATCCCTTAGCCATGCGGGAGGTAGCTTAGGGTCCTCATATTCCAGCAAAGATCCTTTGTGTCTTTTGTCGCTTCTTCTTATTGCCACCCTTTGTACTCGCAGGTCTCCAAGAAGCGAGATGGTGGGTGCAAATGCCAAGATTAACCGTATTGAGGGTCAAATATCTTCGTTGGAGATATCTCGCTAATTTGATGCTGCTGCTAAGTTTAAGGCTGAGGCGCTTCAACAAGCTAATGATCAGCTCAGTGCTCGGGTGAGGGAACTCAGCCAGAAATCTGCCTTTGATTTGGCAGCTCAGGCCTCCCAAATGAAGATTCAGTTCGAGAAGTCGGCCATTGATTATATCAACGACGCCTTTGCGGCAGCTGAACGTCAGGATGAAGGGGTAGTCTTTCCTCGTCTTCCTTACCCATGATGGTGTCGTGCCCAGTCTATTTTTAACTGAACTATTTGTCGTATCATGCCCCCAGCTGAGGGGTCTTTGTATTGTCTCCTTTTCCTTGAAACAATGCTTCGTTATGGTTTGAACCTTTGTTATCTGCAACTTTTAAGACATGTCAGTCACATTTTGGTAACATTATTATCGTACCTTTATTATTGCATGAATATTTTGTTTGTAGACGTATTGTGTCTAGTTGATTGCACATTCAAGTCGTCACAAGGTGCTAAGGTATGTTTAACCTTGGGTGTAACATTCATCATCCTACCTAAGTATCCTTTGGCCAGAAGGTACCGTAGTGGCGAGGGCTCCTACGTGGGAAATAGTTTTCATGTAACTGTAGATGGTGGATTTTCGACAAAGGCTAAAATCATAAACCCATACTTATATGTATTCCTGATCCAGCAATCAGATGAATATTGAGGCTCATGTCTCTTATTGAAAGCATGAAAGATCAGACTATGAGAATTTCCGACTGAGAATACTGTCTCTCAGAGTATATATAGATATGTAGTCTCTTAGCTGAGGCAATGACATATCTCACGAATGCTGAGCAATTTCAGTAATTACTTCTATATAGAATCGAAAGATTAGACGGCTCATAGGCGGCTTGCTCGCTAGTATAGAGCAATAACGTCTTCGAGATGTAACAATGTTTTCCTGACTATATGAAAGAAATATGACGCTTCAACAAGCTCATATCACTCAATTCTGAATAATTAACGCTCCTAGACGATCGTACTAGTATAGAGCCATTAATTAATTATTCTCAAAATTAATAGATTCAAATCCACGGAAAATATTCAATATTTTCATAATATTTCGTTACTTCAATTTATGGTTCTTCCCACGAGAATGCCATGGGTTAGTAATAAATATTCAACACACGGCGTCTCGAGTTACCTTGAGTAAGCCCCGACCAAAATGGTGTAAATGTATTCGACAAATAATGCATTAACAAACACACGAATGAACAAACAAGTATTTCAAAATACGACGAGACGATGAACCTATGCAAATAGGAAAGAAAATAATAAAATAATAGTCAAGGCGCTGAGGAGGCGGCTCACCTACGGCAGTCATGCCAGTGACCGGTCCCACACCCAAATTCTATATTTATCATATTTTATTATTTTCCTTAATCTCATGAAAATCCTTTCATTTGAACAAATATCCTTCGTTTTGAGGAAACTCCTCAGTTTCATGGTGTTTCCTTCATACTGAAGAAATAATATAAAATTAGGGAAAATATTGTGGGGCCGTGATTATTGGCCAACCGGCCATGCCTTGATCCCGGCCGGCCCCACACCTCATGGTTCCTCATTATTTTAGTATTATTTTCCTAATCTCATGAAAACTCCTTAATCTCATGATATTTCCTTGATCCCATGAAAAATAATATAAAATTAGGGAAACCCGTAGGACCGGGCAATATCCGGCCGGTCATGCCCTACCTGGCCCCACACGCCCTATTTTATTATTATTATATTTTTCATGTTTCCTTAATCCCATGAAATTCCTTCATTTCATGATGTTTCCTTCAAATTATGAAATTCCTTCAAATTATGGGAAAATACACAAAAAATACATAAAATTACGGAAACTTGTGGGACCAAGACCAAAGCTGGCGGTCATGTCCTCTAGCGAGACCCACAAACCCCTTATTTTATTATTATTATTTTTATATTTCCTTGATTTTATGAAATTCCTTGATTTCATGGTATTTCCTTCAAATTATGAAAATTCTTTCAAAATTATGAAAATCCCTTCAAATCATGAAATAATACATAAAATAAGGGAAAACTCACGGGACCGGGCCCTAGCCGGCCAACCATACTCAAGCCGGTCCCACACGCCCTTATTTTATTATTATTATTTTTTTTATTTCCTTCATCTCATGGAAAATCTTTGATTTCAACAAAACTCCTTGGTTTCAACAAACTCTTTGGTTTTATCATATTTCCCTAAAATCATGAATATATTATAAAAAATTAGGGAAAACACCGTGGGACCGGGCTCCTTGGCCGGCCATGCCTTGGCCATAGAAGGTCCCACACTTCATGATTCCCTCATTTTCTATTATTTTCCTTCATCTCATGAAGGTTTTGACTAGTTTTGACAAAAAACCTAATTTCTTCGTATTTTCTCAAAATGTTGCTCAAACGCACACGGAAAATATCAAAATTCTCGAATTGAGATACGGACACTTTGGTGACGTGAGCATGTTACCTTGACCGACCAAGGTTGGCTCTTTGGCTTGCAAGAAGCCGGTCCCACGTATTCTCATGATTTGACCTAATTTGCACAATTGCACGTATTAGGTCCAAAACTCTTCAAACAACTTGGAACTTCATGCAACGATCATCATTTGGTCCCATGAACACCTGGGGCGGTTTCATGACCCCTTGGTCGATCCCTCATCTATTCATAATTCATTGGGTTTTATCACCTAAGGTTCAACATTATTTTAATAAATGATTAAACCAGCATTTAATCATCCTTTCATCAACAAATTAACTGATCTTCAGGAGATCTTGATATTTGCTCACGTGAGCATCCGGGTACTACATGGTCGACCCATAATCCCATGTAGTCGGTCCCTGATGCGTGTCGTAGGTGCAATCAAATTAATCAATGTTTCCACTCAATTAAAAATAATATAATGGAAGTCAAGTTCGTTCCCACGAGGAGCAAGAGATCTTAGTTGTAAAAGTTGTCACGAAAGGGGGGTGTAAAAAGCAAAAGAAAAATAAACAAAGCAATTAAAATCGAAAGTTGAAAACAATAAGAGAGACAAGACCAAGGAATCCTTCTTCGTTACGAAACAATGAATCAAGTTATGTTCTATTCTACTTGTTATTAGTCACAAATTATCACCAACCGTAGGTAAAGCAAATAGCTCAGTGCTAAACCCCTAAATCCCTTGTATCACTTGGGACACGGAAGTTCTCGACTACCGGATTCTATTTACCAAACCACCTAGTAGTAGCTCACTCTAGATGTAATTTAAATAAACGCATTAAGATTTATGAACTTATTAGGTTAATATTAGTAGTTAGACTCTTAGATCAAGGTCTACTTGCTAACGTTGTTTCTACACACAATTGCTCCACGGAATCCCTCCGCAAGGTCTCGTGTTTGCCACTTATGTAAAAAGTCAAGAAACGATTACTTATCTCCTAACTTTCACTAGCTTTAGATCAAACTAACAAATCAATTTAGCGTGCACTCCAAACAATCTATCAATCAATCATGAATGTCTTTAAGATCATTCCTATTAGTAAAAACAAACGATAATTATGTGAAAAACTTCAAGATAGAATTTGAAAACAAAAACTTAAATCATATGTTAAGAACTAGGAATTCATCCTCAATCAATAATAAAATTAGCTACTCATGTTTTTGAAATTCACACAAATAATAATTAAAAGGAGAATTTTCAAGAGTTCACACAAATAGTTAAAAAGAAAAATCTTAGAAAAGCAAGCAAAAACACAAGTGATGTGTGTGTAGAGAGGTGTCTAGAAGTTGTAGAAAACTTCTCTATTTATAGGCTTCAATATTCTCCAAATCTTCTAAGGAGTAGAATCCTTTTCCTTTAGCAATTCAATTTCCAATTCCAAGCGTTTCTCAACTCTTCCACCTTCTCTTTCCAAATTTGAGTCCAATTCTCCATCCAATTCCAAGCCCAAGTCTTCACACCATGAGAGAAGTCCATAGAAAATTCTGGAATTTTTGCTCACGGAAAATCGGGATTGTGGCTGGAATCCGTGGAAACGTCACTGAAAATTCTCTGCCGGTAAAAGGTATATTCCGTCGATCCACCGTTAGGACTAACGGTCAAACGGTCAATCTGTCCAACAGCTGTTAGTCAACGGTCAAGAGGGAGAAGAGTCGGACTCGAGTTAGCTTCGACTCGGCTAAGCTGGGCTTACTCGGTAGTCGATTCTTGAATCACCATTACTCGGCCGACTTAATCTAATTGACTAACCGGAATCGTCATCAACTCGGTTGGGATCGGTCATCGGGATCGCTGAGTCAACTCGCGGAGTGGAAAACCGCCGAGTTCCGATTGTTTCTGAGGACTTTCCAGCCAATTTCGAATATTATTCTTCACCCGTTAAGAATCCTAACATTCATCTACTCGATTTCATTCATATTCATCGCATCACCTTCATGTACCCATTCCTTTGTTGCTTCTTAGACTGAACTCAACACTTTGCGACATCATCCTCTTCGTTATCGATTCAATCCACATGTGACACCACCATCTTCGTTTATCGAACCTTATCAATTCCTTCCTTTACGTGTTATTCAACAAAGAAGACATCATTCCTCAAACCGTCAACAACACCAAACTCCTCTTTCATCCACCGAATTGACAAGACTCTCCATCCACGATTTCTTCTCGAGATCTCTTGGTTCGATTCAAACCCATTTGCTTTTCATAGCACCAATCTCTCCCGTAATTCACCAGAGTCACTCATCTTCATATTCGGGGCATCAACTCACTCGGCTTCAACAGTTGGAGATTCTCACAGAAACCCCATCTCTCTCTTAGCTTCATCGCCATCTCTGTTGTATCAATTTTCCGATTGGTCTGTCGATTTTAGCGGCAATCGCTTTGCTTTCATTTCTTCTCTTGATTCAACCACAGACCTAACAATTCCTCCTGAGCTTCACAACAAATGCAAGTTCATCTCAACTCGGACCCATTTCATCTTCTCGATTCTCGGTTTGTTCTCCCTTTCAATCGAACCACAAACGGCGAACCCATACTTGCTTCCCATTCAAACTCAATCTCTACCTTTCTATCAATCCACCACCAACCCATCTTCCACAAATCGAACCCTAATTCTTCATCTCGTGACACCCATTTCCATCTCTCGATCTACTCTCTCGAGCTCCTCTTCATCTCGTATTCTCTGTGTTCCTCGATTTCTCAATTTCTTGAACAAATTAATCAGCACCATGGCTGCTTCTCTTCTCGACTTCAGATGTGAAATGATTGAATGAGAGGTAATAATCGAACAATTCTCAATTCTAGGGTTGTAGGAATAGGGAGTGGGTAATGGTACCCCCCTTTGTATAGGCTAAGGGACACCCTGGGGATAGGGTATAAACACCCTACTCATAAATGATAAGGGGTACCCTGTATGACAACCCCTTAACCGTAGCTGGTTTGTGTTTAGTACGCCTCCAGAGGAGTTGCCCCTTAACCATGGTTAGGCTCCATATATCAATCGCCTGTAAAATGACCTTTTTGCCCTTTTGGCTCAAATTGGGTGATTTCTTCTTCTTTTCTCCCGTGCGACTCCGAAGTAGCTATAAAACTCAAAACAAGCGTAAAATACATAATTTACAAGAAAAATAGCAAAGAAAGCATAAACTACTAGATAGTAAATTAGGTGTATTCTACACCTATCAGTCCCTCCTTTTCTGTGGTTAATTCTCAATAAATCATCAATTGATCAAATTAGGGTTTTGAGTCCAAGGTTAATGATTCCAGATTCAAATGCTAATAATTTTACGTTGATCCCGTGATCAATATTTTATTTATCATACTCGGTTCAATTTCCAGTATTCTGATTTAATATTTTATTTGGTCATACTACCATAATTCATCAAACGAGCAATATTTGCTCAGATAAGCAATACTTGCTCAAATCAAAGAATATTGGTTCAACTATCAATATTCAAAAATTCATCAAATGAGCAATATTTTCTCACATTAACTTATTCACACATCATATCTCTGTCTCAACAGACATGTTCAATTCATGAGTCTCTGAACATTTCCAAACCACGTTCGACTCAATAATACAAGGACTCATCGTCCCATGAAGTCATGAAAGTCAAAGAATCGACTAACTAAATACACGTCGCCTTGCGAACTCCACAATCACACGAGACATCAATCGTGTTACATGGGGGATATTAACTAGGGTTTTGGTCTGGCGGTCTACGACACGTGTGTTCATACTCACGATGAGAATGTGAGCAAGTCGTGCAATCAGTTGAAGGAGTTAACAAAGTAGTGGATGGAAAATCAACCAAGTCTCCGCACGTTGAGCAAATGGTTTTAACACAATTTCCACTTCCCCATTTGATTCCATCAACTGTCACACTTCATGAGATCATGGTGTTTTCAATTCCAACAATATAAATAAATCTCTGAATCATAATGGAAACAAGGATAATCTCAGGTCAAACCGACAACACGAGATTAACAATCCAACTCTCAATAGAGCAAATTCAATCATTCAGAATTATCTTATTTTCAAAATACACAACACACCTACAATCTTCGATCACCATTGATCTCACACATTTCTCGGCTTCCCTCCTCTGCACTCGACCCATCCTCTCTTGTGACCGAATTTACTTTGGAACGGTCATTGTCTTGGTTTAGGCCGGAGTACTACAGAGTGATCTCTCGAATTCAAAGCACTCCCTTCTTGCAGTACATCTGTGTAAGGTTAAGCATTTCTCTCGGTTCAAGGAGTCTCCTCCGCACGGTCATCTCCTCAATTCCGTAAAAACCAACAAACCGTTTTGCCCCATCTACAGATTGGCGACCACAGTGGGAGATCATTCTCTCGGTTGCAAATTCACTTATCACAAAGATGGTCGGTCTTAGTTCAGGTTCAGTTACCAACCCGGATTCAACACCCGGTTCTAATATTGCAAGTTCTAGTGGTACTTCTATCACCGCTCCTCCGGTGCAACCTGCCACTACCACTCCTCCAGTGCAACTCCGCCACTACCACTCCTCTGGTGCAACTAGCCACTACCACTCCTCTGAACGCTGATACTGGCACTGGAGCCATCAATAATCCACTCTTCGGTCGGTCTCCTGAAGAAATCAGGTAAAATCCACCTACCATAGGTGACCTCATGAAAGTGCAAGAAACTCTTGCCAAAAATCGATCGATATGGTCGCCACTCAAAAAGAACTATTCAACTATCTCAAGACTCTCACAGACAAGATGTCAGAGAAAACTCAACAGAAAGGAAAATCTAAAGAAAAGTCTTCAGATGATGATCCCGAATTCACTCCGATCCATGTAGTAGATGATGAGGAAGTTCCTAAGGCTGCAGATAATCCACCCGCGAAAGAGCCATCCAGTTTCATCACTCGTGAAGACTTGGAACGACTTTTGGAGGATCGTGGAAAAGATAAAACGCCTTCTGAGCACCGTCACCAACCTCCATACCCTGCTACTACGCAAAGAATTCCTCTGCCAAAACGTTACACCTCTCCAACCTTCACACTTTATGATGGAACAAGCAATGCTCGAGAACATGTTTCTCGGTTTCTGGAAGCACTTTGGGTGACCATGAGCACAACCATACTCATCCCGTGGAGGAAGGAATTTTCAAAGTCTGAAGGGTAGAGCATATACATGGTACAACAACATCGCACCAGGAAGTATCAAAAGTTGGGGAGAAATGTTTAATGTTTTCTACAGGAAATACTTCTTCGTTTCAGAGCAAATCACCCTCTCTGACCTTGGAAGGATGTTTCAAAGGAGCAACGAACATCCTAACGATTATGTGAAAAGGTTCAGGGTTCAGGCCTTGGATTGCCATGATCCGAATGTCACAGAGCAACAACTCGTGGACTTGTGCATCAATGGAATGATCCCAGTCTATAGAGATTTATTGGAAAATCTCAGGTTCCATACTTTCTCAGAATTCCATGAAGCAGCCAAGAGATCAGCAACTACTGCACCTGCCCTATTAGAGAGGGCTAAGACTACAAAAGTTGAAGAGCCACGGGATACTCGAGGTATCAGACGTCTAATTAACAAACAGTACAACCTCCAACATTCCACAAATGCTGTTGAAGAAGGGAGTAAACAAAAATCCGAGCCACAACGCAAACATACTTCCTCAACCCCTTCAAAGGCGCAAAAGAAGGATAATGTGCAAGTTCCTGCTCAACACACAGAAGCCGATCGAGAGGCACTGACTTCCCTGTTCCGTTGAGGAAGTTATTGAACTTCTAAACGCCCGCAGGTTCAAGGCAGCGCGATCAAGCTCCCATATGTCAAGAAAGAACCAAATCAAGAAGCCATGGAAAATCCTCGTTCTTGTCGCTTTCATAGGTTTGTCACCATCCCACAAGTGATTGCGGAGACTTTGAAGCGCATATTCAAAGAAAAGATCGAATCGGGAGAACTCAACACAGGGATCAAGGAGTACACAGAGATCCTCTCCCTGTCGGAACCTTCACTCCTTCTTAACCACACTGTCAAAGAAGCGGTTCAATCTTTAATTGAACATATACGTGAATTGTTATACTTATCAAAAAGCCCGGAGGAGACATGTTCGATGCCTTTGAACCACATCGTGTCGGAAAGCGTTTGTTGATTCAAGAAGCATTCCACTGAGCCACCCTCAACAACGGATGAAGAAATGTACGATCGGGGACTCCTCACCACGGTCCATCTCAAGGGAAACGAGTTCAAACGAGCATTGATTGATGTCGGCACCATTGTTAATATTATCCCTCCGAAAACTCTCAGTTGTTGGTATCACACGACAAGAAGCCATTCATGCTCCAAAGAACAATCACAGATCATGAAGGAACACCGGAGAGATGCTTATGGCCATATCACCCTCAAGGTGAACATAAACTCACCGGACCGAAACAAAATTTTTCATAATTCGAGAAGATCCAGGATATGATATGATTCTTGGACGAACATGGATTCACACTTTGGAAAGGTAACACCAACACCTTGATTGCACATCTCTCTATTGAAGAAACCTCGATTCGGAAGAAGAAAAAGAAGATACTTCACCATTCGAGTATTTGAAGGAAGTCGAGCCTAGCGAGTTAACACAAAAATCAAGAAGATGCAAACGCTTTCATCAAGGTTTCGCACTCGAGCAAGTCTTATTCCTCCTCATGTGTCTATATCATCGATTTTCAAATATGCTTATTTGATCCTAGGACTTTAATCCACCAACAACTTAGCAATTGCACAATGCTATGAATGGATAACCTCGCCCCGACAATATTTCACCAAATGGTTAAGTTCAGAGCTTCTTCAAACTGAACATATCATCAAAAATTTTATTGCTGAAGACATAGCCAAGCATGATAAACAGTACCTCAAATACTCTCCTCTGCATGAGTGTCCATACATACCACAACCGTGGACCTCCACTACGAAGAATTCCAAACCAGAGAAAAATATTCGAGGCACGAATGTTTCAAGTCTAACAAATTCCGGGAAGGAGATTTGGTTCTCAAAACAACTAAGCGTAACTCCCATTACGCAAAAATTCCAACTAGGAAGGACCCTACATGGTCTCTAAGTTTGTTGCTGGTGGATACTACAAACTGATCAACATGGATAACAAGGAAAGCGTGGCCGTGATACATGAGAATTGGCTCAAGGCCTTTGATGTCTAAGGTTTTGGATATTCGAGGTATTAGATGTTCATGGCACGAACACCTAAAATATTTGGCATTTAGAGTTTTCTTTCATTGTATTTCAATTCCTCCAAAATGTTTGCAATACTTGCATTCAGTAATTTAAATCCAGAAATTTATCAAAATTCAGTTTACTTAAAGAAAATCTCTATCAAACCCAAAGAAAATCCTCAATCATCTACCGATCCAAAACCAATCAAAACCAAAAATAAAACCTCACATCTCTCAGAAGTTCAGAAGTTCAAGAGATTATGAAAAGAAATCAAAGGAAATCAAAAAGAAAGATTTTTTTTCCTCTGCATCCTTCAAGACTTGCAAAGCCGCCTTCTCCATGTTCAACTCTTGATCGGTCCTGGCAATTTTGTCTTCCTTTTCCATCACAAAGATCATATGGAAAGGGTATGTTATTCTCACATGAATCCTTAATAGCATTCATCTTCTTACGGAGCCATTTCACATTGAAGCCAAGTCTCTCAGAATTCTCCAAGTTGAACTCCCAATCAAAGAGTACATCTGGAGTCACAGTATTTCTAGCTCTAGTGCATATATCACTTACAATACGCAATATAACACTTACTTGCATGGTTAAGGAATAAACACGCTTTGGGTCTCTAATAACGACGATGTGACCAAATTTCTTCCATATTTTCTCGTACAAGTTGGCATATCCAATGGGAACGCCGAATCCACCAACTAGTTCGTGGTATGGGAGTGATGCATCAAACGGAGGATCAAAAGTAACTCCTGCACTTGGGTATTCATGCACCACTATACGATTTTCAATCACAGGAACAATCTCTACAACAACAGTTTCTTGATCTCTCTTTTACTTGCGGCTCAGTTTCTTTCATCACTGAAGCAACAACAATCGAGGTCTCGATCCCCTTAATTGCTTTAGCAACAACACTCTCATGGCCCTGAAGTGCAGGGATAGTTACTTCTTTATCAATAACCCCAGGGTTGCTCGTTTCATCATTATTGATTCCTTCATTCTCAACTTCGGTATTTTGTACCTAATACGAAGATTACATGAGATTAGGATCATCCAAGCATGAAACCAAAATAAATCGTAAAAATACAGCATATAAGTGGTCTAGCATCATCAAGGTTCTTCATTCTACATGTTAGAGTTCAGCAAATAACATAAAAGTCATGAAAATACATTTTACGGTAATCTCGTCTGAAAAAAAATGTACTATACTCTGTCTTAAAAGACGAATTGGGAGCAACCTACAAGGAATCCGAGGATGGGTCATATACCATTCTCTTCGTATGGATGTTCTCTACCACATGTCAAAATTTCATGACAATCGATGAACGAGCAAAAAGATGTGGTCAAACATCGGGCAACATGCAATCTGAAAAAATTCGGAAGTCTCTCCTGGAAGTTTACTTGTTTCACCTTTTTCAGGTCCTAAACATGATCAAAATTCAAAAGCTTCTTCAAAAAGCTTGGAAATTCTCTGGGATTGAAGATACATATGCGGATCATTAAAATCCGACTTGGATGAAGGTTTTACGGTGTTTTTGCTAAAAGTCAAATCAAATTTTCTGACGACGTATTTCGCCAAAATTACTTGTACACTCACATGGATTCTCATTCATTCACTCAAAAATCAGCAATTTCATACTTCTATGAAGAGGTTACAAGATATGTGCTTACTTGGGGGGTCTTCGAAGTGTTCAAATAGTTGGGATTGCCCGTGTCAACATCAAGAGGTTCATCATTTTCATTCGGTTCCAAATATTTGGAACTTCCTTCGCCTCTATTCTCGGGAGATGACCGAGTATCAACACTCTCTACTTCCATGGAAACATCCTCCTGGACACATTCTCAAATAACTAGCATTTTCACGTGAGGCATTTATGATTGGCTATGAAGGAGAGTACTCACAATATTTTCTTCTTCAACGCTCAAATCGGAGATTCTCTTGTGCGAGAGAATCAAGACCATCAATACTAGACGGAAGCAAAGTTACGTAATCAAATAACAAATATTGGTTTCATGATCCTAGCAATATGGATGAAAGAAGTTACAATGGAAAAGTGTTGACAACTCACCAAAGAAATAACCTGGGACTTTATGGTATTAGGCAACAACTTATAATTCTTATTCCCGCCTTCTCCATGCATGAACAGATCGCCCGACTTCGAGAGGTTTACATCAATTCGTGGTCTTACATTACGAAACGCCCTGTGAAAAAGAAAATTTTGATGCAATAATCAAAATACAATCATCATAATCTTATGAAGACTTTGTAAAATACTTACTTGTGAACATCCTGGAGATGTTTTCCGTTTGTCACTACCAGGGAAATGCTTCAATCTTGGTCGAGTAGCAATCATCTCTCGGAGAAGGGGGATCCTTCACTAAGGGTTGATTAACTCTTACAAAATAAGATAAGCGCTTGATTTGTTGATCCCAAAAGTCTATGTAACCCGGAGTTACATATGAAACTCTTTCAGAGCTGGGGAACCAGAATTTGCTTCCTTCCACATGTGTGCGGTCCAGACGGGTCATAAGCTGATCAACTGAGGGTTTTCTTCTTCGGAAAGTCGGAACACATTGATCCATACCCATTTGTCGAGCCGCCCTATCAATATTGTATTCTTCCACTGAGAATTCACCATGCATTACGGATATTAGATAACCGGGAGTACAACTTAGCATAAAAGCTCTCTCACCGTCATCCAAGTCAACGCCAGATTTCAAAGTCATGCTCTATTCATCATTAAAAGTTCTCAACTGAGAGATATAAAGGGAAACTGATACCCATGGGCGGAAGTTGAATTCAGATTCACAATCCAGAACATCAACAAAGCGAGTCTTCAGTCGAGGTTTCTTTGTAGACCAGCGCATGATCCTGGCATTAACTTTCTCCGAGAAAACATGACGAGCATCAGTATTCAATCCTTGCAAAATGGTACGTGGAATAGGTGCATAATTCTTGAAATGCTCCCACATCAAAGCTTGAAGAAATATTGTATTGGCGTAACATTCAATCTTCATAAAACCATTCGAGATACTAGAGTCCATGATCAAGGAGTCCAAGTTAGAATACAAAGAACCCAGGAACAAGCTACCTATTGGGAGTTGCTCGCCCTGAGCCATCTTAATCGCAAAAGGAATCACGAACGGCTTCAACAAGTTTCCAGCATCTTCAAATATGTCTCTGGATAGCCATAAACACAAGAAAGCAGCAATAGATAACATACCGTCAACAGGCCACTCTATAGGAGTATCTCTTGGCCACCAGTGTATTAACCAATGAGCATAACAACCTTTACTACCAGATGCTTTATTAATCTCCTCCATCGTGGTTGTCAAGATGTTAGAGATTGCAACTTCCTCTGGTGAAGAAAGATTTTCAGGAAGATTGCCCGTGATTGGAAGATGCAACAAAGCAACTACATCTTCTAAAGTAATGGTAAACTCTCCCCATCCGCATATGAAAGAGTGAGTTGGAATACACCATCGAGCAAGTAAAGCTACAATACCTCGCGCATCATGAAAAATGAATAAATCTCCGGAAAGCTTGAATAGCTCGTATTACTCGTGCGTCATGCAACTTAGCTCGAACACGAGGAAAACCCAGCATGTACCTCACCCATCCAGAAAACTTTTCCATGGGCCGTCGAGAAAGCTTGAATTCAATGATTGATGCAGAAAAATATCCTCGTTCAAGACAAAACCGAAGAGCTGCCTAAGGAGTCACCAATTTTTTCTGAGTAACCTCTCTGGGATTTATCAGAAGACGAAATGTTGGAGTTTTGAGACGCTTTTCAGGCCCTTGATCTATGAAGAATGCATCCTCT
Organism: Papaver armeniacum; assembly: GCA_023531295.1. NCBI lineage: Eukaryota > Viridiplantae > Streptophyta > Magnoliopsida > Ranunculales > Papaveraceae > Papaver > Papaver armeniacum. Next base: position 297,966 of record JAJJWW010002095.1, on the reverse strand, counting down.
ATGTTCGGAATGTTCTTGATTCCAGGAGTTTCATCTTCGCCAATGGAAGTCGCATCCGTGCATGAATCATCCCTATAGACATCATTGTCTATGTGTGAATCTTCCCTGGAAGCATCATTGTCCACACACATATCATCTCTGGAAGCATCATTGACTTGAGAATCAGACATCCTTGCAAAGTAGCTGTAACGTGCACACAATAGTTCACTTCAGTATACCATTCATATGAGATGCAAACGTCTACAAAATGGTAATTCTGAACTCTTACCTTTTTACGATTCTACTAGTAATGCAAGAAGAGTTAACACTTCAAAACTTGCTCGCTTCTTCAAACCTACAAAAGACGAGCATAAACTTAGATTTTCATAAAATCATGAATAATTCTACTGCGTAAGCATTAACCATGGAATTATGAAAACTAAAGCATTATTTCATCATAAATAATTGTTTACTTATAAAGATTACACAAAACTCAAGTTTTGATTTATATTTTTATATATAAAAATATTTATACGTGATTAACTCACGTAAATAAAAAAAAAAAAACGTTTTGATGTGAGCAAGGCTCACTAAATAAAATTCGTGGGATAGTCCACGGTTTCATAAAAAAAAAAATCCTATGGACAGGCCATGGTTTCATATAAAAAAAAAAAAAAACTTTTCCTTTGAACGATCGTCTTTCTTTGAAATGAAGGTTTATTTCGGTTTTGTGAAAGCTCACATCTTTTCAAGGTAAAGTTTTGGTTTTCATGAAAGCTCATAAACAAAAAATTTTATCACTAGACACAGTCTATACATAAAAAAAATCTCTACTAGGTCGGGGATTATTAATGGGTTCTCAAACTAACTATGAAACGAACATACGTTTTCTAAAATAAGTGTTTTCAACAAAACTCACACTCAAATATACACATATATATAATTTCAACATAATCAAAGCATGAACAACTCATAAACTCAGCAAACATCAAAAAAAAAAAAAAAAAAAAAAAAAAACAACAGTGCAGCGGCTGGCGGCGGTGATTGGTCGGACGGTGGCAGCGACGGCAACGGCTCGGAAGCTCCTGGAAATTTCTTCCTCCTCCACGGCGTGAAGATGATGAAGGGATCAAGGCACTGGTCTTGAATAATAAAAAAAAAAAAGGATTAATTCCTTTTATACCAAATTTTATTTCCAAAACCTAATTTTCTAAGGATTTCCTTACTGGGCCCGGCCCGCGAATCCTAAACGACCAAGGTCCCGTCGTCCGAATCAACGATTCAACACCAACTTACGTTCACCAAATGACACTCTATCATGCCACGGGGATCCTCATTCAAGTCATGGTTTGCTCGTACTATCAAAATCCGGTAACATCTTATCTTATGACTAAGTTCAATTACTTATATTGTTTATGACCCAGAAAATCACCATTCAATGCTGACTGAGGAACACGACTTTCCTCACTAAGCAGGGGACTTAATGTAGATGGTGGATTTTCAACAAAGGCTAAAATCGTAAAACCATACTTATATGTATTCCTGATCCAAAGAATCGAGATGAATATTGAGGCTCATGTCTCTTATTGAAAGCATGAAAGGTCATGACTATGAGAATCTCCACCTGAGAATACTTGTCTCTCGGTAGTATATATAGATATGTAGTCTCTCGGTGAGGCAATGGCATATCTCACGAATCTTGAGCAATTTAGTAATTACTTCTATATAGAATCGAAAGATTAGACGGCTCCCTATGCAAACAGCACCGCTAGTATAGAGCAATAACGTCTTCGAGGATGTAACAATGTTTTCCCTGACTATATGAAAGAAATATGACGCTTCAACAAGCTCATATCACTCAATTCCTGAATAATTAACGCTCCTAGACGATCGTACTAGTATAGAGCCATTAATTAATTATTCTCAAAATTAATAGATTCAAATCCCTGGAAAATATTCAATATTTTCATAATATTTCGTTACTTCAATTTATGGTTCTTCCCAGCAGAATGCCATGGGTTAGTAATAAATATTCAACACACGGGCATCCCCGAGTTTCCTTCGAGTAAGCCTCGACCAAAATGGTGTAAATGTATTCGACAAATAATGCTTTAACAAACACCTGAATGAACAAACAAGTATTTCAAAATACGACGAGACGATGAACCTATTCAAATAGGAAAGAAAATAATAAAATAATAGTCAAGGCGCTAGGGACTCGCTCACTTGGCCGGCCGGTCATGCCGTGACCAGTCCCACGCCCAAATTCTATATTTTATTATTTTATTATTTTCCTCGATCTCATGAAAATCCTTTCATTTGAACAAATATCCTTCGTTTTGAGAAACTCCTCGGTTTCATGGTGTTTCCTTCACACCCAGGAAATAATATAAAATTAGGGAAAATATTGTGGGGCCGTGATTATTGGCCAACCGGCCATGCCTTGATCCCTGCCGGCCCCACACTTCATGGTTCCTCATTATTTTATTATTATTTCCCTAATCTCATGAAAACTCCTTAATCTCATGATATTTCCTTGATCCCATGAAAAATAATATAAAATTAGGAAACCCGTGGGATCGGGCCATAAGCCAGCCGGTCATGCCCTAGCTGGCCCCACACGCCCTATTTTATTATTATTATATTTTTCATGTTTCCTTAATCCCATGAAATTCCTTGATTTCATGATGTTTCCCTTCAAATTATGAAATTCCTTCAAATTATGGGAAAATACACAAAAAATACATAAAATTAAGGAAACTTGTGGGACCAGCCCAAGGCTGGCCGGTCATGTCCTAAAGGTCCCACAAACCCCTTATTTTATTATTATTATTTTATTTTTATATTTCCTTGATTTTATGAAATTCCTTGATTTCATGATATTTCCTTCAAATTATGAAAATTCTTTCAAAATTGTGAAAATCTCTTCAAATCATGAAATAATACATAAAATAAGGGAAAACTCACGGGACCGAGCCCTAGCCGGCCAACCACGCTCAAGCCGGTCCCACATGCCCTTATTTTATTATTATTAACATTTTTGTTTCCTTCATCTCATGGAAACTCTTTGATTTCAATAAAACTCCTTGGTTTCAACAAACTCTTTGGTTTTATCATATTTCCCTAAAATCATGAATATATTATAAAAAAAATTAGGGAAAACACCGTGGGACCGGGCTCCTTGGCCGGCCGGCCATGCCTTGGCCATAGCCGGTCCCACACTTCATGATTCCCTCATTTTCTATTATTTTCCTTCATCTCATGAAGGTTTTGACGGTTTCAGCAAAAAACCCTGATTTCTTCATATTTTCTCAAAATGTTGCTCAAATGCACACCAGAAAATATCAAAATTCTCAGAATTGAGATACGGACACTTTGGTGACGTGAGCATGTTACCTTGACCGACCAAGGTTGGCTCTTTGGCTTGCAAGAAGCCGGTCCCACGTATTCTCATGATTTGACCTAATTTGCACAATTGCACGTATTAGGTCCAAAACTCTTCCAAACAACTTGGAACTTCATGGAACGATCATCATTTGATCCCGTGAACACCCGGGCCGGTTTTATGACCCCTTGGTCGGTCCCTCATATCTTCATAATTAATTGGGTTTTATCACCTAAGGTTCAGCATTATTTTAATAAATGATTAAACCAACATTTAATCATCCTTTCATCAACAAATTAACTGTTCTTCAGGAGATTTTGATATTTGCTCACGTGAGCATCTGGGCACTACATGGTCGACCCATAATCCCATGTAGCCGGTCCCTCCTTTTTTGTGGTTAATTCTCAATAAACCATCAATAAATCATCAATTGATCAAATTAGGGTTTTGAGTCCAAGGTTAATGATTCCAAATTCAAACGCTAATAATTTTACGTTGATCCCGTGATCAACATTTTATTTATCATACTCGGTTCAATTGCCGGTATTCGATTTAATATTTTATTTGGTCATACTACCATAATTCATCAAACGAGCAATATTTGCTCAGATGAGCAATACTTGCTCAAATCAAAGAATATTGGTTCAACTATCAATATTCAACAATTCATCAAATGAGAAATATTTGCTCACGTTAACTTATTCACACATCATATCTCTCTGTCTCAATAGACATGTTCAATTCATGAGTCTCGAACATTTCCAAACCACGTTCGACTCAACAATACAAGGACTCATCGTCCCATGAAGTCATGAAGTCAACAATCGACTAACTAAATACACGTCGCCTTTGAGACTCCACAATCACACGAGACATCAATCGTGTTACATGGGGATATTAACTAGGGTTTTGGTCTCAGCGGTCTACGGCACGTGTGTTCATACACACGATGAGAATGTGAGCAAGTCGTGCAATCGAGTTGAAGGAGTTAACAAAGTAGTGGATGGAAAATTAACCAAGTCTCCGCACGTTGAGCAACTTGGTTTTAACACGATTTCCACTTCCCCATTCTTTGATTCCATCAACTGTCACACTTCATGAGATCATGGTGTTTTCAATTCCAACAATATAAATAAATCTCTGAATCATAATGGAAACAAGGATAATATCAGGTCAAACCGACAACACGAGATTAACAATCCTACTCTCAATAGAGCAAATTCAATCATTCAGAATTTATCTTATTTTCAGAATACACAACACACCTACAATCTTCGTTACCATTGATCTCACACATTTCTCGGCTTCCCTCCTACTAGAACGACCCATCCTCTCTTGTGACCGAATTTACTGGAACGGCCATTGTATTGGTTTAGGCCGGAGTACTATAGATTGATCTCTCAAATTCAAAGCACTCCCTTCTTGCAGTGCATCTATGTGAGGTTAAGCATTTCGCTCGGTTCAAGGAGTCTCCTCCGCACGGTCGTCTCCTCAATTCCGTAAAAACCAGCAAATCGTTTTGCCCCATCTACAGTAACCCTACGCGTTCAGCGCGAAGGCTGCTTTACTTCGACAAGGTATCTCTATTGGGGATATCTTACTTTTTATTATTGCCTCATGAATGGAACTATCACTCTGAGGATCCGAGTATTGACATAAGCGTATTTATGTCTTGCCTTGTCTCATCGTCAGTCCTGACGGAGGGTGTCTATTCTAACCCAATTTGTACCTAATCAAAAATTGACTTTCTCTTAGCAAAAAGTTTCTTTCATTGATTAGTAAGGTTTATAATACCTTCGGTCAGGGACATAACATGGTGGACTATTGTCCATTTCCTTCTCCTGAGTAATCACCATTCTCTTACGAGTAGTACTTTTTTAGATACATTGCATTCCAAGGGTGTTGCATTACTTCACCTTTGAGGGTCCTTAGGTAGTATGACCCTTTTCTAGCGATGTCATGTATGATGTAGGGCCCGTCCCATGTCGGAGCTAGCTTGCCCCACTCTTTATTTCTTTGATATGGTGGTATCTGACGCAGCACGTATTCTTCGACCACAAAGTTTCTAGGGATGACCCGTTTGTTGTATTCGCGAGCTAGCCTTCATTGATAGTTTAACATCTTTTGAAAAGCCACTTCTCGCCTTTATTCAAGATCATCGAGCTTTTCTAGCATTAGGTCCGTTGTTAGGTTCTTCTCCCAAGCCTCCGTTTTGTTGTTGGAAGTATTATCTCCGTTGGGATGACCGCTTCAGCTCCGTAGGTTAGCAAGAATGGAGTTTCTCCGTAGCCGCACTTCTTGTAGTTCGGTAGGCTCATAGGACGTTGTGCAGTTGTGCGCACCATATTTTCTTGTATGCTCCCAACTTTTTCTTCAAGATCATCGCTATTGTTTTATTAGTCGCCTCCGCTTGTCCATTGCTCTTAGGATATATTGTAGTGGACTTGTTTTTCTGAATGTTGAAAGTATCGAACAACATATCGATATTTTTTCCTTGCAACTTCTTGCCATTGTCGACTATGGCGGCTGGTATTCCGAACCTACATATGATTTGCTCAAACAAGAACTTAAAGACATATGTGTCCCTAATTCTTACCAAAGCCTTGGCTTCCACCCACTTGGTGAAGTAATCCGTAGCCACAATAAGGTATTTTCTCTTCGAGGTTCCCTCTATCAAGGGTCCGACAATATCAACCCCCCATTTGACAAATGACCAAGGGCTGATGACTGAGTTGAGCTCTATTGCTGGTGCTTTAATCTTCCTGGCAAAGCGTTGGCATTTCTCGACGCTTAGCCATGTTCTTTGAATCTTCGTCCATGCTTAGCCAATAATATCCTTATATTTTGGCTTTAATTGCCAAGGACCTTCTTCCGCTATGATTGCCAGCTTATCCGCTGTGGATATCATGTAGTACTCTTCTACCTTTGGTTCGTGAGAGGAACCGCATTAGAGGCCCCATGAATGACCTCCTATACATCATTCCATCACAAAGGCTTTACATTGTTGCTTTTGATTCAAGTTTCCGAGCCTCTTTGACATCTGCTGGTAAGGTACCTTTGTCGAGGTATTGGTGAATTGGAATCCTCCAATCATCTTCTGCTTCGTGTTCGTTTTCTTCGTCCGACGTAGGTTGGTCTTTGCCAGATCCTTCGACTTCGTTATATGGTTCTTCTTCGTCTTCTTTCTCTTTCTCAGCTTCTCTCATGACCCGAGTTTGAAAGGCCAAAGTCTCCTCATATCCTGAGACTGGTCCTTCTATCGAAGGTTCGTATATCCTTCCAATTTTCACGGAGGTGGTATTTTTGTCCCTTAGCATTGATGATATGAATGCTAAGGCATCTGCGTGTCTTTATCTTTTCGACAGGACATGTCCGAATGTAACGTTGTTTATCTTTGACGCATGCTCCCGTGCTAACTTTAGGTACGAAGATAGTCTTGGATCCGGTTTGATATTTGAGCTCGATTTGTCTAATGACTAACTGTGAGTCACTAGTCAAACGAACATCCGATAAGCCTAGCTCCGTGCCAGCGTAGACCATGTACGAACGCCTCGTGATTCTGTGATGTTATTAGTGTATTGTTCGAATTCTAACACAACGCATAGATGAGTCGGTCTCCGATAGGGGTTGTTATTACAATCCATATGCTGCGCCTTCTCTGTTGGAGGATCCATCTACGAATATCTCCCACCTTCGTGACTTCGAGGTTCCAAGAGATCTTGGTTCCCGCTTGTCTTCCTCCATTCCCGGGATGTCATCTATCTCGCCTTCATCGTTGAGAGAGGTAGATCCGCTAGAAAGTCTGCTAAGATTTGTGATTTCTCAGCCTTCCTTGATTCAAAGATTATATGGAATTGCTTGATCATGGCATTCCATTTTGCCACCCTTCCAATTTTGTCCGTGCTGTCGAGGATTTGGCTCATCTGAGCCTTTGTGAAGACTCGGATGGTATGTGCGTCAAAATATATCCTTAGTTTTTGTGTTTCCACTACTAAGGCATATATAAGATGCTCCACCTTGGTATAATTACGCTCCGCTGAACTGAGTGTTTTGCTGATGTAGTATATGGGCTTTTCTCCTTGTCCTTGGTCTCGTACTAGTACTGTTCTAATAGCGTAGCTTGTTGCATCTAAGTACAAGGTATGGATTTCACCTGGCTCCAGCTTCTGTAGGATGGGTACCGAAGTCAAATATTCCTTTATTTTTTGGATGGCTTGTTCGCACTCCATGGTCCAAATGAACCTGCTTCCTTTTCTTAATGTATCGAAAAATGCATTGCATTTATCTGTCGATCTTGCTATGAATCTTCCTATGGAAGCTAAGATTCCATTTAGCTTTTGTACTCCTTTTAGTGTTTGTGGAGATGACATTTCCATTATTACTCTGACCCTTTCAGGGTCCACTTCTATTCCTCGCTTAGTTACCAAGTATCCCAAGAATTTTCCTGAGGTTACTCCGAATGTGCATTTCTCCGGGTTCACCTTCATGTGGAAGTTTCTCATGGCTTCGAATATTTCCTTTAGGTCTGACAGGTGGTTTTTTGCCTCTTTGCTCTTGACAAGCATATCGTCCACGTAGACCTCCAGTATCTTGCCTATCCATGGCTTAAAGATTTTGTCTACCAATCGATGGTATGTTGCCCCTGCGTTCTTTAGTCCAAAAGTCATCCTTGTATAGCAATACAAGCCTCGTGGGGTAAAGAACGCAGTATGCTCCTGGTCTTCTTCGGCAAGGTCGATCTGGTTGTAACCTGAGTATCCATCCATGAAGGATAGTCTCTGGTGACCTTCGGTTGCATTGACTAGTTGGTCAATGTTTGGCGTGCAGGTAGCTGTCTTTGGGGCATGCTTTGTTAAGGTTGCTAAAGTCGATGCAAATGCGTACGCCTCCGTTCTTCTTGGGCACAATCACCATGTTGGATATCCACGTGGGATACTTGACTTCTCTTATGAACCCTGCGGTTAATAGCTTTTGTATCTCCTTCTCTACCACTTCTTGGTAGATGTCTGCCACCTTACGGATGCGTTGCTTGAATGGTGGGATTTCTGGTTTGAGCCGAAGGTGGTGGGAGACCAAATTCGGGTCAATTCCAGGCATGTCTTCCATTGACCACGCAAAGACATCTGCGTAGTCCTTTAGTAGCCTTTGTAGTTGCATCTCCTCTTCCTCTTCAAGTAAAGTTCCGATGTTGATCATTTTTGGCTTTGCTTCCTGTTTATGGGTGAAAACTATTCTTGCCGGATTTGGTAATTTGGGGTGTGTGGATGAGGAATGAATCTAAACCCTAAACAAATGCAATGCGCGGTGAGTGCTTGTGATTAGAGAAATCAATCTGTACAACTCTGGCCTAAACCAAGAAATGGCCGTTCCAGACTTGCTTCGGTCACAAAGTGAATGAGATGGGGTTGATCTTAGGGAGGGAAGCGAAGAAGGTGTTGAGATTGTGAAGGTGTAGGCTTGTTTATGACTTGTAACAGAAAGGTGAGCAGGCTTACGATTGATGCAAGCCGGCTTTGAGTGTTTGAATACGTTTTTGTATTAACACTTGGTTTCTGTCTTGTCTTGACTTGTTCTGTTGTTTTTGGAAATAGGGAGGAGAACCTATTTATACAAGTCATTTGAGCCTTATTCACGTCTCTCGTGGGAAGTGGAGGAAGTGGAGTGATGGAGTAGTGGAGTTGTGTGTTGGTGTTACACGACCCGGTCTTTCCCACTTCTCCTTTATCTCTAACCGTCCATGACTTCCCGACACGTTCTTGTGATGGCGCGTTGCCGCCGTAAACCGCGCACCAATACCCTAGTATGTATCCCCCATTTTGTGACATGATTGATGTCTCGAGTGTGTGGATCGTGGGACCCACGAAAAGTAGCATGTAATGCTAGACTAAATAACTAAATTATTTAGGAAGTCGATACTTGTGAAGTATCGTGTGTATTCTACGCAGTGCTTGCATCGAGTATACTCGGCATGTATGAAGCATCGTTGTATTTAAGGCTTCAGGAGTAAGTCACGAATTTAAGCGTCTTAAAATAGCATCATGTCCAGCCATCTTGGAGTGATCGTTTGGAGGCTATACAGGTAAGCCCTGACTTGGCCGATCACCTCATGTGGAAGAGTGGTGGACGGTGATCGTGATGATGCCTACTTTGGTCTCTTAATTCCTAACCAGGCACCTTGACCAAGGTGGTAGAGTTGGACTCGGACGAGATGATCCGCGACACTCATCTGCGACCGTTGATGAAGTTTTAAGGCTTTTGAAGAGGTGCGTAGGCATCACTCTTGACTTGGTCGAAACCAAGCATGGGAGGTGTTTTGGAAAGGACCGACCGGGCATGCGTGTAGACGGCATGCCGGTGTACACGTCCGTACCTCACTCCCCATGAAGGTGCGATCTAGGCCACTCAATTTGGCCGGCAAAGAGGAGCGGTTGGGATCAATTTGCACTGAAATCTGGTGCCGCAAAAGCCGCGGATCATGCCCACTTCGGGCGCGCGCTTCAAGACGACCAAGCACAGTCGGTTCCAGCCGATTGATTCGGCGTGTGGATGGTAGGCTGGTGTTCACGCCTGTACTTCATTGCCTTATAGAAACGTGATCTAAGCCGCTCAATTTGTCTGGAGAAGTTGAGTGGTCGAGATCAGTCTGTGATTTGGGAAGCACGACCACACTAGTTTGGGCGTGCGTTTTGGAGGAACCAGGCATAGTATGCCTTGGTCGGTCGGGTGAGGAGATAGATAGTTCCACGGTGATCATCTTTGGTGCTCACCGGACTGCTCAATTGTCTCCTAAGCCCCTCATTCGATCAGGAGAAAACGGACGCTCGTGATCGATACAAACCCTAATTAGGGTTTTGGCCGGCCGTGCTTCATGCATTGTTTTGCACGCACGAATTGGGACAACCAAACATGGTTGGTCCTGACCGATTGTTCATGTGTGTAGGCGGGCCCACGGTGTTTGTGTTAACATGTTCCGGGCCCTTTGAATCTACATCTACACCCTTCATCTATGCCTGCGAAGATGGATGGTTGAGGCCGATTTGCGACACATGTAATGTGCCATAACCCTAGTTTAGGGTTTCACGTCCATCTTTGTTTTTGGCCGATTGAACGAGTAAGCGTTGCTTCCCTCTTGGGGAGGCCGATCATGCGGGCCCGCGTTGGGTTGGTGGTGAATATTCCAATACCTGCTTGGGGTCATGGATTTAATTTAAGCCATCCAATCATGCTGGTGAGGTTGGATGGTCTTGATCGTTTCTGAGACTGATATGGTCAGTTCAGGTTCAAACATGCTCAATCGGGCTAGTATAACACACCGAGAGTTTTAGCCTGTATGGGTATTTCGTACATGTTTTATTATTAATGCTTGGAGATTCGTGTTGCTCTGCTGAGAACAACACTCAGTCGTCATGCCGCACCGGTAATGAGTATAGGAAATACGAGGCTGGTCATGCATTAATTAATAATGCTGTAAATTCACAGGGTATATGGGATTGTTGCTACATGCTCCAACCTGGATGAATTTTGTGTATTTTATTCACAGAATACTGGGATCGTTGCCACATGCTCTAATTTAGGTGAATTAGTAAAGTGAAGACGTATTCATCACTTATTAATGGCTTTATCTTTTGCGTTAGCGCATAATTTTGGCTTTTACAATTTTAGCCTTAAATGAAAATCCACCATCAACATTAAGTCCCATGCCTAGAGCATAATGGTTGCGCTATTGTGGGGTAGGCATGAGATGGTGACATACTTATGTGAAGAAAACAGGATAAAGAAAATTTACCCGGAGGAATTTTAACCGACCGCTAGCAGTTGTCCATGTAAACGCCTTTGTGCAAGCGCGGAATCCTTTGGTGGGATCGGTTTCCTTCCTCGCGTGTTTGAATCAAAAGAGGAATCCAAGCAAAAGAGGAATCCTTGTCCTATTGGGATTCTTCCAAATTTTGTCTATAAAAGGACTGACCCTTTTTCTTTTTCCTTCACGCTTTTTCTCTTCCTCTTTTTTTTTGTTCAGCAGCTCTCGTCCGTGATCTCTACTGCCGCCGCCAACCGTAGCCGCCGCCGGAGCTTGACGTCCGCAGCAAGGTAAGCGTTTTTTTTTTTTTTTTTTTTTTTTTTTAGGTAAAACCCTAGTTTGCTAGGTAAACACCTTTTGCAAGATGTGTATTATGCTTAGCTCTTCCACCGAGGTTGATACGCCAATATTTTCTAGAATTGCTTAGCAAAATAACCCGTGAATCCATGAATTTGTTGCATCCAAAACCTAGCTTCTTAGGTTGTAGCTTGGAAAAGAAATTCGGCTTGAATTTCGTGAACATGATTCCCATGAACATAAGAAAACCGTGTTATGCAATGTCGCTTTTATACCAGCCTTGTGTCCTTGACTAACACCGAACTTGAAACTTGAGCAATACCGGACTTGTGACTTGATCAATACCAGACTTGAAGCTTGAGCAATACCGGACTTAAAACTTGAGCAATACCGGACTTGTGACTTGATCAATACCAGACTTGAAGCTTGAGCAATACCGGACTTGAAACTTGAGCAATACCGGACTTGAAATTTGAACAATACCGGACTTGAAATTTGAGCAATACCGGACTTGAAGCTTGAGCAATACCGGACTTGAAGCTTGAGCAATACCGGACTTGAAGCTTGAGCAATACCGGTGTTTGGACCCAATCCCGACCTTGTGTATTCCAACGTGAATGCATTTCACACACGTATCGCGTGTTTTTATATAAGTACTGACTCCTGTCTTTATTGTAGAATGAAGAAAAGAACTCCTGTCGATATGTCTTCTGGAGATAATGCTGGTGCCAAGTCGGGAAGTGTTGACAGCTTCAAAGATATGCCGAACATTGTTGATGAGTTGTTCACCTTGTCTTTTCCAAACATTAGAAACATCCCTCTCACAGATAGTCCCGCTTTCCGATTCGGAAAATATGGAAGCTGATCCATCTTCTTCTTCTAAGACTTGTGATGAGGTTAAATCTTTCGAAGAAATGAAGATCCGCATTCTCTTATCGACTTCAAGACTTGTCATACTCCTGGCTTCTTATGAAGGATGGATGAGACGCATGTTGAATAATAAGGACGTTAAAGCCAATTTTACCAAAGCGCAAATCCTCAATGCGGTCATGGCATCTGCTACTCTTGAAATTAAGAAAGATGTTGCGAGGCTTGATTACTTTCATTTCTCGGTGGCGCCCTTCTACTCATACAGCTATATCTAGATGGGGAGAGATGATTATTACTCTGGAAAGCGTAGCTGCATTGATGAACCTGCTTGTCATTGGGAATCTTTATTATGAGATTTCTGACACGGAACAACGTGATTATGACACTATACTCCAAAATGTGGCGAGAATTCGACGATCCGGACAGGAGGAGAAAAAAGATACAAGATGCTTTTACACCGGTGGGTATCGGAGTGGTCTCCTGTAGACCCAGAGCCGGATCAGGAGTTGGAAAACGAGCTCTGCGTGATTGCATTCCTATCTTTGTGGCTATCCAGAGACATATATGACGACGGTTCTGGAAAGAAAACCATAAGGGGTTTTCTGGTTAAGATTGCTATAAAGCTAGCAAAAGGCGAAGTTCTTCCCTTAGGTGCCTTGTTCCTTGGATCGATGTATTCTCATCAGGACGCCTTAGCAATGGATATGCATGTTTCCAACGGGTACAAGAAGGTGGAGTCGTATGTCCACTTCGCTTTTCTTCGAGCATTCTTGTGGGAACATTTCAAAAGTTATGCTCATGTTCCCCAAACTTCGCTCGGCAATTTGTATGGTGGCTCGAGAATACTTCGTTGGCGGAGGAGGCGTCCCAGAACCGGTGCGAAACTTCGTGGATATCTTTGATAATGTGTCTTCGTAAATTTCCATCCATGGGGCCGATCCACTCTTCCATTGCTCGGTAGAAGACTTTTGCTATTGCTTCGACGGTCCCCGATGTTGCGTTGCGTACCAATGCCAACACTATAAAATTTGGAGAACTTATTTATCCGCACAACCGCATTCCGGATATATTCCGTCTTTATTTAACGAAGCTCTTACCGTGACTCCGTACAACATTGACAGTGGCTGCTCGCCAAATGGGATTTGACCAGGGTGTTCCATTTATCTGTCCAGTCGGAGGCTCAGAAAAACTCCTCCGGGTATCTTTGATGCTTTGACGTGTTCTTGGCATCGCAGAGTCTTCCCTTCCGGCCTATTGGGAGAACCTCGGTGGTAACCGACAAGTATAAGGAATTTTGGAGGAAGCAAGCTGCTGGCTTTCCAAGAATTCTCGGAGGATGTTGTGACAGATTCCCGTGGTGAGCCATCTTCTCGACGTCCCGAAGAAGCATTTCGGTTGAAGCCACTTCCACCAAACGGACCGAGTGAGGATTGCGGTCCCCAAGCGGGAGAGAGATCTAAGAGGCGAGGCATGTGGTTCGGTGATCCTCAATTCCTCCAATATGCAGGTATTTAAATCTCTTTCTATTGATTCCTTCATTTATCCAGAGTAAATTCATCTAAGAGTGATCCTTGCTTGAAATCAGGGAATTCCGAAAGAGAGTGTCTTCACAAGGTTGGCGCGCATTCAGAACGAGAAGTCTGGTAACTTTGGCCTTCATGTTGAGAAGTCTGGCGGTACTGATCCTCAGAAGTCTGGTAACACTGATATTTATGCTGAGAAGTCTGGCGAAACCGCTCCTTTTCCAGACCATGACAGAGATGATGCAAGCTCGGTTGGACAAGGTGCCTCCCTAAGTGATCTTGTTGATGGGGCCGTGATGGAAATTAGCACCCAGAGCGAAGTAGATATTGGGAGGAATGTAAGAGAGGCAACATCCGCTATTGTTGAGGTGGCTCCCCTTGAAGAACGTTCTGAGCAGGTTCCGATCAATAAAGCTGTCGTGGTGACTTCTTAGAAAGACCTCCTGAATCGACAAGGTTCCTGTGACTGGTGAAGTATTGGTAGCGCAACCTGGAGCTTTGTTCGATCCTCCTTTCATTGTCCCTTATCCAGGTCATGTGTTGGTTGGAGGATTCAGTGTTCCAGCTTAGTTCGAAAGGTTGTACACGACGATATGGGAGAATCACGGCTACATTGCTACCACTATGAATCTCAAAAGTCGTCTTGCATTGGTCAACCGCGTTCAGGAAGCTTTATTTTCTATCCAAGGAATGAGCGTCACGACTGGTCGAACAGTTTCTGAAGAGATGATTGAAGACTGGAAGTGCCATCGAGATGTGTTTGTGCGATGACTTCAATGCTCCTTGGTTCTTCAAAGGGTTCTCCGAGATTCGGGAGCTCCGAAATTACAAGATGAAGTCCCTTCGCAGATTGTGTTACTCGCCGGGAAGAAGAGGTTGAAAAGTTGTCTCGAGGAGTTGAAGTTTGAAGCGGTGTACTTCAAAGGATGAAAGTCTCTTGCCCCGGAAAAGGACGAGTTCTTTGTTGAAGGACTTTCCTTGAAGGATTCATGCTACCTACTTGTATTTTCTTTTAGATACTTTTCTTTCTGAGTGATAGTGAGGATTTCCTTTCATAATTTGACTTCCGTTTTTGAATTAATAGGTAATTGAATTGGTTTATTTTGAGATAGTTTTGTGAATAACTTTTCTGAAAGAGGTTATTTTAAATGGAATTTGAAAATGTCGCATAAAAGGTAAGTATGAATGGAAACAAACATGGTGTTTGGATCATTGAGCCTCTTTATCTATGTGCGGGATACCAAGTCCCCAGTGAATTATAAAATTATCTTTCTTGTAAAATTGTTGAATAGAACTTACTTGCTTTTGAAGTTCACTTGTATAAAACCGAAGCAGACCTCTCTAAGGAAATCGTCCGCATTAATCTCCCCAGAGATAGGAAAGCTATTCCTCCGAATTAAGCTTCTTATGAACAATGCGTTTCAAAGCGTTGCATTCACTGGTAGGGTGGTGAATAAACCGGTGGAAATGACAATACCTCGAGTCCATTACTTCTTGATCGGTTGGTGGACGCCATACGGAGGTAGCTCCACCTCTCTCGTTTTTCGTACCCATGCCTCCAAAGAACTCCAAAATCTTTTCCATTGGGAACGGAAAGTGTAGGTACTTCAAGTCTAGATTTTCCTGCGTTCATGGGCGTTGTGGTGTCTCTACATGGTTTCGATGTGGAGCATGTTTCGGAGATGAAGTTGGAAGACTTGTGATTGCCATCATATCCGCGGATCGCTTGACCTGGTGACGGGGTGTGGAAGGTGGTAGGCTTGGGAAGTGGTCTTTTTATGCCTACATGTTAAACCGCAAGTGCACGGTATCTACAATATAGAACAGGGCAAATACGGGTCGATCCACTGAGACTTGTGTGGCTTATGTTGATTCTAAGGCTTGTCTTAACAGATTTTTTAGTGAAGGTAACACAACTGAGGTTTTGTTTGTTTGTCGATGCGACTAAGTGAAGGTTATAACAATGATGTAAAGATGAAATACAAACAGTGAGAGTAAAGGGGCACTAGGGTTATCACATCCACCACTAAATCATGTTATGTGTTCAACTAAATAGAGCTTTCTTGTTCCTGTGGCAGATAAGAATAATGTGTCAAAATTATCACCTATCTAAGGAGTTTCACCTAATGATAACTCAATTATCAACTAAGGTGCTAACCTAGAGCACTAGTTGTCTAATTAAGCACAACTAGTCAAGAGAATTAGCAATTTATTTCTAAGGTTTGAGCTGAAGTATCACCAATGCAGTTTTAACCTAACTACAATGTATACTTGGCATGCATTGTGAGAGAAAAACATTGGGTACTAGAATTGAGGATATCTGAAAAATTAAGCACTCAAGAATACTCAAACATAGTTGAAATCACAACATGGAATTAGGGTTTCACTGAAACCCTAGCAAACTAAATTAAAACATAGTATAACAACAAATAACAAATTAACTCTAAATTGCTGCTCTGGCTAGCCCAGGCATAAGCTCTAACAAACATAGTTCAACCTATTTATACCTCCAAAATACCAGACCCTAAATTCACTTTAAAATAGAAATTAAATGAAAACTCTCTCACCCATACTCTCTGAATCACGTGTTCTTCTCTTGTCAAATTGTCTCAGAGCTCCATGCTTCCATAGTTGGTGAAAACCCTAACTTCAATCATCTCAACCCTAGCTTCTAGGGTAAGTGAGAAGCTACGGATGAAGATGAGTGATGCGAGGGTGGCGGAGAAGGTGGTGATGTAGATAGTGGCGATGGCGACGGGAGATGTGGTGGTGGTGATGATGGTCTGCAGACCGTATGGGAAGAGAGAAAGGGTGAGGGTTTACGAGCAGAGGTATGGAGAAGAAAGAGAAGATGAAGAGAAAATGGGGGAGTTGGTCGAGAGGGTATATGGTTAGGTGGTTTTTCTTTGTGGAGCGGAAGTGGCGAGAGATGATGCGCCAGGTAGCGACCGTCGGATGAGGAGTAGATGATCCGAACGGGCGAGGCGGAATCGGGGTGATTTGGTGTTGAGCGGGAGCAAAGAATCTTCGATGCGCGTGGAAGCGCGACCGTTGGATGTGGGAGATAGAAATCTCAACGACTCAGGGTGAACGGGCTCGGATTCGGGTCGCGGGTAGCTCTATCCCATGTCTTGTAGATGGGTTGCTCCTTGTTGGGTTGCAACTGATGCGCGCGGGCTTTGGCTTTTTACTCCATAGACGCTTGTCTCCAATTTTCTGCTCTTTTGGCTCCTCAATTTCTCCGAGCTTTATTTTCTACCTAAAAACACAAAATTAATTAGTACAAATATTTATTCTTGAAAACAAAGAAAATACGAACTGGGATAATATCTTTACGAGCACAAAGATGAGTTAAATGCCAATAAAAAAGGTGTATAAATATGCAATATTTGGCACTCATCAAATACCCCCAAACCCGAATTTTACTTGTCCTCAAGTGAAACAAAATTAAGAAATCCTAACTATACCCCACGCAGTCTCTCGAATGCATTTAGCGTATGCACTAAGCCTTTAAACCCTAGGTGTCCCTAGTGGACGAGTTGTAGTCTCGTGAGGGTTTACCGTGGTGTACCCACAAAACCTTCTCCAACTTCGAGTGTAAAAGAGTCTCAAGCATCCAAGGAGCTATGAGGACATAGAGTTTCGCATGCTAGTAACACGGTTAGAACTACCAAAGAACGCATTCTCATCCTTAAGTGCTTTGAGCGAGAAGTAACCATACCCTATGAAAGAATTCGGATTCGATTGTGATCATAAGCCTCGACTTCCGCCTCACCATTAGGGTTTTATGATAATTGCACTCAAAAAGATCGCTTTTTTAGTCTCTCATGTGTGCGCAAAGGGAATAAAGAGAAAATCCCGCACACGTTGTAGGTAAGAAGGATAACCTTCCGAAATAATTTCGAGACTCCACGAATGTGGACAAAAAGAATCTTTTTCGATGATCTCTAAGAAAGGAAATCAACCATTAGCAAGGATGGGAGTACTCACTTACCTTCTCACCCGATCGGCAATTAATATCACTCTCTCAGCATTCATAGAAACGTCTTCAATCTTCGGTCTTCGGTCTTCAAATGTTGATGATGAACTTCTGAACTTCACAAAAACCTGACAAACACACATTTTTTTTTTTTTTTTTTTTTTTTAATTTAACTTGGAATGAAAATAACAATAAAACAATAAGACTCAATTTTTTTTTTTTTTACACTTGTCTTGATTTCACAAACTTCATTAATTCTCATCCTATTTTCTTTTGTTGTATGTAACCTTGGACTATATCAACTTTTCTTCAAATATTCTGATGATGCTCCGCTTTGCCGACGATGATGTGTTTCTATGAATCTGTTGATGTTGTTGAGAGGAGAGAGTGATGCTAACTACAAATCGGTATTTAGAAGGAGTTTTCATCTTTAAACATCACCCTCATGATTGACAAAAATAGCACTCAAGAGATCAAAAGTAGTGCTGAAAATGGTGCGAAGTTGGGTAGCTCACCATTCCTACCCGGAATTGACGTACGGTGACACACACTCTAACAACTTTTCTAGAAAGTTGTAAAAAATTGAAGGTTGGTGCCTCACTTGATGTAAAATGGGTAGTCTCCACTATGGGTGATCACAATTCTACTACCGAAAATCTAAACAACACCTAATTCGCCCTCCGGCATGGTTAAATCCAACTTTAACGCTCTAATCAACTAAGGAACCCGATTGCGTTCTCCAGTACTTCCAATTTCTGTTATTTCGGTCAGACTCTCTATGTAAACATAGCTAGAAGCATGCTAGTGACTCTAAAATCTCTAAAGTTGGAGGTTTTTATTTGCAAAGAGTTTTCAATTTTTTTTTTTTTTTTTATGAATATAAAAGATTAAAAAGACTAAAAAAAAAAAAAAAAAAAAAAAAAAAAAAAACTCTATATGCAAATGCAAATGCACCCCCAAACCTAAATCAAACATTGTCCTCAATGTGTCAACAGATGATAAAATTTTAAACAGTCACATACCATGAGAACTATGCTGATAAGAGAAAAGGGAAGAGATTACCGGATGTCGGCGGGAGCACGGTTAGAGCTTCATTAGTTAAGGCTAGAATCCAACATATCATATCGGAGTAGCACAATATATGCACAAGAAGACTCAACCGATTCAAGAAAGAAAAATTTAACAAGTCCTACTGGATTATATACAATGAAATTCACCATATACCAACAATCTAAAGAGTTGAGGATCAACCCAATAGAAAATATGTACAAACATCAACAGCCTTACACAAATATAACATGAGAGTGCAAATAAGACTGCATATGTGAATGAGTTTCCCCCAAACCTAAACTTGTCAACAGATGTGTTCTTGAGCACAAAATCTTGCAATTTTAAAGGTACATCATGCAAAAGGTCTAACTCAAAATGAGTTTTGCTAATAACAGGCAGACATACACATTCCAACTGTGGTTCCTTAAAGGTGTTATACTTTGATGCAAAATAGTCCAAGAGGACTTGGGAAGCACAAAGCTCTAGGCCTAGATTAGGCATTTTCAGAAAAGTTGGTTTTGCAATTTTGTTACAAACTACACCTAGGTTTGGTGGAAGGGATTCAATATGTGCCTTAGGAGAGAGATTAGGTACATCTAAGTTATTTTCATGTATAAGATCATTTGTACCATCACACACTTTCCTAAGGTCAGAAGAAGGTAAATCATGCTCACCAGCATAGAACAATTCATCAATCACCATGTCATAATCATCAGAGCAGGCAACATATTGTGATATGGGCAGGGAATCAGACACAACAATAATATCATGATCCAAAAGAACATTAGTGTCAACAGAAGATTCATCCTTACTTAAGTCAAAAACAAGTTGTGTAACATGCTCACTTTCACTGAAGAATTTCACAAACCCAAACTCAGAGTTAACATCACATGGATGAATGTTAGAAGAAGTATCATTCATAGGGTTCACAGAAGAGACGCCTAACGTCTCTGAACCTAAAGATTCCACTACATTTTCAAAATACACATGCTCTTCATATTCATCATCATCATCATCATAGCAAAAATTCATCTCTCCATTCAAAATTGTAGCATTTTTAGTCTACTCATCTACCTCTAGATTAGGTTCATATTCAGTGTTAGTTGCATGAGTAGGACTAGAAACACTATTTTCGAAATTATCAGGAATAACAAACATCCTATCATAAGTTTCCTTCCAATCTTCATTTTGTAACTCAATCAGGTTCCTTTGAAGAATCATGGTGAGTTGTTCTATTGAAGGAGAGTCTTCACTAGTGGGTATGCATTCCTCATATGGATATTCATTGTATGGTTGAGCATGAGGTTCACTAGAGAAGAGAAATTCAGACATGTTGCTATATGGATGGTCATGTATTGCATTCAGTTCAAGCCTAGCATTTTGTTCCATGAGCGTTTCCATTAGTGATTGTAAACAAGGAGTCGGGGGAGTATAAAATTGTTCAACTCCCCACTGATACATGTTCTCATGATGGTTAGGGTATGAGTTTTCAAGGTCGTATTCCCGAGAAGGCTCATAATACTCCCTAAAATCATTATGGTCTGTGGGGGTTTCATATGGTGAAGCATGCCCGTAAGCAAGCTCTCTAATGGATTTGTTTTCATCCCCAGTTGCAGACCAAAATCCTGACATGGTCTAGAAACTCAAATAGCCTAGCATGTATAACCAATGATGTTTCAAAACAGGGAAGCTAAGCCCAAGTGATGCAAATGCACAGCCCAAAGGTTATGCAAAAGCCCAATGGTTGTGGGCTTAATTTTGGTTTAAGTGGGTTTTGGTTTGTTGGGCTGGTTTGGTTTTGTAGGGTTCAGTTTAGTTTTTGTAAGGCCCAGGTTATGTAACTGCACAGCCCAGTGATTGTGCAAAGCCTAGGTTGAGCCCAGTTATTGCATAGCAGGCCTCATTTTTGGTTTAAAATGGGCTTTAGTTTGGTTTTGTTTTTGGGCTTCTATTTGGTTTATGTGGGCTTAATTTTGTTAGAAATGTACAGCCCAGTGGAACTGTGGGCTCAGTTTGGCTTAAGCCCAGGTTATGCAAAACTCAGTGGTTTGCACAAATGGTTTGTGGGCTTCGGTGCGAGTTTCACGAGATGCACGGCCTCTCAAAGACAAACTTGTGCGGGGCGGAGTTTAAGCTTTTTAGCACAGTGGCGGGATTACAACTCGGTTGTGTGAGCTTGACTTGTGCACAAATTTCACAAAGTGACACTCCAATTTCAAAGACAGAGTGCTTTAAGAATTGCACAAAGACAAGTTTGGTGCATAGAACAACACGGGGCAACACAATTTCACAAAAATTTACACCTAAATTCCCAAAGCTAAGCACACACAGGGTGCTTGTAATTGCTTGGCATGTATCACACAAAGAGATTAGGTGATTTATGTTCAAGACAAAGTTGTGTGCAAGTCGGTTTATTTGCGAGTGCACGGGGTAGCTCATAATGTCGAAAAACAACAATTCAGCTAGCAATTATACAAGGCAATCAATTCCGGGAAAAAAAAATGCTCATGCAATTCAACACAGGGGCTTGGAGGTTATCAGCTCAAGTACAACTTGGCTAGCTTGCACAACAGAGGTCTAAGTGCATTCACAACTCAGCACAACAAGTTTGTGCACAGAGGTTGTCACAGCACAGCACAGCTTGTGCAGGGCAAGTTTAGCAGGCTTACACAGGTTATGCAAATGGGTGTCAGGGTCAATTGACAGCCAGTGCAGTGGGATCAAGGTACTCGTTGACCTTACTTGGGTTTCACAGGCTCACAGCTAAGCTAACCAGTTCTTTGCTCGAGCTCAACGTAATGCGAAGGGAGGCCGAGCGAGAGGGCTGTGTAAGGTAAGGCACTGAGAACATACAACGAGGATGTCACAACAGATTTTGCGGAGCTTAACGACCTGAGAACTCACAACGGGGTATCGCATAGGTGCACAAACAAAGATGCTCAGGGTGTGTGTACTACCTAGCATAGGTTTTATCATGCATTCAAGGTCTTAGCATGCTCATCATTCTATGAGTGAAAATGTGGTTAACAGTGAAGGAAATGCTAAGTGCACAGAGCAACTTAGCTCACAGGTTCTGTGGTGTCAACTTACTCGGTTGACATCCATTTGAAGTTTGTTCTTGACTGTTTGGGCCGCTTTGTTAACAATTGCGCTTCCTTGCCTCAGCTTTCACAACAGCTTTGTAGGCACCTGTGAGCTCAAGAGAAAGTTTTAGTTCTTAGAAATGAAAAATCAAAACTTTCATAGCAGATAGGTGCCATTGATGGCCAACAATTAGAATTTCAAGACATATGAACTGTTCTTTGGACTGACTGGGATCAAAAGTGACAAGTGATACTAAGCTACACCTACAGATGCTTAGAGCTCAGATAAAAAAGCCAAGAAGCAAATGAGATGAGTCAAATGCAAAAACAAATGGATTATACTAAGCTACAGATGTAACAAGAATAATTACACTAAGTGACACTACTAGTTATGATGACTACAAGTACAGGGTTATGCACTATGAAGTGTGAAGTGTGTACAAGTTACATTACAAGTTACACTAATGTGAAATGTGAAGTGTGAAGTGTGAAGGGTTATGATGACAGGTGCATAAATGCAAAATAAAGAAAAAATTTAAGCTAAGTTATACTAATAAAAGAAAAACAAAAGCAATAATGCAAAGTGAAAATGTATAGGGGTGAAATGGATTTCAGTGAAGCAAGAAATGGATCAACAGGGCACACGCCAAGTCCCCGGCAATGGCGCCAAAAACTTGGTAGGCTTGGGAAGTGGTCTTTTTATGCCTACATGTTAAACCGCAAGTGCACGGTATCTACAATATAGAACAAGGCAAATACGGGTCGATCCACAGAGACTTGTGTGGCTTATGTTGATTCTAAGGCTTGGCTTAACTGATTTTTTAGTGAAGGTAACACAACTGAGGTTTTGTTTGTTTGTCGATGCGACTAAGTGAAGGTTATAACAATGATGTAAAGATGAAATACAAATAGTGGGAGTAAAGGGGCACTAGGGTTATCACATCCACCACTAAATCATGCTATGTGTTCAACTAAATAGAGCTTTCTTGTTCCTGTGGCAGATAAGAATAATGTGTCAAAATTATCACCTATCTAAGGAGTTTCACCTAATGATAACTCAATTATCAGCTAAGGTGCTAACCTAGAGCACTAGTTGTCTAATTAAGCACAACTAGTCAAGAGAATTAGCAATTTATCTCTAAGGTTTGAGCTGAAGTATCACCAATGCAGTTTTAACCTAACTACAATGTATACTTGGCATGCATTGTGAGAGAAAACATTGGGTACTAGAATTGAGGATATCTGAAAAATTAAGCACTCAAGAATACTCAAACACAGTTGAAATCACAACATGGAATTAGGGTTTCACTGAAACCCTAGCAAACTAAATTAAAACATAGTATAACAACAAATAACAAATTAACTCTAAATTGTTTGCTCAAGCTAGCCCCGGGCATAAGCTCTAACAAACACGTTCAACCTATTTATACCTCCAAAATACCCAGACCCTAAATTCACTTTAAAATAGAAATTAAATGAAAACTCTCTCACCCATACTCTCGAATCACGTGTTCTTCTCTTGTCAAATTGTCTCGAGCTCCATGCTTCCATAGTTGGTGAAAACCCTAACTTCAATCATCTCAACCCTAGCTTCTAGGGTAAGTGAGAAGCTACGGATGGAGATGAGTGATGCGAGGTGGCGGAGAAGGTGGTGATGTAGATAGTGGCGATGGCGACATGGAGATAGGGTGGTGGTGATGATGGTCTCCCTTTGGTATGGGAAGAGAGGAAGAAGGTGAGGTTTCGAAAGCGAGTATGGAGAAGAAAGAGAAGATGAAGAGAAAATGGGGAGTTGGTCGAGAGGGTATAGGGTTAGGTGGTTTCTTTGTGGAGCGGAAGTGGCGAGAGATGATGCGCCAGCTGTAGCGGCCACACGGATGAGGAGTAGATGATCCGAACGGCCGAGGCGACCTCGGGTGATTTGGTGTTGAGCGGGAGCAGCAATCTTCGATGCGCGTGGAAGCGGCCGACCGTTGGATGTGGGAGATAGAAATATCAACGACTCAGGGTGAACGGGCTCGGATCCGGGTCGCGGGTAGCTCTAGCCCATGTCTTGTAGATGGGTTGCTCCTTGTTGGGTTGCAACTGATGCGCGCGGGCTTTGTCTTTTTACTCCGTAGACGCTTGTCTCCAATTTTCTGCTCTTTTGGCTCTCAATTTCTCCGAGCTTTATTTTCTACCTAAAAACACAAAATTAATTAGTACTAATATTTATTCTTGAAAACAAAGAAAATACAGAATCTGGGATAATATCTGATTTCTGAGCACAAAAGATGAGTTAAATGCCAATAAAAAGGTGTATAAATATGCAATATTTGGCACTCATCAGAAGGCATCGTAATATCACTGTTGAGTGATCGAATTGAATGCTCCCATCCTCTGTACTCACGTGTTCCTTGATTGATCTCTCCTTCCTCAAGCATTTCTTCACTTAGTTGAGAGGTCGATGCGGTGGATTGAGCAATCTTCCGGGTTTCGACAAGGGTCTTGAGATATAAATCTTCTAGCAGGGATCCGTAAGCTGCAGTCTCCCTTTCTTTATCTGGCAGACGTTGTGGCACCCCGGACAAGTCTTTTCCTCTGTGGAGTTTCCTCGAGTCTTCGTTGTCAGTTGGACCATGTTGTTCGTTTCTCCTGTGTCCCCTGTGGTTACGCGCTCTTTCTGCATCTCCACTGGTAAAGGTGTGACTCCCGAATAAGGATCCAGCGTCTCTTGCACTGTCTGAGTAGACGCCTGCCGATCCTTCTTGTAACTGTGTTGTTATATCATTCAAAAGGCGGAATGTCTCGCTCTGTCTTCTAGCGATACCGGCTTGATTTGCCAAGACCTCCTCCAACATTCTAGCTAAATTTCCCATGATATCTGAACCGCCCGTGGTTTCCGGGTGAGGATACATCGCGAGATGAAAACCGAAAAAAAATTGAGAATTCAATTTTCTGTAACCGAGAGATCAACCTCCCGCTGTGGTCGCCAATTGTTTATGGGTGAAAACTATTCCTGCCGTGATTTGGTAATTTGGGGTGTGTGGATGAGGAATGAATCTAAACCCTAAACAAATGCATTTACGCGGTGAGTGCTTGTGATTCGAGAAATCAATCTGTACAACTCGGCCTAAACCAAGAAATGGTCGTTCCAGACTTGCTTCGGTCACAAAGTGAAGGAGATGGGGTTGATATTAGGGAGGGAAGCGAAGAAGGTGTTGAGATTGTGAAGGTGTAGGATTGTTTATGACTTGTAACAGAAAGGTGAGCAGGCTTACGATTGATGCAAGCCGGCTTTGAGTGTTTGAATACGTTTTTGTATTAACACTTGGTTTATGTCCTGTCTTGACTTGTTCTGTTGTTTTTGGAAATAGGGAGGAGAACCTATTTATACAAGTCATTTGAGCCTTATTCACGTCTCTCGTGGGAAGTGGAGGAAGTGGAGTAGTGGAGTTGTGTGTTGGTGTTACACGACCAGTCTTTCCCACTTCTCCTTTATCTCTAACCGTCCATGACTTCCTGACACGTTCTTGTGATGGCGCGTTGCACGCTGCACGCTGTAAACCGCCAAACCAATACCCCAGTATGTATACCCCAGTTTGTGACATGATTGATGTCTCGAGTGTGTGGATCGTGGGACCCACGGAAAGTAGCATGTAATGCTAGACTAAATAACAAAATTATTTAAGAAGTCGATACTTGTGAAGTATCGTGTGTATTCTACGCAGGTACTGCATCGAGTATACTCAGCATGTATGAAGCATCGCTGTTTTTAAGGCTTACCGGAGTAAGTCACGAATTTAAGCGTCTTAAAATAGCATCATGTCCAGCCATCTTCGAGTGATCGTTTGGAGGCTATACAGGTAAGATCTGACTTGGCCGATCACCTCATGTGGAAGAGTGGTGGACGGTGATCGTGATGATGCCTTGCTGGTCTCTTAATTCCTAACCAGGGCTGCTTGACCAAGATGGTAGAGTTGGACGGACGAGATGATCTGTGACACTCATCTCGACCGTTGATGAAGTTTTAGGTCTTTTGAAGAGGTGCCTAGGCATCACTCTTCAGCTTGGTCGAAACCAAGCATGGGAGGTGTTTTGGAAAGGACCGACCGGGCATGCGTGTAGACGGCATGCCGGTGTACACGTCCGTACCTCACTGTCCCATGAAGGTGCGATCTAGGCCACTTAATTTGACCGGAAAATAGGAGCGGTTGGGATCGATTTGCAACAGAAATCTGGTGCCGCAAAAGCCGCGCATCATGCCCACTTCGGGCACGCGCTTCAAGACGACAAAGCCTGGTCGGTTCCAGCCGATTGATTCGGCGTGTGGGTGGTAGGCTGGTGTTCACGCTTGTACTTCATTGACTCATAGAAATGTGATCTAAGCCGCTCAATTTGTCTAGAGAAGTTGAGTGGTCGAGATCAGTTTGTGAATTGGGAAGCGCGACCACACTAGTTTGGGCGTGCGTTTTGGAGAAAGAAGGCATGGTATGCCTTGGTCGGTCGGGTGAGGAGATAGATAGTTTCACGGTGACCATGATGGTGCTCACTGGACCTGCTCAATTGTCTCCTAAGCCCCTCATTCGATCAGGAGAAAACGGACGCTCGTGATCGATACAAACCCTAATTAGGGTTTTGGCCGGCCGTGCTTCATGCATTTTTTTGCACACATGAATTGGGACAACCAAACATGGTTGGTCCTGACCGATTGATCATGTGTGTAGGCGGGCCCACGGTGTTTGTGTTAACATGTTCCGGGCCCTTTGAATCTACATCTACACCCTCCATCTATGCCTGCGAAGATGGATGGTTGAGACTGATTTGCGACACATGTAATGTGTCGTAACCCTAGTTTAGGGTTTCACGTCCATGCTGTTTTGGTTGGACGAACTGGTAAGCGTTGCTTCCCTCTTGGGGAGGCCGATCATGCGGGCCTGCGTTGGGTTGGTGGTGAATATTCCAATACCTGCTTGGGGTCATGGATTTAATCTAAGACATCCAATCATGCTGGTGAGGTTGGATGGTCGTGATCGTTTCGAGACTGATATGGTCGAGTTCGAGGTTCAAACATGCTCAATCGGGCTAGTATAACACACCGAGAGTTGAGCTTTGTATGGGTATTTCGTACATGTTTTATTATTAATGCTTGGAGATTCGTGTTGCTCTGCTGAGAACAACACTCGGTCGTCATCCGCACCTAGGTAATGAGTACGAAATACGAGGCTGGTCATGCATTAATTAATAATCTTGAAATTCACGAGGTATATGGGATTGTTGCTACATGCTCCAACCCTCGGATGAATTTTGTGTATTTTATTCACGAGAATCTTTGGGATTGTTGCCACATGCTCTATTCTAGGTGAATTAGTAAAGTGAAGAAGTATTCATCACTTATTAATGGCTTTATCTTTTGCAAGATGTTAGCGCATAATTTTGGCTTTTACAATTTTAGCCTTAAATGAAAATCCACCATCAACACTTCCGTTCTGATGTAGATTTTCTTTGTTGGTTCCACCGGAGAGAAGGTTTGTTTCTGAGGACGTGGAGGAGTGCTTTTCTGTAATTGTCATTTGGCAGAGACGTGCGCCCCTGGGGTGGCGGAGGTGCTTGTCTCTGGAACTAAGATGGTTTCGGTTACTAAGAAGGCTCCATCCTTCACTTTTTTGGTGTTTTCCTTTCATCTTTTTCTTTCGTGTTGTTGAGCAGCAGCTCTTTCTTCGTTGAGTCTGACCTCTGCTAGATTGCATAGCCTCGCATCCTACTGATCACCTTTGATTTACATTTCACCCATGGGTGTAGGAAATCGAAGGAACTGATGATATGTCGAAGCTGTTCCTCGTAATCTATGGACCCATAGTCAGCCCATGATTACATTGTAAGGTGAAGGTGTTTCCATCACGCTTTTCGTAAAACAATACATTTAACGAGTTGCCCCTGTCAACGAGGACCTTCGTAATGTTCCATCCATGTATTGGAAGAGTGATCACAAGTGTATCGTTGTGCATTTCGACCTCCTGATTGACGTCTTTTGTTGAGAATGTTAATGGTGTGGCCATTCATTCTTCCCAAGTGCTAGTAGGTGGTCCGCTTAGCTTGAACACCTCGTGGGTTTCTAGCTTTCTTCTGTTCCGAGCTAACTCGAGGATGTCTTCGAGCAGTTCTTCTTGTCCCCCGCTGGACAAGGTGATCGTGTTGATGTATTTGCCGTCCTGAGGTAATTCAACCATTTTCTTCGTGGCCACCTCGGTTTACTGGTCAGATCTCAGACGTACTCCATGAACTTGCCTTCGTATATGAATCTCTGAATTGTGTTCCTTAGGTGATAGCATGTATCAGTAGTATGGCCATAGTACTGATGGTACTCGCAGTACTCCTTATCCTCCTTCGTTTTCTCTGGTTGCTTTCCCCTAGTGTTAGGGTAAGGAAAGCCTGGTTTTGCTCTTTCCTTGCTTAGGATGTGGGAGAATGTGGTATTTATCTTTGTATAGATTTTATCTACGAACTAGTCTCTTCCTTTTCCTCTGCCTTTGCCATCTTCGTATTTTGATCTTTTGTCTCGAGAGCTGGTTCTGCCCCCGGTCTCGTTTTGCCTCTTAGGTACCTCCGAAATTGGTTCCAGAGAGTTGGTTCATTGCGGACCTGTTGTTGCTTTTGCTTGTGCCCTGGGGTTTTCCTTCTGGATTTCTTCGAGTCTGATGTAGCGATCTTGGACAACCCTGAGCTCTCCTTCGGAATCAAGGGCTCTATTGTGAAGCTCCAAGAAGATAGCTGAGGTTCTATCAAGTCTGTACTTTTAGAAATTGATGCTCATTTCTGGATTGACTTTTCCAATTGCTTGGCACGTCTTTTGCCACCTGTCTGTGTATTGCATCAATGATTCCCGGGGTCCGATAGCTAAAGTAAATAGCATATCTAACCCTGCCTTTGTTGATTTGTTGTACATGTATGTCTCCAAGAATACCGTAGATAATTGCTCAAAAGAGTCAATTGAGTTTGCTGGTAAATTATCATACCATGCCAATGTTGATCCTGTCAAGCTTGCAGGAAAGTACCTACAAAGTACTACCTCATCTCTTTCCCAATGGGCAAGGACACGAGTGTAGTATCGTAGGTGGGCTGCGGGATCAGAGGTACCATTGTAGGTCTGAAACGCAGGTACTGGGCATTTCGCAGGGATAGGCTCCCTCAAAATGCGGAAAGACAACGGAGATGTTGTCGCTTCATGGAGTACTTCTTCTAGCCTTGCGCCAGCATGGCCGGTTTTCAGCCTTGTATTTCTTTCCGCATCTTCTACATTTGCTCCATAACCATGTTCACATTGTGAGCATCTCTGGAAAATGCCTCATCATAGTAGGATTGAGAGGGCTTGTAGGTTGAATCCGTCTCGTCTGGATCATGGTGCGTTTTCCAAGCTCCCTTTGGTGGGTTGAGATCCACCCTTCATCTTCCTGATATAGCTCCGTTCTCACACCTCTTTAGCGGAGGGTGAGTTTGGGAACCTTCGATTTGTATGTCTAGCATATCCTTGAGATTCTGGTTCTCCTGGGCCATCTCGTGCATTGTATCCTCATGCTCCTTGTTACGGAGTAGCAAAGCTGCTACTTGTGCTGCCATTTGTTCTTCGTTATGAAATCCACCACCCTGAGGAGTGTTGTCGGCCGGATCCTCAGAGTTATCCACTCCTTCTTCTATGAACGGTGCGTCTGGATCTATCTGGATTGGAGTTAGGTTTCCCAACCCTCGTCCCGTAGGAACTAAGGTTCTGGGTAACCCTGCGTTAGCCGCAAGTGTCTTCGTAATGGTGGGATGCTCCGGTAACGACATGCCGTAAAGTGGTTGAGCTCCCGATGTTTGCCCCATCCCTTCAGCAGGAATATGTGATTTGTTGGCAATCATTTTTCTTTCTATTTCACTTTGTTCGTCCACTGCTTCGTTTCTTTGGTTTGCTTGAGACGGCTTTTGAGATCTTCCTCTTGTAATTGCTGGTGAGATTGTTGGTGCATCATTTGGTTTCTGCATGCCTTCGGCCTTTGTTATCCCGCGGTCACAGAAAAAACGACAGAAATCTGCTACTTGGGTGCCTTTGTCAAAAGTATCAATTAATGTTCTGACACAGAATACGGCTAAGCTTGACTTTTTTCGGAAAAGGACCAAAATGATGTTTTGAAAGACGGTATTAAATTTTTATGACATCCTTGGGAGAAACAACCTTAAACGTTGAAAACCGGTTAGAAAAGGGGTGTCGGATCTCCCAAAAACAAGGTTATTAAATGCTTTAAAAGATCTTTTTTCCTTAAAATCTCACTGAGATTCCTCTGCAGTCAGAGGTACTCAGGATGCTTTGCCAGAGAAGGTTGTTTTAGTACAAAACAAAAGTTTTAACGTTTTGTGAGATTTTTTTTGTGTGAAAGCTTTTGTAGATCAGTGAGATTGCTAGTCTTTAGAGGCTATGAACTCAAAGAACTTGCGAAAACAATGGATGAACGAATCACTAGAAAGTGAGATCCATCGCTGTTTGAACTCAGATATCTTCGTTAAAAAGATATGTAAGTAAAATAAATGACGAAATATAAAAACTCAAGCTGGTGAGCAAAACTTTCTAGCGCCAAACTGTGACTACTCGTTTTCCTATAGTCTACGTAATATATACAGCTCAGAGAATCGGATACTAAGTAGTATTGATGCCTCTGTTGAACTGATAATGTTAAGTAATAAAAGATACTCAAGATCGCAATAATAACTAAGAACACAAATATAATGTAAAAGCTACTAAGTTATCATGAGACACAAGAGATAACGTGGTTCGACTTTAGTCTACGTCCACGGGGTAATGAGTGATTGTTTTGTATTGAGTTATGATGGTTACAAAGATCTTAAATGCTTCCCAAACTAATAGAGAGAACTCAAGTTGAAGTAAATACTTAAGTTCTAAACATTAAAGAGGTATAAGCTTAAGACTAGA
This sequence comes from Papaver armeniacum, assembly GCA_023531295.1. Taxonomy (NCBI): domain Eukaryota; kingdom Viridiplantae; phylum Streptophyta; class Magnoliopsida; order Ranunculales; family Papaveraceae; genus Papaver; species Papaver armeniacum. The sequence goes on along the minus strand of JAJJWW010002095.1, from coordinate 267,058 downwards.
TCTTCTCTCCTAGATATTGAATGCCCTTAGTTTGTTGGTGAGGCGTGGTATTTATAGCCCCTTCTGCTCCAAGTATCTCTTTCTTTGCCTCTGGGTCCATCGTTTCTGATATACCTTTAGTACTGAGATGGTACCTTCGTTCGCCGCGTACTTTCTCCAAATCGAACTCGCCACCTCAAGCGACCCACGTTCCTTCGGGAACTTCCCAGCCTTAGTACAGATTGTACCTCTGTTCACCGCCAACCTCTGCCAATTTGGTTCCGCAACATCGTCTCTCTCCACGTGCCTTGATTATGCGTGTAGATAAGAGATTTGTGCATTTAATGCTAATTAGATATGTCATATACCTTTGTCCCTTCGCCAGCTGCCTCCCCATAGACTAGGCTTTTACTTCTTTCATCTCAGCCGTCGAGGCATCCTTTCTTGGGACGATATAAAGTAGATCTACGAGGGTATCCTCTGTTACTTGGATTCCTCTGTATAGCGAGGGATACACAATTATCTTGTATGCGACCACTGAGATCGTGACATGTGCTCCGCGGAATATTGGTATTCACATATACTAGGCAATATCTAGGAGAGTTAATTAGATCCAATGACCCAGATATCATCTTTTTGTGTGAGACCAAAATCATGAATGTGAAAATGGAAAAATTCACTCACTCCTACAATTACATGAACTATCTTTATTTCAATCCAATTGGTGCTTCTGGTGGTCTCTATATGCTTTGGAAGGATGGGATCCATATTGATTTAGTTGATATGAATTTCAATTTCATTTCGGTTCTTGTTAATATGGATGCTAGAAGTGGGTATACATTGCTAACTTGTATGTATGGTGCTCTTGATGACCTAGTATGGGAAAGGCAATGGAACTATCTTGAGAGTCTTGCTGATAGATACAATTTCCCTTGGGTAATTTAGGTGATTTGAATTTTATAATTAGGCAGGAAGAGAAAGTTGGTGGTAACCTAATTCCCCAAAGGAAACTTAATGAAGTTAAAGATCACTTAGACTCACTAGGTGTTTTTGATTTGAACTTTATAAGAAACCCTTTCACCTGGAGTAATCATAGGAGTGGGAATTCTTTGATTATAGAAAGACTTGATAGGGATCTTGTGAATGCTACTTGGATTGATTTTTTTCCTCATGTTATTGTGTACCATCTTTCTTGTGTTGCTAGTGACCATGCACCCATCTTACTTGTTACTTCTAAGGCTGATAATGATACTAGAAGGCCCCTTAGATTCAATAGATGTTTGTTTAGTAATGCTTCTTGTAAAGATGTCATAAATGCTAATTGGAAAACTACTGAAAATGGGTTTAATGCTTATAAACATGCTAAGTGTCTGTCTAATGTTAAGGTAGCTCTTAGGAATTGAAATCTGAATACTTTTGGCAATTTCCAGTCCAACATACATGAATTCCAGAAACAAATAGAAGATATCTCTAGTGACATGTCAGACCCTACTAGTGTTAACCTCAAAGCTAGCTTAGAGGAATCTTTAAAGTACTAGTATGGTGTTAGGCAGGACTATTATATGCAAAGAGCTAAAGAAAATGTGGTGACTTTTAATGATAAAAATACTAAGTATTTTCATGATAAAGTCAAATTTAGGGGAAAAAAAAAACTCAAATTGATTGTCTGAAAAGTAGCATCCGCATTTGGTTTACTGACAAAAGCATGATAGCTAATGAATTAAGAGATCATTTTAGCAAGATTAGTAGGACTACAAACCCTCCTAGGGACAGTAGTTTTCTTGATATCTTAGAGCCATGCATCACCACTGCTGAAATTATTTTTCGATTCACCCTCATACTGATGAAGAGATAAAAGCTATAGTTTGGCAAATGCAACCCTGGACTAGCCCAGGGCCTGATGGCTACCCACCTGGATTCTACCAGCAAATGTGGGATATAATAGGTGATGATACTATAGCTATGGTTATGAGTTTTTTCCATTCTGGCCATCTTCTAAAACAGATGAATCACAATTTTGTGTCTTTAATTCCTAAAAACAATGCTCCTAAGACACCTGCAGACTTTAGGCCCATAAGTTTAAGTAATGTGAGTTATAAATAATCTCTAAACTCTTAGCTAGTAGACTAAAAACTGTAATGGATAAGTTCATTAGTCCTTACCAAGCTGCTTTTCTCTCCTCTAGGCAAATAACTGATAATATTGTTATAGCACATGAACTGGTAGATACAATAAGGAAAAAGAGAACTAAACCTGGGTTAATGGCCATTAAACTTGACATGTCCAAAGCCTTTGATAGGATATAATGGAACTTATTATTTGATATTTTAAGAAAACAGGGATTTCATGAACATTGGTGTAAGCTTTTTGAACAATGTGTTTCTACTGTTGTGTCAATTCTATTTTACTTAATGGTGCACTGAAGATGTTTATTACCCTACAAGGGGTCTCGAGATGTGGGGACCCTTATCCCCTTACCTCTTCATTATATGTATGGATGTGTTAGCTAAATTACTCATTGATGCTGAACATAAAAATAATATTCAGGGGATAAAGGTAACTACAACTAGCCCTTCGGTGAGTCATCTATTTTTTGTTGATGATTGTCTTGTGTTTACCAGGGCCACAGTTCAAGGTGCTAAGAATTTAGAGTTGATGCTTGAGAAGTTCAGTAAGTTTTCTAGTCAAGTCATTAATTTTGATAAGTCAGGAATTGCTTTTAGCCCCAAAACTGAACCTAGAGTTAAATCCCAAATTCTTGGTATTCTTAAAATTAAAAACTTATGATTAGATGATAAGTACTTAGGTGTGCCTTTGCTGCTTGAGAGAGATAAAATTGCAACTTTTAAACATCTAGAGGATTCTTGTGAAAGTAGATTAGAAAATTGGCAAGGTAAATACCTTAATCAACTAGGTAGAACTGTTTTAATCAAATCTACTCTAGGAACCCTTGCTGCTCATCATCTCTCTGTTTTCCCTATGCCAAAAAAATGACTGATAGATTAGATACTATTCAGAGGAAGTTTTTTTGGAATAAAAAAGGTACATCCAGGGGTTACTATCCTAGGAGTTGGGACACTGTGAATAAACCTATAGAACTAGGTGGTTTAAACAAAAGGAAAAATGAACATCTCAATACTGATCTTTTGGCTAAGCTAGCTTGGAGGATGTTGAATGAGCCTGATGCCTTGTGGGTGCAAATCCTCAGACATAAATACTTTTTTAATTCTAACCCTATTCATGCAGAGTGTTCTGAGTCTGTGTCTTGGGTCTGGAAAGGCATTTGTAGGGGCTTAGAACTGGTTAGAAAGCACTATTGTTGGGAAGTTGGGGATGGTAGTTCAATTGAGATTTGGAAAGACAAATGGTTACCAAATAGGAATTCTCTTCTTGATGCTTCTTTTTCTTCCAGTAACATGAAAACTGTTAATCAACTGATTGTGCAGGAAACAGGTAAGCGAAATGTAGATACTTTAAAGTGTCTATTTGACACAAACTCATTTAAGTGACATTTGTAATGTCAAAATCCCACTCTCTGGTAAGGATGTCTTAAGATGGTCTCCAACATATAATGGTAAATTTAGTGTGAAATCTGCTTACAAATGCATTATGCATGAAATTTATAGTGGTGAAACTAGTGATTTTCCTTGGAAATCTTTATGGAAATTAGACATTCCACAGAAGATTAAACACCTTCTCTGGAAATGTATGAATGATTGTGTTACTGTGAGGAGCAAACTTGCTAGGCATGTGAACTCAATAAGTAGTCTTTGTCCCTTATGTGATCATGAAACTGAAACAATCAATCATCTTTTCATTGACTGTGATGTAACCAAAAGAATATGGTTTGCTCTTGATACTAACATTGCAGGTAGAATTGTTAATGCTAATCTGCAGGAGTGGATTAAAAGTTGGTTTCAAAATAGGAATGGTTCTAATGATGAACAGGATAATTTCATAAAGTTTGCTAGTTTTTTCCATTTGGCAGATATGGAAGCTTAGGTGTTCAGTTGTTTTTGATAATGCATCTGTTCAAATCTCTCAACTAGTGGCTAAAATGACTAAGGATTTGAATGAATTGAATTTAAATTCTATGAAGTCTAGGAATGGAAAGTCAAGTCCTAGACAGAATAGAACTGTAATTCCTTGGCTGTTGCCAGAAAATGGGTTTCACAAAATAAATTTTGATGCTTCGTTTTTGAAAGATAATAAACACATGGGTATAGGACTGATGATGTTTTCTGATGCAGGGTATTGTGGAGGTGCGCAATCTATCTCGGGGTTAGCTCAAGATGAGGAATAGGCGGAAGCTCTAGCAGCACTGGAAGCCATAAAGTGGGCAAAATCTTCTGTTGTTGACAAGTTACAGCTGGAGGGAGTTGTAGCAACGTAGTTAATGCCATAAATGGCAGTTTAGGAAGTGTTCGTTGGACTAATAATAATATAATTCAAGATTGTATGAAATCTTTTAGTGTTTTAGAGATTGTAAATGCACATTTGTGCATAGAGAATCTAATGAGGTGGCTAATAGCCTAGCAAAAAGGGCTAGAATTTCTAGGAATGATGAATGTTGTCTTACAACATTTCCATCTTGGCTAAAATCTTTTCTTAGAGATGAACTGAGTGTAATCGTTTCTTAAAATTTATTAATGAATTCTCTTTTCTTATTAAAAAAAAAAAGACGGGCCTCTGATAAATTCTGCATCCGGTCAGCTGATCCGAACCCCAACTTGTTCTAACAGAGCAGAAGAATTGATATTTTTTGCTCAAGAGATGTAATCTCATACGATCATCAGGCAATGCTTGGTTAAAGCAGATATATGTAAAATGTGAGCTGGTGGAACCGCATAGTGTTACTTCCGGCTTCCTAAGTGTAAAGAACTTCATTTGAGAGTACGCGGAATTGTAATTTTGCTTCCAAACAACTGTAAAGAACTTCATTTGAGAGCTTAACTCTGTAAATAGAGTCTTATATCCAGGTCCGACCCTCCCAGTAAAGCAAGCACAGCCTTGCTTGAGGCCATACATGGGAGAGGGCCACAAATTAACCAAAAATCAAAATAAACCTTTGCTAACTACTCTAACTGGTGGCTTGTTTATTCACAAAATTGGTTAAAAAGACCAAAATCAACAATTTCTGGGTGAAAAAGACACTTAAGTTTTGATACTGTTTAAATAGCCAAAAATTAAAAAGATACTGTTTAAATGGACAAAAATTTAAAAATAGGCAGGATGTAACCAGTTTCATCCTGTCCGTTTTCAAATATTTTTTTCTTATTTTTTATTTTACAGAGGATGCATCCAGTTTCATCCTTGCTATTTTTTAAGTATAAGTGAGGATGAAATCCAGTTTCATTCTTGCTATTTTATTTTGGCTATTTCACCCGTACTTTTTTTTACTCGTCCATTTGAACCGTGTTTTTAATTTTTTGGACAAATGACCCATTTTCTCTTGTTTATTCATAAATGTGCTGGTGTTCTTCTTTTTCCATTAGATTCAATTAAATTAAATTGTACTTTATGTCTAATCATTTATCCCTATGCAAATGCACAGATGTGTCATACATATTATAAGTTTTTTTTTTTTGAAGCATGCATATTATATTAAATTACTTAAAGAGCTATTACACGTGGATATATAATATCCAAAGATTCATTTGTTACATTTGTATTGATGAGCCATGAATCTGAGAAAGCAAAATAATGGAGCAAAGTGTGAGCAAATCTTCGAGATCGAAAGTTGCAGGGGAAGATGTTGGAGTTGGAGGCCGACAAGCCTTCCTTCAATGCTTTCCATAAGAAAAGCTGTGTTTTTGATGGACACGATAGAGTCCATAATAACTTGGTTGATGGTAGGGATGGTCGATGTGCTTGATTGAAGATGCTAGTCCGGCGATTGCGTCCGTATGCTGAGGTGTAATGCCCGGCTAAAAATTGTCTATCTCCTTTTTTTCGGTCTTGATCCATTAGGTATTAGTTTCCAGAGAAGACAAAGGTAACTACAGATATTAATGTTACTAAAATATACTAGAGACGATTAAGCTACGACATGCCCAGACTGTGTGCCTTGTAAAGTATCACCTAGGACTAAGACAGGAAATGTGGTTTATAAGATAACACTTACAAAAAACCAAAGGAAACAAACAAAAACGGTGCTTTATAGGATATCACTTACAAAAGGAAACTAAAGACACAAACAGTACCTATAAAACTAAAGACACAAACAGTATCTATAAGGATTACTATATAAGGTTCAAATAAAAGAGAAATTATTTGAGAAACTTACCAGGGCTGGCAGAAAGAGATCTTGGGGTATCATTAATGTCTGATTTAGGAAGGTGGGGCACTTGGGGTTAATCATGTGATAACAGTCTAAGGTGGAGGATTCACATGATAGATTTCCGGAAGTTCATGCAAAAAAAAAAATAGTCTGAAATAGATGTATAGATAGCCTGACCAAGAAACATTCATTTTCTACAGATAAATAAAAGTCAAAATAAGGGAGAAAACGACACCTTATTCTACAAAACCACGTCACCATGCACATCATCATGAGGTTTTCCTTAACAAATTTTTTTTTTTTTTTTTTTTTACCAAAACTTGCAAAAACTGCAAGCTACAGTTCTACAGGAAACCAAGCAACATCACCGGAAACAGCACCCGAACGACACCGACAAAAACTCTAGAACTCAATAGATCTACAGAGATTAAATCATCAACTCCACCAACAATTATTATGGAGTTCCAACACAATTTTCCCCTTACAAGGGATACGAAAATAAGACTACAACACCGATAATAAGACTACATCACAGAACTTTAATAGAGATAGAAATCAAAAAACCGATAAAGCAACCTCAACAAATAAAGAAACAAACTAACAAACAGGTGGTAAGCATGTTCCAGGAATTGAGTTTTATCTAAACAAGATTATAGATATGCATGAAAAAAGAAAGATGGGTATGCTTGCCGATGAGAAAGAAAAAACGGAAAAACAATAGCATACCCATGGAAAAAAATATAACCAGAGATTCAATCCCAGGATTGATTGTAATCATGAATCCCCTCTTCAACTGTTACCTTAAAATTTTGGTGAACCCCCAAGAAACCAAAGTTTTGGCTCCCCACCATCTTCGTCATCTAAACACAAGTATGCCAGCCCCGGTGAGCCGCGATTACTTAGATCTCATTAGATCTGTTGAATAGGAGTTGATTTGAGATTGATGTGTAAAAGGGATTATCTGGAAGATTCGTATTGATGGGTTGCAGGTATTTTCTATAGATGATTTGAGTTTTGTTGTGTATATAGATGGTTTTTTCAGATCTAACTAATTTTAGGTGAGAACGACGGAGAAGGGAAAGTTGCGATGATATCCCTCTGTGAAGGTGATGTTAATGGTGGTTTTTTTGGTGTGACTCGGTCTCTTCGAGTTGCAGAGCAAAACTCGGAGGAGAGAGCTTTTTCATCATACATATTATAAGTTGTTGTACCCCAAATATTAACGAGTTAAGCTCCCACCAATGCTAGTTATTCGTAGATATGTAGTACAATGCTTATGGAAGTGTATCGAAAAATATCTTTGTGTCATACATGTATTAATTTGATTATATTGAACAAAAAAAAGTATAAATACTTAGCTTTTGCATCAGTTATTGTCGAGTTTGCTGAAAAATTGTACAAATACAATCAACTATTGGGCGATCATTGTTGGAATGCTTTTCTCACTAGAAATGGTCAGTATTTAGAGCTTTCTTTTTCTCAATTGAAGGCCACAAAAAAAATTCTTTAGGCTACAGAAATCCGAGGACCGGGCCTGCTTGTATCCTTACAAACTCATCCCTTGAACACAGCTATGTGGTGTGGGACCGACCTTTAAAGAGATATGAGTAATCTAATTAGTTGAAACATCTTGTGTTGCTTTTCGTTTAAAGTCTTATTTGTGATCAAAAAACATCTAATCTTATCGTTAGTGGAAGATAGCTTACCGAATATATCAAACTTGTTTATTTTATGGTCCGTCTCTTTTGATATAAGCCACTCAAATTTATTTTGAAGATTTGACTATCACAGATTTAAGTGATTCTAGATTTGTGAGATAGAAATGTAGATCAATCAATGTTAACAGACTCCGTTATGTATGTTTGATCAATAATGGAATTAAGATTGTCTGCATGAGTTACTTTGAAGATTAAAATTGTAGATTGAAGACTTGAAGACTTTCTTTTTGGTTCTGATTTTTGTGATATTTCTTGCGAACTTTGATTCTCTAGGCTCCACAAGCAGTTTATCTTGATAAACTTAAGACTTGTAGAAGATCGAACAAACTGTCTAGTTGCATTAATTTGCTTCGACAAATCTTGCTCATCAAGATTGATTATTTCAGTTAGAGCACTGCTCGATCGAACTCGCAAGTGTTGCTATCTCAAGCTTGTTTGTCAAGTTTAGTTGCCAAAACTATAAGTCTTGATTTCTAGTCTACTTATAGCTAAGTCTCGAACTAGGATCGAAAGTGTAGTTGAGCTCTAGACTCCACGGCGTTCATCATGCAAAGACGAAGAACTACTCAAGGAACTGGTGGATCTTCATCTACTAAAAAGTATGTGAAGACTTGAACTTATGTATTACTCAAAAGTCTATCTACTCTATCTCCTATCTTGAGACAAAAGTTGTATTGCTATATAGACTTCGATTATACACATTTGCTATTTCGAGCCGAGTTTAGCTAGCTTATCTATTTCTCGAAATATTTGTTGGTAAGCTTTCGTTGTGGCCAAGTTCATCTTTACAAGTGATGAAAGTCATGTTGATTATTTCAATATCTTGAAAATTGTTTTGATGAAAAATAGTGTGTGAATAACCTCTATTTAACATCCTCCAAGAATGTTTCAATGATTGAAATGAGACTTTAGAATATATAACCTTGAATGGATATAAACATTGTATGTGAACTCATACTTGTGTAAGTCCAAAATCCTTGAACTAAAGTATGCGTACTTTTTCAGGATGTCCGGAAGCTAAGTCCGCGTACCCGTACGCGTACTGCCGGAAGTTCACATCCCGTGAATTTCTGCTGGAGTTTGTGAACTGAAAACAAACTCAATCCGGGTACTTAAGTATGCGTACAGGTATGCATACTTGAGTGGGTTATTTTCTAAAAACGGTTTATTCGTGAACTAAGACATATATAAACTAAGGAATGCATATTTGCAAACCGTGGCTATAATGTTCATGAATCGATTCGAGTGAATCAAAATCGTTTTTGCTTCGATTGTGTCTTATATACTTGTTTTGGGGTAAAAACTGATTCTTCTGTTTTTGGTAAATTTGGGTGTGTTGATGAGAAACGAATCTAAACCCTAAACAAATGCACTGCACGGGAGTACTTTAGATTCGAGAGATCAATCTGTACAATCCTGGCCTAAACCAAGAAATGGTTGTTCCAGTCTTTCTTCGGTCACAAAGTGAAGGAGAAGGGTTGATGATGTAGGACATCCTACTCATTGGTTCTCTATTCCTATTATAGTTCTTCTTAGAACTTCCTATCATATTTCTTTATTTAGGATTTCCTTTCCTAATTCTAGTTTGTTTCTTTATTTAGTTTGATTTCCTTTTCTAGTCCTAATTATATTTAGAATCCTTGAAGCCTATATAAGAAGGCATAGGCATAGTAGAGATATACAATTCTACAACCAATATTATTATTCGATTAATATCAAACTTATCTTTTATTTTTATTATCTTTATTTTCTTATCACTTTTGTGAATCTATTGATTTCGCACTAGTTTTTATCTTCTATCGGGTCTTTGATCCAAAATCATACGCTTCCGCTACGTTAAGTGGCATCAGATCCACGGTTGAGATTCTCTATTTTTGAGTTTCTTGGCTTTGTTTCTATCCACTATTGAGTGCCTTAATTTTCAAGTTCTTAGTTATGGAAAATGAATTTCGTACTACTTTCATAGTATATGGAATGATCACTGACTTTATTATTGATCCATCAAGCCCGAAAAACTATATATCTATTGGAGCAGCAAATTACTTCAAGAAAAGGAATTGCGGCGAATGGGATTTATTTGGCGGTTATCTTGATTTTAGCTTCCACGAAGGTAATTATTGCAGTTTTGCTTATTGTGAACTATCTTCTATGAATAATTGTCATGTGTTATTGGGCGAACCCTGGCTATCGAGTTTAGGAGCTGTGTATAATCAAAGTATGCATAGTTTTGATATTTGTCATGGTAATAAATTGCTTCGTTTAGTGGGATTACATAAACAAACACCACTACAACATAGCATTGAGCAAAAAGAGTCAGATTTTTGGAAAGAATTCGATGAGATTATTGCTCTTTTTAAAGAGAAACTTTTGGAAGACATTAGAACAACATTCGATGAGATTATTTCACAAGTACCTATCTTAGAAGAAGAAGAAAACAACGACAATATAGAAAGTTCTAGTATCGTTGAAATCGAGCAGCCACAATCATCTGATTTTTCCGTTCCAATCACTTATGTTTCTATCCCTAAGGATATGCATATTCAAGAGAAACCCGATATTTCCCTCAATCCACCTCCAAGTTTTGAGATTGTTGATGTTTCTACTACTATTGATTTTGTTATGTCAAAGCTAAACTTTCATAATATCAGTTGTTATCTGAAGTTTTTGAATTTTCCAGGTCTCATGGTCAGCATTACAAGAATCAATACAGTCACCTTGAGATATCCACTTGTCACTATTAGTAGAAATCTGCAGGAACACCTACTGGTTGAAGGCTTGGAATTGCACTGAAAAAAATATAATGATCTGATACGAAGGAGTTTTCCTGCCAGTATAGAGGTGCTGAGAAAGAAAACTAAGAAAGGGTTTCAAACAGCAGGTGATAACAACTTCACTAATCGTGCTCCTCCAACAAGGGATTTTGGTGTGCTGAAGAAGTATGTTCCTTCTTATTCATGCTTCTCGGATGCTTTAAGTATCTGCCTGAGTAAGGGTTCTATATTTGAGGGTTCTATTAAGAAGATTATACAAGTTAAACCCCTCTCAGTTGGATACTTGCACTCATTTACTGATTCGAATTCGGGTTCTCGTTTGAACTCCTCAAACTGGATTAGTAACGAATGTGAAGACGCTTTCTCAAATCGTCATGGTGTTCATGCAAATTCCTCGAAAGCCGCCTTGGCTTGTGCTTGTCTTTGTGTGAAACCTTAAGGAGAAGAAAAAGAAGAGATGATAGTACTACTCAATCTAGTCCTGTACAAGTCATGGAAAAAGTCTTATCTCAGAAGGAAGAAGGTATAAGGACGCTGTTAACGGCAGAAACACATCTCAAAAATGTTGATTTCGAGACGCAAAGATTCAAGGGAGGAGCTGACGGTATTTACTTTATACTTAATGGAAAAATAATGGAGAAGCTTATAATCACATCTATGGTTAATCCACAAGACGTTATTGTTCAGTATGTTACCAGACCATATGGACAGGGTGTTGATCTAAGACTTAATCACCGTAATGATGCTCAACCACTAGCGGGAAGACACACCCAAAGTACATCCAATAATCAGATGCGGAAAACAATTAGTGAGCTGCGTTTTATCATCCTTACCTACACAAAGATTGACCGACAGCCAATCAATAAAGCTGCTCTTAGGAGCTATCTGACAGAGGAAACAGTTCAGCCATTTTGGATACTACCATACTCAAAGCATTCCTTGATTATATACCTCATACTCGTTTTTTTTTTCAGCAGTCTAAAACTGTACATACTCAGAATGCATCTGAAGTAGAAGTTAATGATGACGTTGTTATGGAGTTGTCATCGATATTTAACTTAGTTATATACTCTGCACTAGATCTTGTTCTCAAGGTTCTTTGTGTTTTGTTTATTCTGAATGCTGGTTTGAAAATTCAATGTTTAGCTGCCCGCTGTTTGGCCTTTGACCCAGGTGGAACAATTGTTGCAAGGTTGAAACATGATACCTTGTTTTGCAGCGGAGAACGTGTGGGGATTCTCGCCGCGACACTAATAGTATCTGACAAAGGTATGGACAATTTTATTTCCTGGGTTCTGATGTATAATGAAGCTAAGATAGATGATATCGAAATAACTTTGGGCGTCATTGGAGGGCTCGAGACTGTAGTGCAAGAATTGGTTTCTCTGTGGGCAGATGTATATAAATTTACCCAAGGGATGTTGTCGCACAATACTATTTTGATCAGTCACAATTTGAATTGTGATCTGCGAGTACTGGTATTAGATCAAGCAAGGGTTATCGACATATCGCTTGTTCTTCTATGTTTCGGCGAATGTACCTATGGAACTACTCGAAGGAAAACTTCATCCTACCATATGTGCAAGATTGTGTTTGGCCATGACCTCGGGGAGAAAAGAGCTCTTGAAGTTTCAGATTTTCTTATCAATGATGGAAATTATTTCACATTTGTACAAAACAAGAAACATAAGCCAAAAGAACACATCTTGAATTTTTCGGAGGAGGTGAAAGAGATTCCTCATGATATTCCTGGCCAAGATTATGATATTCCACGTAAACCTCCTTGGTTTATTCGTGTTGGCTTTCGGAATAAAAATCTTAGGAGTGCTTTAAGGCTTACCGTTTGTCTATTATAGCGGTTGACGTGAGCAAAATATCCTTATCTAACATCGTTGATATTGATAGTCCACTACAATGGCTGCATAAATTGGTTTCCAGGGAAGGTATGGATAAGTATTATAATGGAAGATGTCAGCCTTGGTATACCAGATATGCCTCTGGACAAGTTCTGCAACAAGTACGTAGTGCAGTTGATATTTCGAATGAAATAATGAATGATATGTCAGACCAAGTAAGAAGTGGACATATTATTAATGGTGCTAGGCCTGCTGGCAGTATTATACATGAATGTGTGTATACAGTGATGTGGAAATTTCCAACACAACAAAAGATCATCTTTCGAGAAGTGGATACTGAGGTTAAAGGGATAATAATGCATTTTATCTATGGCACAACAAATATGCATCAAGATATATGGAAATGGCATTTGAGGGTCTTTTTCATATGAAAGATAAAGCAAAGGTTATAAGCAAGACTACCAACGGTAGATATCCTAAGACTACCCCTATGCTAGAATATATTTGCAACCAGCAGTCTAAGTTAATGGACCCTTCCAGGCCATATATTCCTTTGCAACTTCAGAAGTTTACAGAAGCGGGTGGTGCGAAGTATATAATAGTTGATGATCTTCGTCACCGTTTTCGTCCCTATGATCCAGGACGCGAAGATGTTTGTCTTTTGCTGCAGAACTCAAGCTATCTGATTGATGATGATCTTTAGCGTCGTTTTCGACCCTACGACCCTGGTAAGAGAGTTTGTCTTTCTCTATTGAACTCGTGGTCGAGTCATTTTCCAGGGGGCCTGATGTAGGACATCCTACTCATTGGTTCTCTATTTCCTATTATAGTTCTTCTTAGAACTTCCTATCATATTTCTTTATTTAGGATTTCCTTTCCTAATTCTAGTTTGTTTCTTTGTTTAGTTTGATTTCCTTTTCTAGTCCTAATTATATTTAGAATCCTTGAATCCTATATAAGAAGGCATAGGCATAGTAGAGAGATATACAATTCTACAACCAATATTATTATTTGATTAATATCAAACTTATCTTTTATTTTTATTATCTTTATTTTCTTATCACTGTGAATCTATTGATTCCACACTAGTTTTTATCTTCTATCGGGTCTTTGATCCAAAATCATACGCTTCCGCTACGTCAGTTGATCTTAGGGAGGGAAGCGAAGAATGTGTTGAGATCAGAATGGTTAACTCTGAAGGTGTGGCTATTTTATGACTTGTATCAGAATATGGAACTAGCTTGCAGAATGTAATCTATCACTCCTTGGTATTTTTCTGGATATTTGTGTTGATAACACTTGTGTTGTGTTGAAATAGGTTAAAATCCTATTTATACAAGTCATTGAGCGCACAACCTGATCTCGTAGGAAGTGGAGGTGATTAAGCAGTGGAGAAGTGGGGTTGTGTAAAGAGTGGTGATCACCACGTTTCCATTATGATGGAGAACTGATCACACTTTCACCCACTACTCCCATTGATGTTAATCTTCCGTCTTTCCTGACACTTTCTCGTAATGGGCGCGTTGCACGCCGCATCTTTGTAAACCGCTGCACTGGGTACCCGGTGAGTATCCCAGTTGTGACATGTTTGATGTCTCGAGTAAATGAGTCAAGTCGTGGGACTTGCCATTGAAAGAAGCACGTAGCGCTTTTAGGTTAAATAACTAAGTTATTTGTGAAGCGATATTCATGAAATATCGTATGTGTTCGATGCACGTAAAGCATCGCTTTTAAACAAGCGACTCCAAATAATCGATGTGCATGGAGCATCGTTGTTTTAGAGCTCGATCGAATCGATCACGGATTGAGCGTCTCAAAAGAAAGACGACCGCCCTTTTCAGGGAGTTGGTGGGTGCTACGCACACATCCCAAGGAGTGGCCGATCAGTTCCTATAGAAGAGTGGCGACTGGTAGCCATTCTAAAATCCTATCGGTCGATCCAAGTTAGATATGGACCGCTTAAATCGGCTAGCCAAGGCGAGCGGCGAGGCGATTTGCGGCAATTAATGATTGTTGTTGAATTTCATGCAAGCATGACAACTAGTTACCTTTGGGCGTCGTTTGTGATCCCTATGAGCTAGTTGTTGCTTGGCGATTGTCCCTCATGAAAGAAGAGTGGATGGTGATCACAACGACATCTTGTTGGTCACAAATCAAATCTAGGACGGTCAACTCGTCAGGCGAAGTTGGACGACAGAGATGATTTTTGCGGCGATTGCATCTTGTCGTTGATTTAATTTTAGGGATTAGGGCCGCGGCCAACCTGTTTTGGCTAGTCGAATCAAAGCGCTGGGCGCTGATTCGAACAGGCCGATTGGCCATGTGCAAAGACGAGCCGTTGGTGAATATGCTAACATCTCCTGGGCCATCTAAAATTAGATCCAAACCACTCGATTCGGCTGGCGAAGATGGATGGTGTTACTGCCGCAAACACCAATTAGGGTTTCAAAGTAGCGCGTTCACCCTACTTTTGGTGAATGATTCTATACGCTCTTGGATTTCCATGAACAAGTCGATCGACCAAGGGTGGAGGCTGGGTCGATGGTGAACGCGACGACACCTCATTACCGCCACACTGGCCCAGGTCTAGGTCGTCCAAGACCAGTGGGCGAAGATGGATGGACACGATCAACTTGCGGCGGTTGTATGATGTCGCAACCCATACTAGGGTTTTGGAATAACGCATTCGCTCTAGTTTAGGAAAACGTTTTAACACTCCCGGGACTTGTCGGGGTAGGTCGATCGACTAAAGGGGAGAAATTAAGCCACCAAAGTGAACACGCCAATACTTCTTTGATCGTTCGAGATGCGATCTCACGCCGTCCAACTAGGTTGGCTAAGTTGGACGGATGCGATGGGTTTTGAGACCGTTTTTGCCGGTCTTAGTTCGTTTGAGTATGTTTTGAACAACGCGATCAACCACATTAGGGTCAATCGTTCGAAGCGCTGTGGATGTTCTAGATGGGATTCGCTCGGTCGGGATGCTAGTGGGCCCACCCGTGGTCATTGTGATGACCGCCACTGCCGCCAGAATAGGCTAGGCTGTTGAATGCGTGGCCAAATTGTGTGGTCGTGATCGTTTCTTAAGACTGATATTAACGGTCTAAATTTTCCCCTAAGGAATTTAAGCGTGTTCGATCGAGCTAATTTAAAAGTGTGTCGATACAAAATTCTCTTTGTCGAGTGATGTAGCATGTGTGAAGTACTACCATGCGGATCTCATACCGACACTTCGGAGATTCATGCTACTCTGTGAGAGTGAACATTTAATCTTCATGTCATGTCAAAATTGAGAGTTCTACAGGAACATAGCATAGGAAAATACTAGGCAAGTCATGCATTAGTGAATAATCTCTGGTGGAAGATAAAATTCATATAATATTTTGGGATTGCTATTGCACGCACCATTCTGAGTAAATTTCATATATACAGATATCTTTAATTGCTCAATACATATGTGAGCGAAGAGGCTTAAGCACTCATTGCTTTTAAATGGCTTCTGTTCCTTTGCGGGATGACAAAAAGCATTAAATACGGGGTTTATGATTTTAGCCCTTGAGCCTAAAAACCACCATCAACAATACTTCTATGATATCTAAGCAATTGAACAACTCTCTAACTAGTTTTTTTGAGCCATTTGAACTAGTTATGGTGAATATGAATAAGGTTGATATGAAAGTGCTCATATGGCTAACCATTAGTTAACTACTGTTGAACCAACTAGGTGTACACGTTTAGGTACGGTTACACAAACCTAAATGAACGTGCATTTCATTTGTGTATAATAAGCTAAGTTTGATCTAACGGTTGAAAGATATTAGATTGAATCTAATCAGGTTTTCATCTAACGGTGAATATTGAATGCTTTGTTACCAAGGTAACTTAGATTGCAAACCCTGATTTGGAGACTATATAAAGGAGAACTCTAGCAAGCGGGAAACCTAATCCCCATCTCCCGTGTGTGATACTAGTTGTATAAGCTAGAGTCGATTCTCCTTTAACCTTAGGTTTGTCTGCCGAGACCACCAGTAGGTTAACGACTTGAAGACTTCATTGGGATTGTGAAAGCCGGACCCAACTATTTTCTCTGTAATTGCGTGATCGATCTTGTTGTTTTTATCGTGATTGAGTGCAATCGTAAGATTGTCTTGAGATTAATTTCTCCGATAGGCAAGATAGAAAAGTAGTCACAAACATCTTCGTCTCATCGTTTGTGATTCTACAATATCTTGTTTCGCTTGTCGATTAAGATTATTGTGAGGTGATTGATATTTCTAGGTTATTCTTCGGGAATATAAGTCTAGTATATCAATTGTTTCCTATTCACCTTGATTTATCAAAATACGAAAAAAAACTCGTAGGTATTTCTGTGGGAGACAGATTTATCTATTCATGTAGACTTTTCTGTGTGATACATATTTGTTTATTAAAGTCTTCGACTTTGGGTTGTAGCAACTCTTAGTTGTGGGTGAGATCGACTAAGGGAATCAAGTGTGTAGTATCTGTTGGTATAAGAGACGTAAGGAGTGCAATTGTACCTTGGATCAGTGTGGGATTGATTGGGGTTCAACTACAGTCCCTGACTGTTAGTTTGTAGTAAGCTAGTGTATGTTCAATCTGGACTAGGTCTCGGGGTTTTTTCTGCATTTGCGGTTTCCTCGTTAACAAAACTTCTGGTGTCTGTGTTATTTCTTTTCCTCATAATATTTTGTTATATAATTGAAATATCGCAGGTTGTGCGTTGAATCGATCAATTGGTAAATCCAACCTTTGGTTGTTGATTGAAATTGATTGATCCTTGAACATTGGTCTTTGGTACCGTTCAAGTTAATTTATCTTGTATTCAATTAGACTCGCATATTTCTATCTGCTTGAGTAAGTATTGAATCGAGAAATTGAGATATAACTCTTTGATATACTTTTTATTAAGATTGAGTCTGACTGTCTAGTTGATTCTCTTAAAAGTATATTGAAGTTAGTCCACTCTGATTGTTAAGCAAAATATTGGGTGAGGTTGTTGTACCCCCACTTTTTCAATTTCAATAATCATTGTCTTGGTTTGATATTCAGAATAAATTAGTTTATTGATATGAATATAAGATCCTTTACTCTGCTTTATCACTGATCTAATAATTGATTTGGGTGATTGATAAGTGAGTTGGTTCTTTGGAAAAATTTAGTCTTTTGTTGCTTGGGTTATGATCCAAAGGAGTTGAGAGCAGAAGTCTTCACAGCGGGTGAAACAACTCAAGATAGTGAACTCTGTCTTGGGATTTATGTGCGTAGGCCAGATTAGTTGTAGGTACAGGGATATTGGAGGAACTGAGTAACGAATGAGTGTTTACTTGGTGTAGTTACCCAAAATCAGTGAAAAGGTAAAAGCGGATTCTAAGATTTCTGAAAGTGAGTTGGAGAAACTGAGTACATGGATATTGGAGGAACTGAGTAACGAATGAGTGTTTACTTGGTGTAGTTACCCAAAAATAATGAAAAGGTAAAAGCGGATTCTAGGATTTCTGAAAGTGGGTTTTGGGAGGTTGAGCACAAACAGTCCTCACCTAAACTAATAGAAGTGGTCATACAAGGGACGCTTCAGTCACGGGGGAGATTAGAGCTGGTCTTATGGAGGGAAGCGGGGAAAAGAGAGAGATCAGAGAATTCTAGGTTTGCAGAAGAATTGCTCCGAGAGGTTATGAGAATGTTGTGTGTTAGCTTAGAGAAACAAAGGACATATTTGTTAGAGCATAGCTCAGTCAAACTCACATGCGTTGCTATCTCAAGCATGTTTGTCAATGTTAGTGATCAAAACTATAAGTCTTGATTTCTAGCCTATTTATAGATGTCTCGGACTAGGACATAGATAGTGTAGTTGAGCTTAAATCTCTCGACGTTCATCTCTTGAAGACGAAGAACTACTAAGGAGCTTGTGGAACTTCTTGACAAAAGGTATGTGGAGACTTGAACTTATCTATCACTTGGAAAGTCTATTTCTACTATCTCCTTGTTGATGGTGGATTTTCATTTAAGGCTGAAATTGTAAAGGCCAAAATTATACGCTAACATCTTGCAAAAGATAAAGCCATTGATAAGTGATGAATACTTCTTCACTTTACTAATTCACAGGAATAGAGCATGTGGCAACAATCCCAGTATTATGTGAATTAAATACACAAAATTCATCCAGGTTGGAGCATGTAGCAACAATCCCATATACCCTGTGAATTTACAGCATTATTAATTAATGCATGACCAGCCTTGTATTTCCTGTACTCATTACAGTGCGGCATGACGAGGCGAGTGTTATTCTCGGCGAGCAACACGAATCTCCAAGCATTAATAATAAAACATGTACGAAATACCCATCTGAGCTACAACTCTCGGTATGATATACTAGCCCGATTGAGCATATTTGAACTGAATGACCATATCGGTCTCGAGAATCTATCACGACCATCCAACTTCACCGGCATGATTGGATGGCTAGATTAAATCCATGACCCCAGCGGTATTGGAATATTCACCACCGACCCAACGCGGACCCCGCATGGTCGGTCTCCCCAAAAAAAGGGTGGCATAGCTTGCCAAACCGTCCAAGCCAAATCAGTATGGACGAAAAACCCTAAATTAGGGTTTGCGGCACATTACATGTATCGCAAAGTCTCAACCATCCATCTTGAGGCATAGATGGAGGGGTGTGGGGATGTAGATTCAAAGGGCCCAGAGCATGTCAACACAAACACCGTGGCCCGCCTACATACCCCTGACTGATCGGTCAGGACCAACTATGGTTGGTTGTCTTGATTCGTGCGCCCCAAACTGGGTATAACACGCGGCCGGCAAAACTTAATCAGGGTTGTGTCGCGATCATGAGCGTCCATCTTCTCTGCACGAATGAAGGGTCCAGGAATAGACTAAGCAGGTCCGTAAGTATCAACACGATCACTTTTGTGGGCCCACCTATCTCCACACCCGATCGGCCAAGACCAAACTTGGTGCACATCTTGATTCGCGCGCCCAAACTAGGCGTGGTCACACTTCCCAACCACAAACTGATCTCGACCGTTCAAGTTTACCGGACAAATTGAGTGGCTTAGTTCACGTTTCTATGGGACGATGAAGTACAGGTATATACACCATCCCACCGTATGCACGCCGGATGATCGGCAAGGCAGACCAAGCTTGGTCGTCTTGGAACGCGCGCCCAAAATTGGCATGATGCGCGGCTTTTGCGGCACCAGATTTCTGTTGCAAATCGATCTCAACCGCTCCTCTTTGCCGGTCAAATTGAGTGTCCTAGATCGCACCTTCATGAGACAGTGAGGTATGGACGTAATACACCCGGCATCATGTCTACACACGCATGCCCTAGTCGGTCCTTTCCAAAACACCTCCCATGCTTGGATTCGACCAAGGCAAGAGTGATGCTTGCGCACCTCTTCAAAACCCTAATTCCATCAGCGATCGCAAATGAGTGTCTCAAAGATCATCTCGTCCGTCCAACTTCACCATCTTGGTTATAAAACCACAGTCGGGAGTTAATTGGTAAGTGAGCGTCATGGTGATCGGCACCGTCACTTTACCACATCATGATGTAGTACTGCATAGAATACACA
The DNA here is from genome assembly GCA_023531295.1 of Papaver armeniacum. Classification (NCBI taxonomy): domain Eukaryota; kingdom Viridiplantae; phylum Streptophyta; class Magnoliopsida; order Ranunculales; family Papaveraceae; genus Papaver; species Papaver armeniacum. Next base: position 246,841 of record JAJJWW010002095.1, on the reverse strand, counting down.
CGATACTTCACAAGTATCGACCTCCTAAATAACTTAGTTATTTAATCTAGCATTACATGCTACTTTCTGTGGGTCCCACGATCCACACTTTCGGACATCAATCATGTCACAAGCTGGGGATACATGCGGGGTATTGGTATGGCGGTTTACAGCGTCCGAGCATGCAACACGCCATCACAAGAACGTGTCGGGGAAGTCATGGACGGTTAGAGATACATGAGAAGTGGGCAAGGCGGTCGTGTAACACCAACACACAAATCCACTACTCCATCACTCCACTTCCTCCACTTATCACGAGAGACGTGAATAAGGCTCAAATGACTTTTATAAATAGGTTCTCCTCCTATTTCCAAAAACAAGAACAAGTCCAGGACAACGGAGGCAAGTGTTGATACCATCGTATTCAAACACCGGAGGCCGATAGCTTACATCATGCAAGCCAGTTCATCTTTACGATACAAGTTATACATAGCCAACACCTTCACAATCTCAACACCTTCTTCGCTTCCTCCCTAAGATCAACCCCATCTCCTTCACTTTGTGACCGAAACAAATCTGGAACGGCCATTTCTTGGTTTAGGCCGGATTTACTGCAGATTGATTTCTCGAATCTACAAGCAATCCCGTGTAGTGCATTTGTTTAAGGTTTAAACTCATTTCTCATCCACACACCCCAAATTACCAAAACCGGCAGAGATAGTTTTCACCCATAAACACTCCTATATTAAGACATAAGTCGTGTTACAATATAGTTTTCTCTATACACATTTGAGATTTCTTAGAGTATATCTCGCTTTACATATTTCTCGAAATATGTGTTAGTAAACTTTAAGCTTTCGACCAAGTTCATCTTATATCATGAGAAAATTACCGAGTAACATCTTACATGGTTTGTGTGATATAATCATTTGATGTAAGACTTGGAAGGTTTAAATAATGATTATTTCAATATCTTGAAAAATTGCTTTGATGCTAATAAGTGTGAAAACGGCTATTGACATTATAGAAGAATGTTTCAATGATTGAAATAAAGAGTTGATGATGAAACCATCTTTGGATATAAGCATATATAGTGTGTTCGCACATTAGTGTATAAGTCCATATACCGGAAGCCAAGAGTATGCATATGTGTGCATACGGAATTGGTGAAGGAGACAGGTTAAGTATGCGTACAATACCCATACGCATACTGGCAGAAGTTCTCAAACCGAGAATTTTACTGCTGAGTTTGGACACAGCAAAACTCTTAACTAGTCACCTTAAGTTTGCGTACATGTACGCATCTTGGCGGAAGTTTTGAACCGAAAATTTCTGCTGAGTTTGGAAACTTTACAAACTCAAAAACCGGTTGCTTAAGTACGCATACTTAAGCTGGTTACTTTGTCAAATCGGTCAAGTCCATGAACTTAAACATTTAAATCATAAGGAATGTAATCTTTGCTAACCGTAGTTATAATGTTCATGATTGATTCAAGTGGATCAAACCGATTTGATTTCAATTGTGTTTTCTAAACAATTGAACAACTCCTTAACTAGTTTCATTTGAGTCTTTTGAACTAGTTATGGTTAAGATGAATAAGGTTGATATGAGAGTAATCATATGGCTAACCTCGGTTAACTATTTGTGAACCAACCTGGTGTACACGTTTAGGTACGGCTACATAAACCTAAATGAGCGTACATTTCATTTGTGTGTAACAAGCTAAGTTCGATCTAACGGTTGAAAGATATTATCTTGGTTGAATCAGGTTTTTCATCTAACGGTGAATATTGAATGCTTTGTTACCAAGGTAACTAGGATTGCAAACCCTGAATTTAAAACTATATAAGGGATAACTCTAGAAACTGGGAAATCTAATCCCCACACCTCATGTGTGTTACTAGTTGCATAGCGAGAGTCGATTCTCCTTTAACCTTAGGTTTCTTCTCGAGACCCCGTAGGTTAACGACTTGAAGATTTCATTGGGATTGTGAAGCCAGAACTAACTATTATCTTTGTAGTTACGTGATCTGATCTTGCTGTTTCTATCGTGTTGAGTATAATTGAAATAATTGGCTCGAGATTTTATATCTCCGATAGGCAAGATAGAAAAGTAATCACAAACAAACTTCGTCTCATCGTTTGTGATTCCACAATAACTTGTTTCGCTAGTCGATTAAGTTTATTGTGAGGTGATTGATAATACTAGGTTGTTCTTCGAGAATATAAGTCCGGTTTATCAATTGGTTCATGTTCACCTTGATTTATCAAAAGACGGAATAAAAACTCTTGGGTATTTACGCGTGGGAGACAGTTTATTCAATCCTATAGACTTTTACGTGAGACATATTTGTCTATCAAGTCTTCGACTTTTGGTCGTAGCAACTCTTAGTTGTGGGTGAGATCAGCTAAGGGAATCAAGTGCGTAGTATCCTGCTGGGATCGAGAGGCGTAAGGCGTAAGCTACCTTGAATCGGTGAGATTGATTAGGGTTCAACTACAGTCCAGTCCGAAGTTAATTGGTAGTAGGCTAGTGTTTGTAGCGGCTTAATACAGTATGGTGTTCAATCTGGACTAGGTTCTGGGGTTTTTCTGCATTTGCAGTTTCCTCGTTAACAAAATTCTGGTGTCTGTGTTATTTCTTTTCCGCATTATATTTGGTTATATAATTGAAATATCACAGGTTGTGCGTTAAGATCAATCAATTAGAATATCCAACCTTTGGTTGTTGATTTACATTGATTGACACTTGAACATTGGTCTTTGGTACCGTTCAAGTTACTCCTCTTATATTCAATCGAATGCTTTCATGATTTCTATTTGCTGATTGCGGATTGAATTAAGAGTTAAAGATATTAAACTCTTTGATATACTTTAATCTAGATGGAGTCTGACTGTCTAGTTGATTCTCTAGAAAGTGTATTGGAGTAAGTCCTCTCAGATTGCCAAACAAATTGTTGGGTGTGGTTGTTAGACCCCCGCATTTTCAATTGGTATCAGAGCAGGCAAACACATTAAAGACCTCATAAGTCTGTGTTTATGGCGATCTGAGGATGGACGATATAGTCTCTGATAAACGCATCGCTAGAAATAAAATTTTTGTTTCCTTAAAGTCTATTAAAGAGAAAGATTTGTCAATCTCGGATATAGAAGAACCTTATGTTCAAAGGAAACAGACAAACATTGACAAGTGTTTTACTAACTACCTTACCGAAGAGTCTATCTCTGAAGTTGAAAGGAATGCAGCCAAAGAGAGTAATGTGATTCTAAAACTTGTTGGAATCCAGGCTGATGATGTCAACCGGTTGAAACACAAAGTCAATGTTCTTGTTGGTATGATAAGATCCTTCAAGAAGTAAATCTCAAAAAGGATGCTTTGAAAATTGAATATCTCTTAAGTAAACTCTCAATTCAAGTGTGTTCAAAAGAGTCCGCCATACCAACTGCTTCTGATTTAAATGTAAGAGAATTAGGTTCAGAAGCAAAACCGAAAAAGCCTTCTGTTGAAAAAGATGTGCCTGTATCTTCTCCTAATCAAGGAAAACCCACATCACACAGAAGGAAGAATTCTCTCAACAATGGTGTTAAGACTGTTTTATCTAATCACTCAGGTTATCAGAAAGTGTGTCTCTTTTGTGATTCAAAAGGACCAACTAAACAAAAGAGGAATTCTAGGTTGAATGACAATTCTATTATTCATCTTCAACACACCTTAGATTTAATTCTCAAAGGTGTAACTGACATTCGTATGTCTAAACTAATTGGTTTTAGTACTCACCCAGTGTACCCCACCAGGAAAGTCAGTTCAATGTGCTCCTCAAATGTTCAAACACATAATAGTCTTCCTAAGCCATTTCGATAAAGAAGAAGAACTTGTGGATATTCTTCTGTCAAGAAGGGAGATTATATTGTTCATGATGTGAAAAAGGTACCAGAAGAAGAAAGCAAAATTGGAGGTATGGAAGACAACTTAAAAACAATAATTGAAGAATATAAAGAAATTATCAACAGGCTGTCAATTCCCTCTGGCCTAAATTTTTCAGGTAAGAATCAAAACTGTGTGTCATATTATGATGATAGTAAATTTTATGATAACTTTTCACATCGTAATGGTTTTCCTCCAAAGATCAGGAAGAAGAGGTTTAACCAGAAATAATGTTCATTTAATGAGCTCAAGGCTCATACTTGTGCTAATTAATCACAAGGTTAAAACCTCACTCTCCTTAAAAATCCTGACAGAGTGAGATGTATTCAGGTATACGGATGGCAAAATTTGGTTCTCTGATTGTCTATGCTACTTTCTTATCGTTCTTAGCTGGATAATCATGGTCAAACAGCTGAAGTATTTGTGTGTTGTTGTATTAATAATCTTAAAAAAATTGTTGCTAGGACAAAAGTTGATACTCTTACTCTAAAAATTTTACGGTATAAATACAATTTTTGAGCTAAGATCGTGATTTTTTTCTCACATAGGCGAAATCTTTAGTAAAAGTCACATCTCTTGAGTACCTCTCTTTTGAGTTGTTTAATGGGCCATATTCGGGTTAAATGCGGGTATCCTTGTTGATGTCACGAACAAGCTTTGGAAACCCTATTTACGGGTTCCTATGGATTCATTTATATATTAAACCTGTTTTGAAAAGTAATCATACTCGGGCTGCGTCTTCATCAAGAATGGCTTCACCATCTGGTTTTGCTAGTTTTCCAAGAGGATTTCTTGATAAGGGTTTGGATCTCAAAGAAGAGGTGAAAGGGACTCTGGTAGAAGTTGATGACACATCCCCTTAAACTCCTGACAACTTCTCAGATTTTGAGGATGATGAAGAGATTTCTAATGAAGTTTTCCAAAACTGTATTGAAAAGTTTAACGATGCAAAGATTTCTCTTGTTAACACTCTAAAAGAGCTAGATGTGTTAAGAACTGAATTGATAAAAGTCAATTCCAAACTCACTCTAATGAAGACACGTCTTAAGAATCGTCTCAATCCCGTGTCTGAATATGTTGTCAATTCTGTCTGTCACAAGCTTGAAGGTCTCGGAACCAACGAAGCTTCCATACCGCAACTCTAAGTGTATCGCTTGTAGACTGCCCTTTGTTCTTGGGGTTGTTTTTATTATGTCTAGTAAATCTTATTTGTTATGTTTTTAGAAGAATAACTAGGGTTTGGAATACCCATTATTGTGAGTACACATAGCTATGTCCAATAATTTTCATCTTCATTGCTTTTAGATTTATTTATTTAAATTCTAAAAAAAAATTGGAAGATGATTTTTGCAATTTTAATCTTTATGATTTTATATATTGCAAATTGTTATGGGATATGTTGTTTACATCCGTGAACCTGTGACTGTCCCATACTTGGTCAAAGTTATCTCTATTATGTCGATATGAATGTATTGATGGAAGATAGAATGAACTTTTGACATTACAAAAATAAAAGCCTTTTATGTCATGTTTTGATAAAAGAAAGGATAAAACTTTTTGTTTACAAGGATTAAGTCTATTATATGTCATGTGCAAATAGTGATGGAAAATAGAATGAATCCTTGTCTATTCCACATGATATTTGGTCGATCTCGATCCACAATCTTTGTGCATATAATGTGTTGTTCCATAAGGTTTCTTATGTTGAGCACAATCGGTAGAGTTGATTATTTTCTTATGATTAACTTGGTTGTTGCTCCGTGAGGTTCCCTATATGTCGAACATGATCAACTAAATTAATCATTCTCTTTTGGTTATTTTAGTTGTTGCTCATCTGTAAGTTAAACATGTGAGCATGACCAATTAAATTGATCGTTTTTGTGGTTAATTTGGTTGTGTATTTCAATTGAATTAATCATGGGTTCTCTTGTGATTAATTTGGTTGTATTTTTTGATTGAACTAACTATGGGTTCTCTTGTGGTTATTTCAATTGAATATTTTTTGATACAAATTCATGTTTTCATGTGATTTGTTTGTCCGAAAAAAATCCTTCTTTTATTGTGAAAGTAAGGTCGCCTTTGTTATTCCTTCGAGATGACATTTTATGGGCGGGATTCTTTTGAACTTGTGCTTAATTGCCGTATCTTTGTGGGGAGTGCGGCTGTGGAATTTTAGGGGTTACCTTGTATCTTCATAACTCCTTGATGAATGCATTTAGCTTCGGCTTTATGATTGCATCTAAATATTTGGTATGTTAATACACCTTTTGGTCATGATGTATCTCCGTGGAAATTTCATTAGGATCCCACTAATTTTTGTACCTTTGCCAATTTTTTTGACAAAAAGGGGGAGAATTAATGTGTAGTTCACACTACAAATACATATGGTTTAAGGATCATTATGTAAGGGGGAGTGGTTTACTTGTTGATATATGTATTGACTAAGGGGGAGTGATACATATCACCATAGTGTTATTGTCAAAGTTGTGATACAATTGAACTTTGATGTTGTGTAATAATACTATGACACTGTATAACAATGATTGAGAGCATTTTGTTTTCTCATTATTATAGCTACGGATCTTCAACAACTGTGATGCTGAACTTACAACCTTTAGGATCATGGAGTACTTGGAAGTGACAAAGATTTCGAGTCGCGTTGAAGATTCCATGGAGATCAAGCATGTGGATAAGAAGCTATATTTTTTTTTATCTTTTTGTAATCCATATGTATTGATAGTTTTGTCACTAAAATTGACAAAGGGGGAGATTGTTAGAGCATTGCTCGGTCAAACTCGCATGCGTTGCTATCTCAAGCATGTTTGTCAATGTTATTGATCAAAACTATAAGTCTTTATTTCTAGCCTATTTATATATGTCTCGGACTAGGACATAGATAGTGTAGTTGAACTTAAATCTCTCGACGTTCATCTCTTGAAGATGATGAACTACTAAGGGGAGCTTGTGGAACTTCTTCGACATAAGGTATGTGGAGACTTTTACTTATCTATCACTTGGAAAGTCTATTTCTATTTCTACTATCTCATATATTGATACATAAGTCGTGTTACGATATAGTTTTCTCTATACACATTTGAGATTTCGAGCTGAGTATATCTCGCTTATAAATTTCTCGAAATATGTGTTAGTAAGCTTTAAGCTTCCACCAAGTTCACCTTATAACATGAGAAAATTGCCGAGTAACATCTTACATGGTTTGTGTGATACAATCATTTTATGTAAGACTTGGAAGGTTTCAATAATGATTATTTCAATATCCTGAAAATTGCTTTGATGTTAATAGTGTGTGAAAACGGCTATTGACATTATAGAAGAATGTTTCAATGATAGAAATAAAAAATTGATGATGTAACCATCTTTGGATATAAGCATATATAGTGTGTTCGCACATTAGTGTATAAGTCCATAAACCGGAAGCCAAGAGTATGCATATGTGTGTATACGGAATTGGTGAAGGAGATGGGTTAAGTATGCGTACACATACCTATACGCATACTGGCAGAAGTTCTCAAACCGAGAATTTCTGCTGAGTTTGGTTTTGGCAAAACTCTTAACTAGTCACCTTAAGTACTGGCAGAAGTTTTTGAACCAAAAATTTCTGCTGAGTTTGGAAACTTTACAAACTCAAAAACCGATTTGTAAGTGTCGGCATACAATACTTAAGCTGTTACTTTGTCAAATCGGTCAAGTCCATGAACTTAAATATTTAAATCATAAGGAATGCAATCTTTGCAAACCGTGGCTATAATGTTCATGATTGATTCAAGTGAATCAAACTGATTTGATTTCAATTGTGTTTTCTAAACAATTGAACAACTCTTTAACTAGTTTCATTTGAGTCATTTGAACTAGTTATGGTTAAGATGAATAAGGTTGATATGAGAGTAATCATATGGCTAACCTTGGTTAACTATTTGTAAACCAACTTTGGTGTACACGTTTAGAAACGGCTACATAAACCTAAATGAGGGTACATTTCATTTGTGTGTAACAAGCTAAGTTCGAACTAACGGTTGAAAGATATTAGCTTGGTTGAATCGGGTCTTTTATCTAACGGTGAATATTGAATGCTTTGTTACCAAGGTAACTTGGATTGCAAACCACGATTTGAAAAAAATATAAAGGAGAACTCTAGCAACCTGGAAACCTAATCCGCACACCTCATGTGTGTTACTAGTTGCATAACTAGAGTCGATTCTCCTTTAACCTTAGGTTTCTTCTCGAGACCCCGTAGGTTAACGACTTGAAAACTTCATTGGGATTGTGAAGCGACCCAACTATTATATTTGTAGTTGCGTGATCGATCTTCTTTGTTTCTATCGTGTTGAGTACAATTGAAATAATTGGCTCGAGATTTATATCTTCGATAGGCAAGATAGAAAAGTAATCACAAACAAATTTCGTCTCATCGTTTGTGATTCCACAATAACTTGTTTCATAGTCGATTAAGTTTATTGTGAGGTGATTGATAATACTAGGTTGTTCTTCGGGAATATAAGTCCGGTTTATCAATTGGTTCCTGTTAAGCCTTGATTTATCAAAAGACTTTAACAAAAACTCTTGGGTATTTCTGTGAGAGACAGATTTATTCAATCCTATAGACTTTTCTGTGTGAGATAGATTTGTCTATCAAGTCTTCGACTTTGGGTCGTAGCAACTCTTAGTTGTGGGTGAGATCATATAAGGGAATCAAATGCGTAGTATCCTGCTGGGATGAGAGACGTAAGGAGCGCAATTGTACCTTGAATCGGTGTGAGATTGATTAGGGTTCAACTACAGTCCCGTCCCGAAGTTAATTGGTAGTAGGCTAGTGTCCTCGTAGCGGCTTAATACGGTGTGGTATTCAATCTGGACTAGGTCCCGGGGTTTTTCTCATTTGCGGTTTCCTCGTTAACAAAATTCCCGTGTCTTGTGTTTATTTCTTTTCCGCATTATATTTTGTTATATAATTGAAATATCACAAGGTTGTGTGTTAAGATCAATCAATTAGAATATCCAACCTTTGTTTGTTGATTTACATTGATTGACACTTGAACACCTTGGTACCGTTCAAATTGCTCCTCTTATATTCAATCGGGCTCATGATTTCTATTTCTTTGATTGCGGATTGAATTAAGAGTTAGAGATATTAAACTCTTTGATATACTTTAATCTAGATTGAGTCATTTGTCTAGTTGATTCTCTAGAAAGTGTATTGGAGTAAGTCCTCTCGATTTCCAAACGAATTGTTGGGTGTGGTTGTTAGACCCCCGCATTTTCAATATTTATAACTGAATTCTCTAATCTCGGGTTCGGTGAAAGTGGGGATTGCTTGCCATGTGGATCATTTTTCATGTCTTTCCGATAGACTAGGTTGAGTTTATCCTCTAATTCCACCGCATTTCCTCTCTTTTGTGGTGAGAAATAGGTGGTATTTCTCACACGTGTAGTAGACCTCCGGATCAAAACCCCAATTGATATCCCCCACACAGAGTCGGCCTTTGTGAAGATGTGTTGTGGTGAGATATTCTTTATAGCCAACGTAGGACAAGATATATAAATTTTACGTGATTTGTGAGCATGACTAGGATAAGTCACCTAAGAGGCAAGGAATGCCTTTGAAATCGTATGCGGAGTGTTGATGGTGGATTTTTGGCCGAAGGTTATATTCGTAAAATCACATCGGAAATTATGTATCTCACGATCCGCATCGAGAATCATATCATAAGAAACTTATATCTTCACCTTTTGCAAGAGAAGTGAATTGCGATTCGTAACCTTATCAAATGTAATAATACTAGAAATAATCGTGTTTATGTGACACGGCATGAGATAAAATAATTTATAGTCATAATACATGATTTAAATAAATAGTAGAAAGCGTAATAAGACTTATTTTGACCCATGAGAACTTGTAGCTATGAAAATCTTAGATATTTTTCATCCAAATAATTATAAATTAAGATACACTTGCAATTGATCTATTAAGATAATAATTTACGATAAAATGCTAGGTAAATTGTTTTATTTTTTCCCTAAAATAAATAATTTTTAGTCGATCCCCAAAGATTGGTGGTCTTTGTTACTCATTTGTGGTGTATTCAGACCATTATGATGAATCTTCATCGGGTTAGCAATAAATGTAACTACATGCTCCCAGAAATTCTTCCTTGGTCGCTGGCACTATCATCATGTGTTCGTTACCTATATACTCTAGTGATTTCATTCCTAATCCCAGGTTATCTCCATTGCATGGTTTTGTGAAGCCTCCAATCCATTCTCTCATTCTCTTCACGAATCATCAATAGTTAACGCGTACATGTGATGCATGAAGTACGGAGTTTCCTTCTTTTCCCCCTCAAAGTAATATCGATATTCACTCGTCGAGGATCAAGAAAATAAAATAATAGATTTAGTAGGCGCAGAGGAAAAAATAAACCACCAAAAAAGTCAGGGAGGTTTATGAACAGATTGAGGTTTCAGTGTCAGTGTAGCTTTGAAAAGGAAAGAGACTCCAAGATACATTGTTGTCCCATTTGCAAGGATGCATAGAATGCAAGCTTGCGAGTCTTCATGTCCTAGCTAGGTCAATTATAAGCTGTAAAGTAGCATATTTTTTTTTCACTAAAATTAAGATCAGGCCTATGATTGAAGTGAAAAGTTTTGGTGATTCATTATTTGGATAGATATCAATTGTATGTATTTATTTTTACTTTATATGTTCAAAAAAAAAAATGAAAATGAAAATGATTTTTTGGTATTTTTAACATAATGTTCTTTGTTCTTTGCAGGTTGATGAATGACAATTAATTTATTTCAAGGCAGGAATAAGGATTTTACATGTTGTAACCGCAAATGTTCTAATGTTATCTTTGTAGGTTGATGAAGGTAGGCTAATTCGACTTAAAAAAATGTGAGTCAATTTTTTATTTTATTTTTTTGAATGAAAAATATGATTGTAAAAATATGAGTTTTGCATAGTTGTAGCATTTAATTGGTAAGGATTTTTTTGTTGTCATATTAATTTTTTTAATTGGTGAGGAAATAATTATGAAAGTTATCAACGCATATATCCATAATTGAAGGAAGTTACAAATGTTACATCCGTCGGATTCAAGAAATAGCCCACACCATAATGGCATTGCTTTAATCTGATCGATGACTGGTATAATTTTTTCCCCGAATTTTCAATCGTGTTCAACGCGATATAGTTCTCTATTTTGTTTAAATATTGTATGTACATACATTGTAAAATTAGTCATTAGCATCATCCAAAAACCAACCCCCGGTCATTTAAGTAATTTTTGTGAAGCATAATCATTAAAATAATAGCATGTGCATTTATATATCTCACTTATGCCTAAAAAAAATCACTTCTGATCATATTCATCACAATCATGCATTCTCGAAAAGGAAACAAACACGTTTTGGGTAACACTTTTCTTGGGGCTGCAACTAATCATGTTTGACATGCTGATACTCTTAAGCTAAAAATTTCACCAAAAAAATAAGTTTGAATTAAGTGAATGAGTGGGAAATGTGTGAATGAGTGGATGGATGTGGTTGAAGAAATACATTCCTCTATTTATATACACGTTCATTGAACACTTGTAATAAGTGTAACTTTTAATTTTTTGGACGTTTTTTTTCCTGCCTATTATAGGTGAATATAGGAGCAGCCATTTTGTTGCATGGTATGGATTTTCTACATTATTTATGGTATTCATGATGGTGGGAGGATAATCAGGGAAGTAAACATAGAAATGAAATAATTATGAGCAAAAAAATTTGGTAAGTATTTCTATTCAAAACGGTAAGCATTAATTCTTAATCTGCCGTGCATGTCCTAAATATTTTCCGTGCATTCCCCAAGTATTAGCTCCTAATTTCCTTTAAATTAGGTAAGTATTTCAAATGGTGAGATTTAATCCTTATTTAGCCGTGCATTCCCCCAGTATTAGCTCCATCATGCACGACTGAGTAGAAATTCATATATTTTAATAACGTTTCATTTTCGGTCTCTCTTCCTTTGGAAAACTGTTCTTATTCTTATATTATTCTAACAAAACAATCTTTATCAATCAGCATGAGAAAGTGGTTTCGAAAAATTTAAAAGTTTTTGAAAAATGTTTTTGAAGATTTTAACGAAACAATCTTCCATCCGTTTCCAAAAATGTAAAATTTTCTCATTTGTCCATAACCCTCCACATGAAGATCATCCATTCTTTCTCTTTCTAGATGTAAAGTTTCCTCGAAATAGCCTGTTGTTGATGGTGGTTTTTAGTTCAAGGGCTAAAATCGTAAAACCCAGTATTTAATGCGCTATCACCCCGCAAGGGGTAAAGCCATTTAAGAAGTGACGAGTGCAAAAACCTCTTCGCTCATTGAGCAATTCAATATATATATGAAATTTACTCGGAATGGTGCGTGTGGCAACAATCCCAAATATTATGTGAATTTTTCCACCAAAGATTATTCACTAATGCATTGCACACCTAGTATTCTCCTGTGCTATGTTACGTAGCCGAACTCCCAATATTGACATGACATGACGATTAATGTTCACTCTCGTGAGTAGCATGATTCTCCCGAAGTGTCAGTATTGAGATCTGCACAAAAATACTCACACAGGCTGCATCGTTCTCTGACAAAGAGATTTTCGTATCGACACACTTTTAATTAAAAGATGGCTCGATTGAACATGTTTAAATTCCTTAAGGAAAATCTGGACTGTTCATATCAGTATCAAAATGATCACGGCCACACGACTAGGCCGCGCGATTCAACAAGCCTGGATCGCTTCTGCCACGAACAAGGCAATCACCGTAGTGACCACCAGCGGGCCACCATTGGCCTAGGTGATCGAGTCCTATTTAGTTCAATCATAAGCGCTTCAAACGTTAACCCAAACATGGGCGATCGCGTTATTTGAAAATAAGCTCAAACGAGCTAAGACCGACAAATACGGTCTCAATAACATCATGACCGCCAATTTAGCCAGCCTATTTGGACGGCTAAATCTTCCTTGGAATGATCAAAGAGGGCGCCGACGTGCCCATTGGCGCCCAACATCTCCCTTGGTCGATCGACCCGCCTATGGCAAGCCTATAGGGCGTTAAATCGTTTGCCCGAAATAGGGCAAACACGCTATTTCAAAACCCTAAATTTTGGGTTGCGGCAGTATATTATTATCGCAAATCATCACATTCGTCCAACTTAGCCAGCCTAGTTGGACGGCTTTGATCGCGTTTGGACGATCAAGGAGGTGCACATGAGTTCACCACCGGTCAAATTTTATTCCCACTCGATCGACTTGCCGAAAGGAAGTTAATGACGCGTCAAACCGCTTGATCGAACTAGGGTGAATGTGGCCGTCTCTAAACCCTAATTGGTGTTTGCGGTGACATGTTATCACGCAAATCGATCACGACTGCCCATCTTCGCCAGCCGAATCAAATGGCTTAGATCTAATTTAAGATGGCCCAGGAGATGTCAGCATATTCATTGGCGGCTCATCTTCACACATGGCCGATCGGCCTATTCAAATTAGAGCTCAGCGCTTTGGTTCGTTTAACCAAACTAGGGTTAGCCGCACAGTTTCCAAACCCTAAGTCAACGGTAGCAAACATCTTGGTCGCAAAAACTATCTTGTCTCTGTCCAACTTCGCTATCTTGGCTCTGACGGGCTTGGATAAAATATTAGGCGATCAATGAGGTACCTCAATGATCAATGGACACCCCCATCCCGCAAGGAGCCATCAATCGAGCTACGGCTCGCCCGTGCGATCCTGGACGATCGCCCAAAGATGGCCCTTTGCGGTGCTTCAACAAAGAGTCACTAATCGCCGTAAATCGTCTCGACCACTCAACTTGGCCAGCCGATTTGAACGATACAGATCTAACTTAGATCGACCGGTAGGATTTCATAATGGCTACCATCCGCCACTCGCCTACAAGGAGTGATCGAACAAGTAGTAGATCGTCCCTAGAGCTATTAAACGATTGCCAAAGGTGTCCGGTCGTTCTCTTATTTTAAGACGATCGATTCGCGACTAATTTAGACAAGCTCTAAAACAACGATGCTTCATGCACATCGATTATTTTGAGCTACTTAGAATAGATGCTTTACGTGCATCTAATACATACGATATTTTATCGGCCTCATAAACAACTTAGTTGTTTAACCTAATAGCACCATAAGCTATTCTTTGCGGCAAGTCCCACGACTTGACCGCCACTTACTCGAGACATCAAACATGTCACAAACCGGGGATACATACGGGGTATTGTCTGGCGGTTTACAGCGTGCGGCGTGCAACGCGCCCATTACGAGAATGTGTCAGGAAAGGACGAACAGTTAACAACGATGAGAGTAGTGGGTGAAGGCGTGACCACATGATGATCACCACCTTTTACACAACCCCACTACTCCACTACTTAATCTTTTCTATTTCCTACGAGATCAAGGTTGCGCTCAAATGACTTGTATAAATAGGTTTTCAACCTATCTCGACAACACAAGACAAGTGTTATCAACGCAAGTAGCCAGAAACCATTTTCTGATACAAGTCATAAAATAGCCACACCTTCATAATTCAATATTCTGATCTCAAACACCTTCTTCACTTCCCTCCCTAAGATCAACCCTTCTCCATCACCTTGTGACCGAATTGAATCTGGAATGGCCATTTCTTGGTTTAGGCCAGAGTCTTACAGATTGATCTCTCGAACTCAAAAGTACTCATGTGCGTACATTTTTTTAGGGTTTGAATTCGTTTTTCATCAACACACCCAAATTTACCAAAAAAGCAGAGAATCGCTTTTACCCCAAAATAAATGGCGACCACGGTGGGAGATTGATCTCTCGGTTGCAAGATCAATTTTCAATTTCATTTCAATCCTATCAATTTCAAGATGGTGGATCTTAGGTCTGGGTCTGGGTCAGTTACTAATCTTGATGGTCGAACTCAAAAGTACTCATGTGTAGTACATTTGTTTAGGGGTTTGAATTCGTTTCTCATCAACACACCCAAATTTACCAAAATAGTAGAATCATTTTTGCCCCAAAACAATCACGACCACAAAGGGAGATTGATCTCTCGGTTGCAAGATCAATTTTCAATTTCATTTCAATCTTATCAATTTCAAGATGGTGGATCTTAGGTCCGGGTCGCTTACCAATCTTGATGGCCGCCGGGCGCCGATAATACTCCTGTGTCACTATCCTGCTTGCTGACACCAATGTACCGCTTCGCGGGCGCGCATCTCATGGTGTTGCATCCTCTACCACCAACACCAGCGGCGCAAGAAACGTTCCTTCCAGTGTGACACCTCCTATCACCATAACCAAAGTCGATGCCACCTTTCTCAATGTTTCTTCGAGCGTAACGCCAAAATTGTTACCAGAGCTACTGCCACTCCTCCATCAGGACGAGAGGTTGGAGGAACCAGAGGAAGCCAACCCCATATTACCATTGTTGATTTGATTGAAAGACAAGAAGTTCTCGATGGAGATGACAAGGAATACTTTTAACACGCCTGACGCAAGCACTTCAGCGGGACGCATAGATGAAGAGGATCGCGTTACTCCTGAACAACAATTGGTGGAGTCCTGCATTAACGCACTAGCATTCTTTGGAAAGAACCCGGACCCGCCAGGAACGAAGATGCACGCGAGACTCGAGGAATAGGCGTCTCATCAACGAACAAAATAATACTCGGGCCCTGTAAGCGTAGTGGGTGAAGAAGAAAGCTCCAAATGCAGAACAATAACCCAAACGTGCTGCACCAAATACAGAAGACAACTCAAACTCGGAAAGCCAAACTAAGACGCCCGCACAACAACAAGAAACTTGTGGAGCGCTCTAAGCTTCCCGTCTCCTATTGAAGAGGTAACCGAACTCCTAGAAGCATGGATTCAAGATGATAACATAAAACTACCGCCTCTCAAACGTTCACCAACCGAAAAGGAAGTGGCGGATCCCAAATATTGCCATTACCATAGGTTTGTCAATCACTCAACCTGCAACGAATTCCAAGGAGAGGAGGATGCAGGAGAAATTAAATTAGGCACTGGAGGAATGCACAGCGATCCTCTTCCGGTCAAGAGTTGCATGATTTCTGGGGACTCCATTCATAAAACCGTACAGACCATGATGGAGCATTTATGCAAGCAATGATAGGCGAGTTTCCGCATAGATGGAATCGAGGAGGAGCTGCTTCACCAAAAATAAAGAAGGGAGAGTAAACTCACATACGTGATTTATCAAAGCCCGTCAATTTTCACAGTCGTGGCCAACCAAGATTCGTGCTCGTAGCTGTCACTCCTTTCTTTCAAGATCCATGGCCGTAGCCACCACTTGTCACTGCCAAGGTTTGTGCCTATAGTCATAACTCGTCCCTGTCAAGGATCGTGATCGTAGCCATCTGATCGTGTGTCAATCCGTCAAATATAATTTCACTTTCTCAATCAACTAAATATAAATATAGTATGCGATAAGAAAGAGTTCGTATCCACAGAGAGGCGTTTGTTGTTATCAATTTTCAGTTTCTAAGTAACCCAAGGTATGTTTGTTGTATTTAAGCAAATAAAAGTAATTAAAAGCAAAATAAGTAATTGGAATTATCAATAAGGATAAGATATTGGTCACGGGATAGTATCATTCACAAACATGTAATTTCATCAATGATTAGAATTGGTATTTTAATCTCGTATTTATTAAAAGTCTTAGGATACCTTGATCGCAAGTATAACCCGTTAATTCCCTGCTTTCATCACAACCACATTAAAAGATGCATATGTGAATTCTTCGTAGAAAGCAACCTAAAGTGTAAAAGCACAATTAAGTTTAACTCCCTAAAAGCATTAAGTTTTATGGAATAAGACTCATCAATGCAAACGAATGTGTAAAAGCACTAAAAGTTTTAACAAAAGTTATGATTCACTTGTGACTAGTAGGATATATCACTACAAGCACTAACCACAATTATGCTACTTAGAATCAGGGATAAACAACTTTTTCGTATTGAAAACCCTAATATAGCTCTAGAGATGAACACAAATCGGATTGATTCCGGACTCAACCTAACAAGTTTTCAAATCTTATAACACTATTAATTGTGAATCACAAACAATAATTACTTGAGACAAAACTAATTCATTGAATCAAAAGCATGTTGAGAAATCAACTTTTATCCCATAACCAATAAGATGTTTAGCTACTCATAGCTATGGAGTTCATCATCATCAATATTCAATAATAAAACAAGGAAGAAGAAGAACAAAACCAAACCCTAGAAGCGTAAACAAAACGGCTCTCCAAAATTCCAAGAAAAAGATATGATATGTTGTAGAAGACCTTCCCTTTTATAGCTTTCTCCAACTTCTAAAATTAGGTCTAGTCTTCAAAGTCCATTAGGTGAGAATCCACCAAGCCCACAAGAAGGAGAAACCCGTGTAGAAAATACGCCCCAAAATCGTCGCCGGAAGTCTGGTATTGTGGCCGGAAACCGGCCGGAAAAATCGCCGAAAATCTCCCCGGTGACCGGCAAAGTCCGCCCGGTCACCGGTCAACGAGTCAGAACGGCCGGGTCAACTCAGTCAGCCGGGTCAACTCGGAGTCAACTAAGCCAGTTGACATGAGTTAGTCAGGTCCAAGCCAAGTTTATTGCGGTCATTGACGGCCATGTTGGCTGTGCCTTCTCTGTTTCAGTCACAGCCAAGAGGGCTGTATTCTGTTGCATCTTCTGTCACTTCCCCTGCACTTAATTCCCAGATCCATAGTACCTGCAATTCCATAATTCTACATTCTCCTAGTTCACAGCTCAGCCATTTCTCAAATCACCTAAGCATACATCTATCTTCACACTCCACCCTTAATCTGTGCCATAGCCACAACTCCGCCATTTTTTCACCAAAGACCTACTTAGAATCACTTTGCAATCTCATTCAATATCCCCTCACACTTGACCATCGAACTAAGCCAATTCCAACACACCTAGCCTTCTCACGACTTCCAACTTGACTTGATTCACTTCAACAACTGCAACAAAGCCATATCGGGCTCATTTGCAAAACCACTCTTCATTCATACTCCCTGCTCTTAAGCGCAACAACACTCGCCTTCATCTCGTTATCAATCGCACCATTGCCAACTCACAGCTGCAACCAAAACACTACCTTCCCGTAACACTTACAAGATCACCCGAATCGCAAACCTAAACATTCATCTAACAACAATCACTCGATTCGAGCAAACACATTCCTAGTTCCAGATTTGAACCAAACCATCAACTGAATCTCAATACCACCATCACAACTGAACTGCATAACCTGCAATTCCAGCTCAAATCAGTTCATTGTAGCTCAACCATCTTAGTACCACCTCCACAAATCCACCGCACTCTTGGCAAAACAAAATCATACATCACCACCTTCATGGCAACGGTTCCACTAGCTCAAGTCCCACTAGCTCAGTACCCATTTAATCACAAGAGAGAATCCTTAGCAATCCCCCAAGAACAAATACCAAGACCACCATATTCATCTTAACCGGATCCAACACAAACTACATCAACCAACCTTCTTCTCATAGCCCATCTCCATCACGACTCATCAAATTGACCAAACAACTTCATTCTTTCAATTATTGAAACCCTAGCTCCCAATTGCATCAAAATATTCTTCACTGCTCAACAATAACAACACCATTGCCACCGACCCATTCAACTAACTTGCGACTTCTTGCAATTCCACTCGACCCGGTAGCTCCATTCACCCGGACTCGTCTCCATTTCAATTCAACCTCAGATTCAAGAGCAACCACCATATTCTCTTCCTATACAAACCCTAGTTTCATTTCACTTATCTCTTCACCCCAATTCGACCATGGCAGCAGCGGCTTCACAATACAATACACCAATTTCATCGGTTTCTCACTCAGGTGTCGCCTCCTCTCTCTGATTCACCCCTTCTTGACCTCCATTTCCTTATGCTCTCGATCTCCAACAGCAGCAGCCTGTTGAATCCATTTCCTCTCGGAATCTCTCCCTGAATATCAATGGCGCCACCGCTTAGACTTCATCTTCCCGATTCATATCAGCCAAAACTTCTCCTTGTTCTCTGTGACTTGAATCCATGGCCCATTGTGCCAATTTCTTTCTCGGATGCAAAATGAAATTTGGGGAAGAAAACGAGTTTCTTCACAAAACCAAGCTGATAAGGCTGTCAGACAGCCATATTTAGGCACCCAGATAATGGATATGGGCCACCCGGTTTAGAGAGTTAGCTTGTCGGTTTTGAGGAACCGACAATTATTTGCTTCTTCTTCACTTCCTTCTTGTGCACTATAGCCTGCTCCAAATAACTAATTTCTCCTTCTTTTGCTCCCAAGGACTCCAGAGTACCTAATAACTCAAAAACACACATAAGATACATAATTCACAAGAAAAAATAGCAAAGAAAGCGTAACTACTAGATAGCAAATACGGTGTATTCTACACCTATCAGATTCCCCCACACTTAGACTTTTCTAGTCCTCGAGCAAATCAAACAAAACAATAAAATACAACAACTCCGGTATTCGTCGAGGCTACGGTCACTTTTAGCATAAATAACAAGCCTTTAAACCCCTAGGTGTCCCTAGTGGACGAGTTATAGTCTCGTGAGGGTTTACTAGAGATTTACCCACAAAACCTATTTTTCCAACTTACTAGTTCTCCGTAATGATAGTATCCAACGCGCTAAGAAGACATAGAGATTACGCACACTAGTCATAAGAAGTTAGACACATAAATGAACACAATCTCATTCTTAAAAGTTGAGAGAAAGATAACCATCCCTTCTCGACTAAAATTCGGGTTCGGAGTGATCAAAAGTCTCGACTCGCCTCACAAGAAAGGGTTTTATGATATTGCTCTCAATAATAAACAGCTCTTTATGGGTCACACATGTGTCCAGGTTGGAATGAAGAGAGAATCCTGAGACACGTTGAATGGTAGGAAGGCAAAACCCTCCGAAATATTTTTAAAAACCCACATCTTTTATATATTTTTGAAAACCCATTTTCTGACGATCTCTTCGAAAGGAAATCAAACCATTTAACGAAGGTGGGAATATGCTTACTTACCATGAATCCGTTCGGCGTGCAGCTAGCACCACTCTCCAAAGATTCCATAGAAACGTCTTCGGTCTTCTATCGGTGTCTTCATCTTCGTCTTCGGTCTTCAACTCTTGATGATAACTCTCGAACTTCGTAGAATCTTGACAATATGATTCTTTCCTCAAATTCCTTGTCGCTTGAAACTTCATTATAGATATTCCTTCTTTCCATAGGCTTTATTGAAAGAATACAAAAATAAAAACAAACTATACAATCCCAAATTATTATTTTTTTCTTATCTTTTTTTTTTTTTTTTTTTTTTTTATTTTTCTTTTTTTTTTTTTTTGAGAAATCAAACAAATACAAAATAAAAATAAAAATAAAACAAAATAAAAAAACTATTAACAAACCTAAAAATTTTATTTTTTTTTTTTTTTTTTTAATTTTGTTTTTTTTTTTTTTTTTTTTTTTCAATTTTTTTTTTTTTTTTTCATTGAGACAAGAGAAAGTAAAATACAAAAATTAAAATGTAAGTACAATGCCATGGTATAAGTACTTTACCGCTTGAATCTTCACAACTTATATGTCTTGATATCATAGACTTCTCGAATTCTCATCCTTAATAATTTCCACTCTTGTATAATAGTCTTCAACTTATAAAAATTCTGCTCCCCGTTTTGTTGCTTTACTCAAATCGTAATCTGCCCATTTAATACTGTTGCTTGTAAACCTCGAACGTATTCAACTTTCCTTCGAATTTGTGATGCTCCTCTTGTTGATGATGATGGTGTTTCTATGGACCTGTTGGTGTAGAGAGAGATAAGGTGGATGGTGCTAACTGAGAACAAGATCACAAGTGGTATGTAAGTTAGCAATTCGATGTCACCAACATGGTTGATAAAAATAGCACTCAAGAGATCAAAATAGTGCTTCTATGGTGGGAAGTTGGACAGCTCACCATTCTGCCCCGGAATTTACGTACGGTGACACACACTCTAAAAGCACAATTTAGATAGGTACAAAGAATTGAAGGTTGGTGCCTCACATTATGTAACATGGGTAGTCTCCACTATAGGGGATCACTGTTCTAATACCCAATTCAGCCTGCACCTTATTTTCCACTGGCATGGTTAAATCCAACTTTAACTCTCATACAATTAAGAAACCCGATCATGTTCTCTCGTCATCTCTAAGTTCGATCACTAGTGTGAGATTCTCGATGTAATCTTAGCGATATGTATACTATGTGACTCTAAATAACTACAAGTTGGAGTTTTCTTATTCACTAGTTCACAAAAAAGTTGAAAAATTGCAAAAATTTACAACATACCACTCCCCCACACTTAAACTTTACATTGTCCTCAATGTAAATTGAATCGTCCAAAGTAAGTCAAGGTGGGAAATCCTAACAAGAAATCAGAAAAAATAAAGAAAACAAAACAAGAAAAACCAAAAACAAGAAAAGAAATAAATACAAGACAAGAAATACTCATCCTTTGGGTTGCCTCCCAAGTAGCGCTTGGTTTAAAGTCGTCAGCCCGACTATCTCCTTGCTTCCTATGACTCCTCCAGAGGGAGCACATCCACAAAGTTAACTCCTTCCACCACTTCGGAAGTGAAATTCTCATAATATGGTTTCAACCGGTGCCCATTAACTTTAAGTTCTTTCCCTGTAGCTATGCTACGAATTTCCACTCCACCATGAGAAAACACATTAGTAACAATAAAAGGTCCGATCCATCGTGACCTTAGTTTACCCGGAAATAATTGCAAGCGAGAATTAAACAAAAGCACTTTCTGCCCAACGCAAAATTGTTTCCTAGAAATCATGTTATCATGGAATGCTTTCGTCTTTTCTTTGTAAATCCGTGAACTTTCAAATGCATCATTGCGTAGCTCCTCTAGCTCTTGAAGTTGTAACTTCCTTTGCTTTCCAGCCCCATCCATCTCCATGTTGCATTGCTTAATAGCCCAAAACGCCTTATGCTCAATTTCCACGGGTAAGTGACAAGGTTTACCATAAACAAGCCTAAAATGAGACATTCCAATAGGTGTTTTATATGCGGTTCTATACGCCCACAAAGCATCATTAAGTCTCATGCTCCAATCTTTCCTCGTTGGATTCATCGTCTTTTCTAGAATGGATTTCACCTCACGATTAGACACCTCGGCTTGTCCATTGGTTTGGGGATGATAAGGTGTTGCAATCTTGTGCGACACATTGTACTTCGTCAACAAGCTTTGTAGAATCCTGTTTTTGAAGTGAGAACCCCATCGCTAATTATGGCTCTTGGAATTCCAAACCTTGCAAAAATATTAGCTTGCACAAAATCTGAAACCACTTTAGAATCATTAGTTAGGATGGCTTTAGCTTCCACCCATTTCGAGACATAATCAACCGCAAGTAAGATATAAAAATTCCCATGGGAGTTGACAAAAGGCCCCATAAAATCAATACCCCATACATCAAAAACTTCAATAAATTGAATAAAAGTTTGTGGCATTTGATTTCGGGCACCTAGATTGCCGGTTCTTTGGCACCTATCACAAGTTGTACAGAATATATGTGCATCCTTAAACAAAGTTGGCCAATAAAAACCACTTTCAAGTACCTTGTGCGCGGTTCTCTTACTCCCAAAATGTCCTCCGCAAGCATAAGAGTGACAAAAAGACAAAATAGAGTTAAATTCAGATTCGGGCACGCACCTTCGTATTACTTGGTCACTACCATGTTTCCATAAGTATGGATCATCCCATATGTATTGGTTCCCTAACCTCTTAAGTTTGTCCCTCTCAGCACGAGACAAGTTCTTTGGGATTTGTTTAGAAACTAAGTAATTGACAATATCGGCATACCATGGTTCTCCAAGGGCAATCGAGAAAAGTTGCTCGTCCGGGAAAATTTTACGCAACGGGATAGTCTCCTTGTCCACAGCAAGTCGGCTCAAATGATCCGCAACGGTGTTCTCAATTCCCTTCTTGTCCTTGATTTCAATATCAAACTCTTGCAAGAGTAAAATCCACCGTATGAGCCTCGGTTTCGCCTCTTTCTTTGTAAGCAAGTATCTAAGTGCTTGCATGATCGGAAAAAGACAACAACTTTTGTACCAATTAGATAAGAGCGAAACTTTTCTAAAGCAAAAACAATGGCTAATAACTCTTTTTCAGTGGTTGTGTAGTTTTGTTGAGCCTCATTTAACGTTCTAGAAGCATAATAGATAGCATGAGGAAGCTTCCCCACACGTTGCCCAAGCACCGCACCAACCGCATAATCACTAGCATCACACATGAGTTCAAACGGCTTACTCCAATCCGGTGGTTTAATGATAGGGGCTGAAATCAAAAGTTCTTTCAAACGATTGAATGCCGCCATACATTTCTCATCAAAGTTAAAAACCACATCTTTTGCAATAAGTTACAAAGTGGTGATGCTATCTTGGAAAAGTCCTTGATGAACCTACGATAAAAACCTGCATGACCAAGAAAAGAACGTATCTCCCTCACCGTAGTGGGAGGGGTTAGAAACACGAATAAGGTCTATCTTAGATTTATCGACTTCCAAACCTTTAGAAGATATTATATGGCCTAAAACTATGCCATGAGTTACCATGAAATGGCACTTCTCCCAATTTAGCACAAGATTTGTTTCAACACATCGTTCAAGGATTAGAGACAAATTGTTCAAGCAAAGGTCAAAAGAATCACCAAAGACACTAAAGTCATCCATGAACACTTCGATTATGTTTTCAACATATTCCGAAAAGATACTTACCATACACCTTTGAAAGGTAGCCGGAGCATTGCATAAGCCAAAAGGCATCCTTCTATAAGCAAAGTACCGAAAGGACAAGTGAAAGTGGTTTTCTCTTGGTCCTCCCAAGGCTATCACAATCTGATTATAACCTGAATAGCCATCAAGGAAGCAATAGTAAGAGTGTCCAGCTAAACGTTCAAGCATTTGATCAATAAAAGGTAAAGGAAAGTGATCTTTTCTAGTGGTGGCATTCAATTTTCTATAATCAATACAAACCCTCCAACCGGTTTGCACACGAGTTGGGACAAGTTCATTCTTATCATTCTCCACCACCGTCACACCCGATTTCTTTGGTACTACTTGTACTGGCTTACCCACTTGCTATCGGATATGGGGTAGATAACACCCACCTCCAAAAGCTTGAGTATCTCCTTTTTCACAACTTCCATCATGGGAGGATTCAAACGACATTGCGCGTCCCTTTTAGGCTTTGCATCATCCTCCAAACGAATTTTGTGCATACAAACGGCAGGGCTAATACCCTTGATATCGGCAATTGTCCATCCTATGGTCGTCTTGTACTTCCTTAGCACCCTTAGAAGTTTTTGCTCCTGTAAATCACTAAGCTTGTTAGAAACAATCACCGGTAACTCTTCATTATCACCCAAGTACAAGTACTTAAGGTGGTCGGGAAGAGGTTTCAATTCTAAAATCGGAGATTTAACTATTGAAGGTACAAGCTTTTCATCACTGCATGGTAAAGAAATAAAAGAGATATTATGAGTTTTCGGGCATTCTTGTAGTAAATTAAGATCACCAAGAGCTTCCTTGACTTCATTACCAAACTCTACACCATTATCCATGGATGTAGTTAACACGGTTTCCAAAGCATCATCACCGTTTAATTCAAACATTTGTTGTGCCAATGTATCCATCACATCAATGGAGAAACAAGAGTGGACATCGCTAGGATATCGCATCGTCTCGAAAATGTTGAAACGTATTGTTTCTCCATCAAACTCCATGGTCAACGTTCCCTTAACCACATCAATTATGGTTTTCGCCGTTTTCATGAAAGGACGCCCAAGTAGCAATGGAAGAGACGAGTCCGGTGAACCTTCATCCATCTCTAACACACAAAAGTCTGCTGGAAATACAAGTTGATTAACCTGCACAAGAACATCCTCAACAATACCCATTGGGTAGACATTAGAGCGATCGGCTAATTGCAATACAATTTCAGCCTTTTTAAGAGGACCAAGATCAAGTGAATTATACATTGACGCGGGCATAACATTAACGGATGCGCCTAAGTCCAACATAGCTTTGTTAAAAGTTGTGTTACCAATTGTGACGGGAATGTCAAAACTACCCGGATCCTTGCACTTAAGTGGGAGTTTGTGTTGTAAGATTGCCGAGGCATTCTCCCCCACACTAAGCACTTCATTACCTTTGAGCCTTTGTTTGTTGGTACACAAGTCCTTCAACACCTTTGCATACTTTGGAACTTGCTTGATAGCATCAATGAGTGGTATGTTCACATGGATCTTCTTTAGAACGTCTAAAATCTCCTTTTCTAATTCCGCCTTCTTAGAACTTGCAAATCTGCGAGGAAAAGGTAGAGGAGGAACATAAGTAGAAACCGGAGTTTTAGAGTTAGAAATAGGTACCTCAGAAGTTTGGGGAGAATCCTCATTATTCTCCTCCAAAACAGGTTCCTTTGGTGGCTCCACCTTGCCCGAATCAGCAACTTTGGGTTGCACAAGTTGTGTACCGCTTCTCAACGTAATAGCATTGACACCCTCTTTTGGGTTAATAGGTTGAGAAGGGAGTTTCCCACTATTTTGCGCCTTCAATTGGTTCAACTCAATAGCCATGGAACCCATTTGTGTTTGCAACTCCTTAATAGCACTCTTAGTCTCTTGTTGACTTTCTTTGAACATGGTGGAAATACCTTGCATCATTGTTTGAAGCTTTGAATCAATATCAGCACCTTGAGTTTGCATTGATTGTTGTGCTTGAGGTTGCTGAAATTGTTGTCTCGGCTGGAATTGTTGTTGTTGAGGTTGAAATCCACTTGAAGAGTTGAAGGTAGGTTGTTGAATTGCACCTTGCTTGTTAGCATAGCTAAAATTGGGGTGATCTCTCCATCCCGGATTGTAAGTGTTTGAGTAGGGATCATACCGTCTTGGTTGATTTGGAAAGATCGCATTAGCTTGCTCGTCTTCATAAGATTGAGGAGAACTTGGTATAACCGCGGATGCAACTTGTTGCAACATTGCGATCATGTTACCCATTTGTTGACGAAGTTCCTCCACCTCGCTCACTTCACTCACCCTTCTTAGAATCACATCCGAACCACGACTTAAGAATTGTTGTGAGTTCGCTGCCATGTTTTCAATCAACTCTCTAGCTTGTGCCACCGTCTTGCTAACTAGTGCACCACCACCCGCAGCGTCAATAAGATTCCTATCACTTGATTGGAGTCCTTCATAAAGTATTGGATGATCATAGCGTCACTAAATTGGTGGTGAGGGCAACTTGCAACCAATCTCTTGTACCGTTCCCAACATTCATATAAGGATTCTCCCACGTTTTGCTTCATCCCACAAATTTCTTTGCGAATTTGAGTAGCCTTGGATGCGGGAAAATATCTCTCCAAAAAGAGTTTCTTCAACCCATTCCATGTTGTGACACTTAGGGAGGTAAATAGTACAACCAATCCTTAGCACTATCCATTAAAGAGAAACGGAAAACCTTCAACATTGCACCATCCGCCTCAACATTTGCTGGAAGCATAGCCGTGACAATGGTGTGGAAGTCCAAAAGATGTTTGTTAGGATCTTCATTCACCATGCCATGGAATTTTGGTAATTTTCTAAGCAACCCCGGCTTTATCTCAAAAGTAGAGTTCGTTTGAATACACCTGTTGTGTATCAAGCCTGTGAGAAGCTAAGTCCTTGAGTGAACGATTTGCATCACCCATTGCTTCTTCTTCTTCCACGTGTGGTTCCTCTACGAATGGAACCTCTTTTCCTTCTTCTTGTTGTTGGAAAGTCTCTTCTCCTACTTCCTCCTCGTGCTCGTCCGTTGTGTCTTGACTTGGTTGGAGTATTGTGCCGCGTCGAGTAGCTATCCCGCACCTTGGATAATTCCAATCCTTAGAAGCCAGAGATTAGGTACCTGCAAACAATTCTCGCAAACAAGTGAGAAACAAGACAAGAACCGAAAAGCAAAGATAAAGCGAAAATTGTAAAAGAAACTAAAAACTCAATAACAAGCCGTATGCCTCCCCGGCAGCGGCGCCAAAATTTGATCGTGTGTCAATCCGTCAAATATAATTTCACTTTCTCAATCAACTAAATATAAATATAGTATGCGATAAGAAAGAGTTCGTATCCACAGAGAGGCGTTTGTTGTTATCAATTTTCAGTTTCTAAGTAACCCAAGGTATGTTTGTTGTATTTAAGCAAATAAAAGTAATTAAAAGCAAAATAAGTAATTGGAATTATCAATAAGGAGAAGATATTGGTCACGGATAGTATCATTCACAAACATGTAATTTCATCAATGATTAGAATTGGTATTTTAATCTCGTATTTATTAAAAGTCCTAGGATACCTTGATCGCAAGTATAACCCGTTAATTCCCTGTTTTCATCACAACCACATTAAAAGATGCATATGTGAATTCTTCGTAGAAAGCAACCTAAAGTGTAAAAGCACAATTAAGTTTAACTCCCTAAAAGCATTAAGTTTTATGGAATAAGACTCATCAATGCAAACGAATGTGTAAAAGCACTAAACGTTTTAACAAAAGTTATGATTCACTTGTGACTAGTAGGATATATCACTACAAGCACTAACCACAATTATGCTACTTAGAATCGGGGATAAACAACTTTTTCGTATTGAAAACCCTAATATAGATCTAGAGATGAACACAAATCGGATTGATTCCGGACTCAACCTAACAAGTTTTCAAATCTTATAACACTATTAATTGTGAATCACAAACAATAATTACCGAGACAAAACTAATTCATTGAATCAAAAGCATGTTGAGAAATCAACTTTTATCCCATAACCAATAAGATGTTTAGCTACTCATAGCTATGGAGTTCATCATCATCAATATTCAATAATAAAACAAGGAAGAAGAAGAACAAAACCAAACCCTAGAAGCGTAAACAAAAACGGCTCTCCAAAATTCCAAGAAAAAGATATGATATGTTGTAGAAGACCTTCCCTTTTATAGCTTTCTCCAACTTCTAAAATTAGGTCTAGTCTTCAAAGTCCATTAGGTGAGAATCCACCAAGCCCACAAGAAGGAGAAACCCGTGTAGAAAATACGCCCCAAAATCGTCGCCAGAAGTTCGGTATTGTGGCCGGAACCGCCGGAAAATCGCCGGAAATCTCCCCGGTGACCGGCAAAGTCCGCCCGGTCACCGGTCAACGAGTCAGAACGGCCGGATCAACTCAGTCAGCCGGGTCAACTCGGAGTCAACTAAGCCAGTTGACATGAGTTAGTCAGGTCCAAGCCAAGTTTATTGCAGTCATTGCACGGCCATGTTGGTTGTGCCTTCTCTGTTTCAGTCACAGCCAAGAGGGATGTATTCTGTTGCATCTTCTGTCACTTCCCCTGCACTTAATTCCCAGATCCATAGTACCTGTAATTCCATATTTCTACATTCTCCTAGTTCACAGCTCAGCCATTTCTCAAATCACCTAAGCATACATCTATCTTCACAGCTCCACCTGCAATCTGTGCCATAGCCACAACCTGTCATTTTTCACCAGCACCTACTTAGAATCACTGCAATCTCATTCAATATCCCCTCACACTTCGACCCATCGAACTAAGCCAATTCCAACACACCTAGCCTTCACGCAGCTTCCAACTTCGACTTGATTCACTTCAACAACCGCAACAAAGCCACATCGTGCTCAATTTGCAAAACCACTCTTCATTCATACTCCTGCTCTTAAGCGCAACAACACTCGCTTCATCTCGTTATCGGGATCGCACCATTGCCAACTCACAACCAACCAAAACACTACCTTCCTGTAACACTTACAAGATCACCTGAACTGCAAACCTAAACATTCATCTAACAACAATCACTCAGTTCAGAGCAAACACATTCCTAGTTCCAGATTTGAACCAAACCATCAACTGAATCTCAATACCACCATCACAATCAACCGCATAACTTTGCAATTCCCGGCTCAAATCGGTTCATTGTAGCTCAACCATCTCGGTACCACCTCCACAAATCCACCGCAACCGGCAGACTCTTGGCAAAACAAAATCATACATCACCACCTTCATGGCAACAGTTCCACTAGCTCAAGTCCCACTAGCTCGATTACCCATTTAATCACAAAGACAATCCTTAGCAATCCCCCAAGAACAAAGACCAGTACCATCATATTCATCTTAACTGGATCCAACACAAACTACATCAACCAACCTTCTTCTCATAGCCCATCTCCATCACAGACTCATCAAATTGACAGAAACAACTTCATTCTTTCAATTATTGAAACCCTAGCTCCCAATTGCATCAGGTTCTTCTTCACTGCTCAACAATAACAACACCATTGCCATCGACCCATTCAACTAACTTGCGGCTCTTGCAATTCCACTCGACAGTAGCTCCATTCACCGGACTCGTCTCCATTTCAATTCAACCTCGATTCAAGAGCAACCACCATATTCCATTCCTATACAAACCCTAGTTTCATTTCACTTATCTCTTCACCCCAATTCGACCATGGCAAAGACGACTTCCAATACAATACACCAATTTCATCGGTTTCTCACTCGAGTGTCGCCTCCTCTCTCTCGATTCACCCCTTCTTGACCTCCATTTCCTTATGCTCTCGATCTCCAACAAAGGCAGCCTGTTGAATCCATTTCCTCTCGGAATCTCTCCCTGAATATCAATGGCGCCACCGCATAGACTTCATCTTCCCGATTCATATCAGCCAAAACTTCTCCTTGTTCTCTGTGACTTGAATCCATGGCCGCTGTGCCAATTTCTTTCTCAGATGCAAAATGAAATTTGGGGAAGAAAACGAGTTTCTTCACAAAACCAAGCTGATAAGGCTCTTTGTCTTTGCCATATTTAGGCACCCGATAATGGATATGGGCCACCCAGTTTAGAGTTAGCTTGTCGGTTTCAGGGAACCGATAATTATTTGCTTCTTCTTCACTTCCTTCTTGTGCACTATAGCCTGCTCCAAATAACTAATTTCTCCTTCTTTTGCTCCCAAGGACTCCAGAGTACCTAATAACTCAAAAACACACATAAGATACATAATTCACAAGAAAAAATAGCAAAGAAAGCGTAACTACTAGATAGCAAATACGGTGTATTCTACACCTATCACCATCCAAGCTCCAGCCAACCTTTTTTATACATAGTCATCAACATGGATGCAAGAGGGTGATACCCTCGTCACGTTCAACCCATCGACCATACAGGATAGAACCACGTAAACCACACTTGGGGATTGAGGCTCAGTATGAAATTCCTTCGCCGTCAGTCAAGGACTTCTTCAACACAAGAGGGACGGTCAATCAAGAAGCATGTAATTTGCAAGGGAAAATCAAATTGAAGGTTGGTCGCATCCTTAACCATTGTTGTTATCTCCCCTATTTCGAATCACCGTTGCCAGAGTTGCATGCGTTGAGATGTTACAGTAGAAACGGTATTCTTTACCATGATAAGAAAACACGACTTGCCGGCCAGCACTATTTGTGTGCCGTATTCCCATCTTCCATATCGTATCGCCTCAGAAGAACGAGAAGAACTCATTTTTCGAAATCAAGGGTTAAGGGCGCCCTCATTGGAGTTCTCTCCTGAAGTCGCTTCAACGCTCTCTTCGGAAGAAACCGCTTCAACGCACGCTCTCTCCTGAAGACGCTTCAATGCTCTCGCCAGAAGAAGCTTCTTCAACGCTCACTCCAGACGCCGCTTCAACGCACGCTTTCTCCTGAAGTCGCTTCAATGCTCTATCCAGAAGAAGGCGCTTCAACGCTCTCTCCAGAAGCTGCTTCAATGCACGCTCTCTCCTGAAGCCGCTTCAACGCTCTCTCCAGAAGAAGGCGCTTCAACGCTCTCTCCAAGCCGCCGGTCGCTCTCTTGAGGCCGAATCCGCTTTAACACCTCGGCAAGCCACCTGGACCAACCTGCATCATGTCGACACATCGCGACAAAATCGGAATCGGTGTTTCTTAGATTTCCAATTTCCTATGGAAAGTGTGCATGAGCTGCCAAAAGTTTGGATACAATACAAATCTATCAAACACGACTCTGATCAACAAGTGACGAATCCAAAAGATTGTCGCCTTCATCAATTCATCAACCACCTTACCAGCAAATACAATGGAAGTATATCTTTCAGGAGAAAATATGCTCAGAATAATTACACGTGGGGACTGCCAGTTTGGGATGCCTTCACGTCCCTCAACCAGGTTATTTCTGATATCAGCATCATCACTGTCAAAGCCTTACGAGCTGAAGGAATTTCTCAACATGAAGCCGTACACGTGCATCGAAGACTCCAAAAGCACGCCGCAGAGATATATTCACATATCCGGCCACGCCATCGGATCTAACCGAAGTATAACTGGGGATTGCT
Organism: Papaver armeniacum; assembly: GCA_023531295.1. Taxonomy (NCBI): domain Eukaryota; kingdom Viridiplantae; phylum Streptophyta; class Magnoliopsida; order Ranunculales; family Papaveraceae; genus Papaver; species Papaver armeniacum. The sequence goes on along the minus strand of JAJJWW010002095.1, from coordinate 215,433 downwards.
CCCATTTCATACAACAATTCAATATTCAGAAGTTGTTCAAAGGATGTCGCTTCGAGCGAAGTCCTTGAAGACTCGATAGCATTACGTCGGCAACGGAACACCTCTTAGCTCTCTACTTCACCCAATGGCTCCAGAAGATTTTGACCATACAAGCATCCACGGCATATCATCATCGCAATCAAAAAGAGCAAGATGACTGAAAAAAATCGTCAAGCAGCCAGTACATGCTTCTTAGGGCAAGTGTCATTCGTACCTGCTGACCCGCAAATAGCCTCTCAATCACCATCCCATTTTGCCTAGATCCCAGAAAGAAGTTTCGCTATCTGTAATTTTCATAATTTGGAAAATCCCTTCACGAAATCAGGAAGCAGGGAGCTAGTGCACGTGGTACTCCCAGATTGCAATTACTTCTTCATACGTGTCCAATCACGTCACACACGCTATTAATTGGAGATAGAACCTCCGCACCTAATAAATACGACTCTTGGATCTCCTGTTCATGGAAGCACAACACACGTGATATAACAAATAGAAGTTACAGGTTCGTGGCCGAATCCTCAATTTTCATCATTGGATCCCCTACTTCAAGCTGTTGTTATTAAGGTTACATATAACAAGTATCATCGTGGAAGCGGTATCCGGCCACATGAAAGGAAAACACATCACCACTTATGGGTGTTGCCTTCCCATCGGCCACATCACCTCGATAGAATGAAAAGATTCTATTGTAACCCTACCGGAAAATGCTACATCTTGAGTTTCAAGATACCGCAATCTTTCCAAGAACTTGGATTTCTCAGTCGGGAGATTTCATTCATCCATCCAATTGAAAACATAAAATTATCAAAGCAGCATGAATGAGGGATTATTATTCGATCAATCCCTGGCTCCAGCCGCATGAAACAAAGACTACTAAACATCAAAGAAGTGTCGTCAACGCCAGGGCCAATGGCGCCTTCACTAGAGTCCTCTCCAGGAGCTGCTTCAACATCCTCTCGAGCCGCTTCAACACCCTTTTCGGAAGCTGCATCAACGTTCTCTTTGGGAGTTGCTTCAATTGCTTCAGCAGCCTTCTAAGGATATTCCTCATGATAGGGCTCGTCCACATCAGAGTCGGGGATTATGACGTCGTCATGAATAGGGTATTCATGTTATGCTCTACCCTCCTTCACTTTAGTCGGGCAACAAACCTTTCAGCCCTAGCACTTGTTAGCTGAGGTGCTTCGCGCCTCCACTTTTCCTCCATGCTAACCGAAGCTAGGAAAGCTTGGACACGCTCTCGAACGATACTCAGATGTACAAGGGACTTGGAATGCAGTTTGTGATCCCAACCAACCGTATGCCTAATCTACCTGGGGCCAACCGACATCATGCTAGGGGAACGCTCACCTGGACGCCTCTTGAACGTGACGTGTTCCAAGGACAGGCCGACCCATCTCTCCTGGTAACATCTAACTTTGTCTCATAAGTTTTATCTTTATTTGTCACCATCTAGTGCTTACCCCGCAACAATGTCACTGTTGCGTACTAAGCAGGGGACTTAATGTTGATGGTGGTTTTTAGTTTAACGGCTAAAATCGTAAAACCCTGTGTTTAATGCGCTATCACCCTTCAAGGGGTAAAGCCATTTAAGAAGTGACGAGTGCAAAAAAACTCTTCGCTCATTGAGCAATTCAATATATATATATATATGAAATTAACTCAGAATGGTGTGTGTGGCAACAATCCCAAATATTCTGTGAATTTTTCCACCTGTATTATTCACTAATGCATTGCATGCCTAGTATTCTCCTGTGCTATGTTCCGTAGCCGAACTCCCAATATTGACATGACATGACGATTAATGTTCACTCTCAACAGAGTAGCATGAATCTCCCGAAGTGTCGATGTTGAGATCTGCACAAAAATACTCACACAGCTGCATCGTTCTCGACAAAGAGATTTTCGTATCGACGCACTTTTAATTAAAAGATGGCTCGATTGAACATGTTTAAATTCCTTAAGGAAAATCTGGACTGTTCATATCAGTCTCAAAATGATCACGGCCACACGACTAGGCCGCGCGATTCAACAAGCCTAGACTGCTCCTGGCGGAACAAGGAAATCACCGTAGTAACCACCAGCGGGCCACCATTGCCCTAGGGCGATCGAGTCCTATTTATTTCACTCATAAGCGCTTCAAACGTTAACCCAAACATGGGTGATCGCGTTATTTGAAAATAAGCTCAAACGAGCTAAGACCGGCAAATACGGTCTCAATAACATCATGACCGTCCAACTTATCCAGCCTATTTGGACGGCTAAGATCTTCCTTGGAATGATCAAAGAGGCGCCAGCGTGCCCATTGGCGGCCCAACATCTCCCTTGGTCGATCGACCCGCCTACGACAAGCCTATAGGGTGTTAAATTGTTTGCCCGAAATAGAGCAAACACGCTATTTCAAAACCCTAAATTTTGGGTTGCGGCAGTATATTATTGTCGCAAATTATCACATCCGTCCAACTTAGCCAGCCTAGTTGGACGGCTTTGATCGTGTTTCAGACGATCAAGGAGGTGCACATGAGTTCACCACCGGCCCAATTTTATTCCCACTCGATCGACTTGCCCAAAGGAAGTCAATGACGCGTCAAACCGCTTGATCGAACTAGGGTGAATATGGCCGTCTCTAAACACTAATTGGTGTTTGCAGCGACATGTTACTGTCGCAAATCGATCACGATCGCCCATCTTCGCCATCCGAATCGAATGACTTAGATCTAATTTAAGATGGCCCAGGAGATATCAGCATATTCACTGGTGGCTCATCTTCACACATGGTCGATCGGCCTGTTCAAATTAGCGCTCAACGCGTTGGTTCGTTTAACCAAACTAGGGTTGGCCGCACGGTTTCCAAACCCTAAGTCAACGGCGGAAAACATCTGTCGCAAAAACTATCTCGTCCTTCCAACTTCGCTAGCTTGGTCGGACGGCTTGGATCAAATATTATGCGATCAATGAGGTAAACATCTGCGGCAAACATCTCGCCGCAAAAACTATCTCGTCCCGTCAACCCGCTAGCTTGGTCGGACGGCTTGGATCAAATATTAACCTCATTGATCGCTGGCCACCCCCCTCCTGCAAGGAGCGATCGACTGAGCTACGGCTCGCCCATGCGATCCCGGACGATCGCCCAAAGATGGCCCTTTGCGCTGCTTCAACAGCAGTCACTAACTTCCGCAAATCGTCTCGACCACTCAACTTGGCCAGCCGATTTGAACGATCCGGATCTAATTTAGATCAACCGGTAGGATTTTATAATGGCTACCATCCGCCACTCGCCTACAAGGAGTGATCGACCAAGCAGTAGCTCATCCCTAGAGCTACCAAACGATTGCCAAAAGGTGTCTGGTCGTGCTCTTATTTTAAGACGATTGACTCGCGACTAATTTAGACGAGCTCTACAATAACGATGCTTCATGCACATCAATTATTTTGAGCTGCTTAGAAGAGATGCTCTACGTGCATCGAATACATACGATATTTTATCGGCCTCATAAACAACTTAGTTGTTTAACCTAATAGCACCATATGTTATTCTTTGCGGCAAGTCCCACGACTTGACCCACTTACTTGAGACATCAAACATGTCACAAACTGGGGGATACTTACTGGGGTATTGGTCTGGCGGTTTACAGCGTGCGGCGTGCAACGCGCCCATTACGAGAACGTGTCAGGAAAGGACTGATTAACACATTTTTGTGTCTGGTTTGTCCTCAGTGTCTCTATTGTTAGTCTCGATTTTTGTACTAATTTTGGTGTTTTTATGTTTGTTTAGGTGTTATTGGAGAGTTACACTTATGCGAAAAAAGTTGCTCGAAAAGTGCTTTTTGGACGCCCTGGAGGACAATTGCTATACGGACCCTCACTTTTGCTAAGGGGCACCCACGTCTATATATAGCCCATTTATCCATCGCACCCATCTTCAACATTTTGAATTTCTTTTTTTTGGCGGGAAAACAAGCTTTCTTCACTGGCAGATTCTTTCTTGGATTTTTGGGCGTGCTAGAAGGCGACTCAATGGCTGAAACTTCTTGGGATGATTTTATTGGGCTCAACAGACTTGGTGAATGTCTTTGGGTCGATTGAAATTGGTTGTATAATCCAAACGAAGAGAACAGGGAAGCATTCGCGTGTTTGAGATATCCACGGGATTTCTGTGGATTTGCGTGTGTTCTAGGTCATTGGGATGTGCATTCGCCGTATTAGCATGATGGGAGCGTGTTTGTGTCAATTCAACGAGAAATAGATAAAAAGGAAATTATTCCCGTATTCTGCATGAAAAATATTAAAGTAAAGAGAAATATTTGCGCATTAAACAAGAGAGATTGGGTGCTGCTGAGACTATATAATGAGTTTACGGGAGTCAGAGAGGGGGATGGAGAGATTTGGGAGAGTTTGGAACGCCACAGAGTCAAGAAAATCGAGTTCCAGAGAACACCATTGTTGCTGCTGCTACACCTCAAGAACACGAAGAATGCACTGACCAAAGACGTCGTTTTAGCTACTGATGCAAAAGACTCACATGCGTGGGTCGTAGTTTATAGGTCAGACTAAAACAACAGCAGCACTTCATCTTTATCGTTCTTTGTAACGGTGTTTGCAACAATTATAAACGTTGCAAACACCCGATTTTCAATATTTATTCCATTTTCACCTCTTGTAAACACTTTTTGAGCAATGAAAACTTCCTTTGAGCGTGTTTCCAACATGAGGAGCTAAACCCCATCACCGGGACGACGGAGGAAGCTAAATTTCATGAATGTGGTAATTCTATTAATTCTTTTTATGACTATTTGCACTGTTATTTAATTGAATTATGATTATCATTGAATGGTTGTGATTTCAATTGATGGGTCATGCTTAGCAAAAAATGTTTTGATGTCCCATGCTTTAGATTTACATCCATTACTTTCGAAATCTACATTAGGCAATGAATTAGAGTCAATGAAACTTTATCTTATGAGCTATTATCGTTTAGAATTGATTTCTGAACTGCATAAAATTGAAGTATGGTGGAATCCTGAGTCCCGGTCATCTCTTCATCCTGTGACAATATTTGTATATATTTTTATTTTATTTTCTTCTATTAATTCTTAAAATCAATCCCATCAAGTCCGAGTGAACGACAACCCTTCTTACTACAACATCATTGAAAATAACCATCAAGGACGAACGGTTAACAACGATGAGAGTAGTGGGTGAAGGCGTGACCACATGATGATCACCACCTCTTACACAACCCCACTACTCCACTACTTAATCTTCTACACTTCCTACGAGATCAGGGTTGCGCTCAAATGACTTGTATAAATAGGTTTTCAACCTATCACCACTACACCAAATTCCCGGAATCGTAACAGGCATTCGTAACGGCTTATGAGCCGTTACGAATTTCCCGTTACAAATGGCCATTACAAAAAATTCGTAACAGGCAGAAGCCGTTACTAAATTTTTTTAATTCGTAACAGAGCCAAGCCGTTAAGAATTTTTTTATAAGCGTGCCACTCACACGCTTGGTCACACCAAGGTCGTAACACCCTGAGTATATGCGCGTGCCACTCACACGCCTAGCTTTATATTTCCACCCACAATTAATTACACGAGAGGATATTTCCTCCCACGAGTGTGCCGTTCACATGCGGGAGTTCCATGGATAAGATAATCGAAATTCTCTCTCGTACTTCCATTTTTCATTTCTCTCGATTCTATTCTCGCTCCGCGTCTCGTGCGAAGAAACTAGGGTTTCATCACTTCGATTTTTTTTCTCTCTCGAGTCTCTTCTCGCCGAGAAACATAACAAAATCTCTTGAATCTTGCAATACCTTTCCATTAGCAGAGATCTGTGTAAGTTTTAATCGTTAGAAGTTTTTTGATTTTTAGGGTTTCATATTTTTTTAATCGATCTGTTTTTTATGGCTTCATTTCATCTTTATCTTCCATTTTTTTCATCGATCTGTGTAAGTGTTAATCGTCAGAGTTATGTTTTGTTAATCTTCTTCATATAAATCTAATTCCATTTTTTTTTTCTAATTTCCTGTTAGGGTTTGAAGACTTGAAGATTGAAGAATTCTGAAGACTTAGAAGGTATAAGTTTCGAAACATTGAACTGATTTTAGGGTTTTATGTTAATTTCGAAATTTTCTATTTTTTTTTTACTTTGTAACCTAATTTCTAGTTTGTAATCTAATTTCAATAAGTTCTAATTTATAAGTTGTTGGTGCTGATTGACATCATTAGCTTCACTTGTCTATTCTAGTTTTTGATCTGTTCTAGTTTTTGATCCACTAGTCCTGTGTAAAGATGCATGCTGCTGTTAGACATGGTGTAGTTTTTTTTGCCTTAGAAGCATACTAAGTTGAGTAGGCATAGTGCTACCTGATAAAGTCTTATATAATCTTGGAAGGTTTGATGAGAGCTAGACAGACTTGGACCTAGCTAGCTGTGTAACAAAAGAGCGTGCGTGGGTATGGCTGAGCGTGCGTGGGTATGGCGGAGCGTAATTGATTAGTGTGTGTTGTTGTGACATATGCTTCAAAGTCGATACATTTTAAAAGTTTGACTAATGTTGTTCTATATCTTGGTCTTTGCAGAACCAGGAGAGGATCCTTTTGGCAAGAGACAAACAGAAAAGAAGCACCTAACTACGGAATCGTTAAGGTAGTAACCTAAATTCCAGTTTGTATGTTCTATAAATATGCTCATCATGATTTGAACTTTAGTTTCATTTTAAGGTAGTTTTTCAAGTTTAAATGAACTAAAGTTATGAAGTTTTGTTTTGATATTGACTGATTCTAAGTGAGCATGATGATAACTTGTCCTAGTGGTGATTTACAAAAGCTACTTGTAGCTCATTCTCTCTTCTTTGAGGGGATGTTTATGTCGCTAACCTGCAGGGCTTCGGCAACCCTATACCACTAGGACTAAGTTATTTTATTTTGTATGTTAATTTGTGTATAAACGAGTCTGGTTTTATGTACTCTGTGAGCATGATGATAATAGTCCTAGTGCTTATTCGCAAAAGCTACTTGTAGCTCATTCTCTCTTCTTTGAGGGGATGTTTCTGTCGCTAACTTGCAGGGCTTCGGCAACCCTGCACCACTAGGACTAAGTTATTTTATTTTGTATGTTAAGTTGTGTATAAACGAGTCTGGTTTTATGTACTCTGTGAGCATGATGATAACAGTCCTAGTGGTTATTCGCAAAAGCTACTTGTAGCTCATTCTCTCTTCTTTGAGGGGATGTTTCTGTCGCTAACTTGCAGGGCTTCGGCAACCCTGCACCACTAGGACTAAGTTATTTTATTTTGTATGTTAAGTTGTGTATAAACGAGTCTGGTTTTATAGCATAATGATAACAAATTCTAGTGGTGATTTACAAAAGCTACTTATAGCTCATTCTCTCCTCTTTGAGAGGATGTTACTCGCCGCTAACCTCATGGGCTTCGGCAACCCTACCACTAGGAATAAGTGATTTTATTTGATTCTTTTAAATATCAATTTTGAAGGGTAATATGTCATCCGAAGTGATCAAGAAATGGTTGAAGTGTCCTCGTAAGTCTTTAGAATACGTACAAGGAATGAAGTCATTCATAGAGTTTGCCAAGAATAATGGTGGTGGGAGTCATTTATTTTCATGCCCTTGTCGTCGTTGTATGAATGGTAAAGGCTTAGTTGCACCGAGTGAGATCTCATTGCATTTGCTCAAACATGGTATGCATGAGGTGTACACATTCTCGGCGCTATCATGGGGAAAGTTCAAGACAAGCAAGACAATTAACACATAAGGATAATACTACAACCGAATGTGTAGCAGATAATGATGATGTTACAAAGAGGTTTGAATGAGAATATTACCACGTATGTGGATGAGAATGTTAGGGAAGGGATGGATGAGAATGTAGAAGTAGGTGTTGATGAGAATGTTACAACAAAAGGATGAGAATGTTACACAGAAAAGGATGAGAATGTTAAAGCGGGGTTGGATGAGAATGTTGGAACCAAAGCAAGTGTGGTCGAAAAAGAGATCAGCGGTCGAGAAGGCAAGAGAACCATTATATCCTTCATGTCCTAATGGAAAGTCAGTAATGTACGCTGCGATAATGATGAACAACATAAAAACTCAGTATGGAATTTCAGACAATGGTGTTACCGCAATATTAGAATTGATGAAAGAGTTGCTTCCCGAAGGTAACACCGCCATGTAAGTATCCAGATATCAAGAAGATTATTAAAGAGTCGGGATGGATTATGTTACTTATGATGCTTGTGTAAATGACTGTATACTTTATTGGAAGGATAATAGTTCATTGGTGAAGTGTCATGTATGTCAAGAACCTCGGTACGTAAGAGTTTTTAATGATGAGAGAAAACTTACACAAGTTGCGCAAAAGACTTTAAGGCATTTTCCGATAATTGCAAGGCTGAAAAGACTTTATAGTATACCATGGATAGCAGAGGCAATGCTTTGGCATTCTAGAGCACGAGAGATGTTAATGTCATGCGTCATCCAAAGGATTCTATAGCTTGGAGGTGTGCGGATAATTTCTGTCCCGAATTTTCTAAGGAAGCACGGAATGTTACTCTTGGGATAGCAATCGACGGCTTTAATCCAAATGGATGCTTTGGTCTCATTACGCTTGTTGGCCGGTGATATTATGTCCGTACAACCTTCCTCCTTCGATGTGTATGAAGCGCGAATTTTCCATGTTATGTTTGTTGATATCAGGTCCGAGAGCACCAGGTAAAGATATTGATGTTTACTTACAACCATTGATAGAGGAGTTGAAAGAGTTATGGAATGATGGTGTTATGACATTCGACAGCTTCACGAACTCTGATTTTCTTTTGAAGGCAATGTTGTTATGGGCCATTCATGATTTTCCCAAGATTGGGTACTCTAGCTGGATGTGTGACTCATGGGTATTATGCGTGTCCCACCCGTGGTGAAGAAACAAGCTTCAGAGTGGCTGCCGTATAGTAAGAAGATATGTTATATGGGACACCGAAGATGGCTGCCATCCCAACACAAGTACAGATTTGACAAAACAAATTTCAGTGGAGGGGTAGAAGATGGTAAAGCTCCATGGCCACTAACAGGATTGCAAGTTCAAGAGATTGTGAAAGATATGAAAAGTAAACAGGGTAAGGGTAAACCACCAAGGAAAGAAACGTAAAAGAGGAGCAGAAGCGAATAGTTTGCAACAGGGTGCCGATGAAGATGTTTCTGAAAACTCTCTATTTTCTCGAAGGTCCATACTTCATGATTTGCCGAATTGGGGATCGAACGCAGTCCGTCATTGTACAGATGTTATGCATACAGAAAAGAACATAACCGAGCATATTGTTAACACTCTCATGGGTAATAGTAAGTCAAAAGATGGTGTAAATGCACGTAAAGATATGGAATCTATGGGTATTAAAAAGCGGTTATGGGTGAAAGAGGATAGTGCAACTGGTAAAACAACAATGGAAGATGGATCGTTTGCCTTAACTAAAGATGAAAAAGTATTTTTTTTGTACAGAGGTCAAGAACTTAAGAGTGCCTTCTAGCTTCGTTCCAATCTTCGCAAATCGCGTGAGCATTAGTCCACCGTGAGCCAAGAATTTCAAGTCACACGATTACCATGTAATGATGCAATCTCTGTTTCCATTGCTAGTTCATACTGCGACTTCATTACCTAAAGATCTCATGAGTTTCTCTTCTCCGTATTAGTATATTTTTCAACATTTTGTGCGCAAAGGTTATCAACAGAGATGAACTTCTACAAGCGAAAGCTAGTCTGGTGGAAGCAATGTGCATAATGGAAAAGTATTTTCCTCCATCTTTTTTTGTTATTAGTATCCACCTGATGATTCATCTGGCCGATGAAGCTTTAATCTGTGGTCCGGTCAGATTTAGGTGGATGTACCCCTTTGAGAGGTAAATACAACCCCTTTGTTGTTTAATTTTTAAGTTGAGAATTACTATTATTGAACTATTAATCATCCTTGCGGATCTGTTAACTTTTCTTGTAGGTTAATGAAAGGTTTTAAAGGATTGGTGCGCAATAAAAGGTACATTGAGGGGTGCATTGCAAGAGGGTATGCGCTACGAGAAGCTAGCTTATACCTTATGGAGGACGTGTCAGATGATGGTGGTGGTACTCATAAACATACTCGGCAGGCTTTTTTGGATGATGACTATGATGGTGCCGATGAGATGCCTCTTAGTTCGGAATGAGTATTACTCTGAATCGAGCACAATTTGAACAGTGCCGCAACTGGATCCTATCTAAGTATGTTGGAATAGATAACTGGCAAAGGTAACTTTTACTTAACTCTTTTATGTTTATTCAAGTCTGAATTTTGTTTAGTCCTCCTCAGCAGAAATGAAAATATTACAAATTAGAGGGATGTAGCATGATGGTGACTTAGTGAATTTTAGTAGCATGTTTTTGTTAGTTAACATTGAGTTACTGTCTGATTATTATGTTTGCATCATCTGATAGTCTTTGAATTGGTATTGGCTGTAGGAAGTATGATTCTTATGTTAACGGTGACACGTCTAATGGTCAGACCTCAAAGAGTTTTCATCTATGGTTGCGCGATGAGGTACTGTGTTACCCTAAAGCTTTTAGTAGTGGTTTTAATACAACTTGTTATGGTTTTGGTTGTGATACTGACTCTGCCATGATGTATAACAGTTATTAAAAGCCAAAGAAACTGATTCAACACTATGGAGACTCGTGCAAGGACCACTCTTCAAGGCACAATCATATAAGAAATACCAAGTAAATGGGTTTACTTTTAGTAAACAAGAATCTGGGGTGAAGAATGTATCACAGAATAGCGGTGTGTCAATGAAAGCTGTTACAAGACTGCAAGCGAAGTCGGTCGAGGAAGCAGAAATAACTTATTACGGCGTCATTAAAGATATAATCAACTTGAACTATTTGGAATTTGAAGAAACTGTTTTTTACTGTGATTGGGTTAGTGTTGGAGATAAGAATGCTTACAAAGTTGATGCAGTTTCAAAGGTTGTAAAGGTCAACTTGTCGAAAATGAAAAGCATAAATAGAGTGGTGGATGAGCCGTTTATCCTTGCATCTGAAGCTACTCAAGTGTTCTACTCAAAGGATCTTATCAAGAGGGATGGTCTGTGGTGTTGCACTCACGACGGGGGTTAACGTCTTCAGTAGATAAATTTGAAGTTCCTACATCTTTTCAGTCAGTTCTTACTGACAATGAGAATTTGAAAAAGCTGCTCATTACTGATTCATTTTGAACTGAAACAGTTGCGATATGTTTTACCTTACCCAATAATATATACAATGACGCCGCTTTTAGCTCTCTTTTCGTGAATTGTTTGGTTTTATTTGTTTGGTCACTTATTTTTTAAGGTGTTAGGTAGCTTTCTTTTGTTAACGTGGATGCTCTCTTTTAGCTCTGTTCGGTTTTCCCTATTTTGATGTTTGAATTTCACAGGGTATGGCAGCAAGAGAGGTCAATGAATATGGACAACCAGTTTCCAGGAACGCAACAACATTAGGTCACCGAAGAGGCGCCTTGGCTCGTACACATGTGCCTATTTCATATAAAAGCTGGGATGTTGTTGATACAAAGTATAAGGATGATATTTGGAAAACCCTGAAGGTACAATACTTACCCGAGACATGATTTTTCTTCACTCGTCATTTAACTTCTTTTATCTTTATTGCAAATAAGTAAGGCATTAATTTGTTCTATCTTTCCAGGCTGAATATGATGTACCTGAGACATCAAAGGAAAATATTCTGAAGGCCGGTTCTGGTCCATGGAGGATATTGAAGAGTGAGTTACGCCATGCCTACTATGACCATGTCCCTACTCATGAAGAAAGGATTCTAAATGTTCCACCAAATGTCAAAGAAGAGGATTGGATAAAATTTTGCGAAATGAAAGAGAAGAAAAGGCAAAGCAAAGTATAATCGAGCATAAGAGGAAAAGACAACAATATGGCTACACACATTGTAGTGGTCGCAAATCTCATGCAATGGTGAGAGCTGAACTGGTACGTATATTCGCAACTTACCTCAAACTTTGTTATATTCACAACTTAGTCAGAACTCAATTATATTCACAACTTACCTCAACATCCTTATGGAAAACTATATGATTTTACATTGTATTTGTAAATTTAGGAGGCCGCAAATCCTGATGCAGTGATAACTCCTGAGGATGTGTGGGTTAAAGCTCATACACAAGAAGGTGGTTCTATTTTACCTAGCGCGGTGCCATTCGGGCGTGAGTCGGTTTACTTTTCAGTTATTTCAACTCTTTTAAAAACATGTACTAGATATTTAAGATATTAGAATTTACTTGGTTGTTATGCTCGACACTACAGAGAAGCTCAAGAAGGCCCAAGATGAGATCAAAGAAAAACAGATGCAGTCTTCCAAGTAGAAGAACCTAGTGCAATGACTAAAGCTTTTGGGGCAGATTCTAGAGGACGGGTTCGTTCTCGTTGGTCCTATATCTCGTACGCAAATCAATCTTTCGCTCCAGCGCGTCACAAGGTAAATGAACCGAAAGCTAAGGAGGGTGGTCTTGGTGGGATGGTGGAAGAAATAGGTGGCAAGGTGTGTGTTCGATTGATGGCTTTGTGAAGTTGTGTGGTGTAGTGGAAGAAATCAAATCTGCAATTCCAAAGATCGCTTGGCTCAAACGTTCCCAAGACCTCAAGAGTTGTAGCCTCGCATACTCCATGTAATGTTTCTGCTTCACCTCAAACAGTTTCACATGCTGCAACAAGTTCACCTGTTGGGAATAATGTATCACCAGCTGCGACAAGTTCACCTGCTGGGAATTCTGCATCACCAGCTTCATCAAGAGCACGTGGTGGACCGCTTTATTCGTTGCTGAACTTCGAGAATGAAGTAGTTGCAACTGGTGAGCTCTGTACTGGTGCTTTAGCAGATCAGTTTCACGGAGATCTTATACCTATACATCTTGCCAAGGTATGTATCGATGATATTCTCATGCCGTATGCAATCATCTGCGAAAGCTAACAAGTATGCAAGAACCTTCGTAGATGTCGGAATCGGAGGATATGTGCTTCATCCAAAGATGTGCCTCTCAAGCAAAGACACACAGTCCCTTTCTTTTGAGCTAATGGATCTCAACCTTTTTGAGCATCGCCTAATATCTGCCTTGACTTATACAGATCTTTTTGTTATACTTGCGCAATTCAAACTTTTGTACGTATGCTGACTGATGCACATACTCCTAGGATCTTTTTTTTGATTTTTTTGGCAGTTCACACTTTTGTACGTATGCTAACTGATGCGCATACTCTTATGCAGCTATGCATAAAAAGAGCTTTACCTGAAGCAACTTTTTTGGTCCAATGTAACTTTTTTCTATATATGTGAACACAAACCGCTTATGAATGGATATTTTCTTTCGTTCATCATTTTTTTTGATATATATGTAGGTGGTTTTTGTTATGTTATATGTAAATGCACAGGACTTCACACAAGGTCAGTTGAAGCAGTAGTAGCCAGTCGGGTAAATATCAATCCCTGGTAAGTACTTCACTTGGTTATTATACTTCAACTATTAAGTTTAAATTTGTGGCTTTGACACTCGGTTTATACTTGCGAGGTATTGCGCTGGTGGGAAGAATCAACAAAATTCCGATACAAGTAAGTTGTTTTTCTCGGTTAATTGAGTGTTAAGGCATGGACAACTGTGGTGCACATGTAAGGGGACTAAGGTTTATGTTTCTTTTGAGTGCCTAATGAGTTGTGTTTGTTCGTATGCATCCGAGTACTACAACGAATTTGACTTGCGCAAACCACTCGAGAGGCATATATTGAATGCACAACAAATTGAGTGTTTTAGTATCCAAGGTACACATATATATCATGTTCAAGTCAGGTTAGTACTTCTAACTGCAACTATATATATCATGTTCTTTTCTGTTGGCTTAACCTAAAATAGTCAAATTGATAATTTGGTGTTTACTATTGGTTGTTTCAGATTTGGTGAACAACCATGGTACCATTGCAAGGTCTGAACTAAAGAATTCATGTAAGTTGTGGTCTGCTGGTGCTGATGTCGTAAGTTGCCTGCTCCACCTCTCTTACTACCTGGCAGCAGTAACCTCATAATTTCTCCCCTCTAGTTTTGTTGTGCATACTTCCGACATCTAAATAGATATTTTTTTGTGTTTGCAGGTTAATTGAATTGATGCTCTGTTGCAAGTTTGGAGCAGAAATGTTGGAGAACAAGGCAGTCATTAGGTTGGAGAGCAGATGCAAGTTTTGTAAGTTTCTATGTGTTTCTAAGTTAGATGAGTTTGTGAACATAAGAATTTCTATGAACTGATACTTAGTATCCCCTAGTATTTCATACTTAACAAAGTTTTTGATACTTAGAAGAATTTAAGTTCTTTTTTGTATTAAGCTATTTGAATGTGATAAGAATTGATTGAATGTGAGATGAATTTGATTGAAGAAAATATTGTTGATTGTGGAAGATGAAATGAAAGGTGTATGCAGGTAGTTTTTTGGAATTCCGACTTATTTCCTAAGAAAAATGAACTACACAAAAAGCCTTGACCTGGTCAAAATTGGTTGACCGGCAGTAATTTTTTTGCTGTTACAAAAAAGTTCGTAACGGCCCTGAGCTGTTACAACGTCCATGTTGCAAAAAAAATTCGTAACGGCCCTGAGCTGTTACCACGTGGCAAATTCGTAACGGCTCAAGCCTGTTACGAGGGCCGTTACAAAAAAAATTCGTAACGGCCACAAAGCCGTTACAAAAAAAAATGTAACACCCACTTTTGCAACAGGCGAGGGCCGTTACAACCCGTTTTTGTAACGGCCTGGTTCTGTTTCTAATCCCAGAATTTGGTGTAGTGCTCGACAACACAAGACAAGTGTTATTAACGCAAGTAGATAGAAACCATTTTCTGATACAAGTCATAAAATAGCCACACCTTCATAATTCAACATTCTGATATCAAACACCTGCTTCGCTTCCCTCCCTAAGATCAACCCTTCTCCTTCACCTTGTGACCGAATTGAACCTGGAACGGCCATTTCTTGGTTTAGGCCAGAGTCTTACAGTTTGATCTCTCGAACTCAAAAGTACTCATGTGAAGTACATTTGTTTAGGGTTTGAATTCGTTTCTCATCAACACACCCAAATTTACCAAAAACAGTAGAATCGGTTTTTACCCCAAAACACTCAGTGAATGATTTTTATTCCCAAAGATATTTCTACGGTGTTTCCTTCTTAAGGATATATTTTTCTAAAATTCTTTGTTCTTTGGGTTTTACATATGGCAACTCTAATGTTATTTTTGTTTTGAAGGTTGATTAAGGTTGGCTTATTCGATTGCCATTCTTTTTTAGGGTTTTACATATTACAACTCCCAAGGTATTGCACTCCACGTAACTTTCGTCACCTTGCTTGATTGTTCCATTGTTCAATGAGTACAATGGAAATTATGCTTTGTATTTTTGAATTTTTCATGAGTAGAATAAAAATTATTCCTATTATTTTTTAAATGAATATATTGTTTGTGTTTTGCAGATTGTTGAAGAGTGGCACTTTTTTTTAAGACATGGTTGAATGTTATTGTAACATTAATATTTTAAATTTTTTTATTTGTAAATGCTACCATTTAATGGTTGTAACGTCTAATTGAAGAGGAAGTAATTAAGAGGACTAAAAGGGGGTTACAAACACCACAGCTGCTAGATATCTTCGGATGGGATGAGACTGGGATGGTCGGATCACTTGTTTGTCTCTCAAAATGTTATTCGTCCGTCCAAAGCTCAAAAACC
This sequence comes from Papaver armeniacum, assembly GCA_023531295.1. Lineage (NCBI taxonomy): Eukaryota > Viridiplantae > Streptophyta > Magnoliopsida > Ranunculales > Papaveraceae > Papaver > Papaver armeniacum. Next base: position 199,583 of record JAJJWW010002095.1, on the reverse strand, counting down.
TATGTTGTTTTGTATTATAGATATAACTGTAATATTAGGGATTCTGAAGTAGAACCTTCAATATTTCATGTATTTCACAGTTAAGCTGAAAGACTCAGTATTTCTTATTTGAATTCGGAATTCATCTCTAGTGTCTGAACTTCCCCAGAATAATATTCAGAAATAATATGATGATTGTCGACTCATATCTGAATTACTTAAATGCTCCTAGACAGACTGTCTGCTAGTATAGAGCGACTAATTAATCAAATCTAGTGCAGTATTCATCGGTTGAATTCCTTGAAAAATACACTAATTAAACCCTAATATTCACTTTCTCAGATTCATGGTTCCATGTAATAGTAATGGATATTCACCTTTCGGGCATAAGGGGCACCCCCATGTAAGCCCCGAGTAAAAGGCACAGGTTGATTTAGTTTTAATGCTCAAATGAGCATCAAAAATATGGAAGATCATGGATATGAAGTTGTATCAAAACAAGAAAATGAAGAGAGATAAAATAATAAAAATAAAAGAAACCGTGAGGGTAGGCCCACAAGTCCAGAAGCCCGGCCATGCCACCGGTTTTATCCGATCCCCCTCTTTTCCATTTACTTAATTATTAAAATATATTATTATTATTATTTTAGGATTTCCTCTTTCAAGGACTTCCTCTTTTGATGAAAAACTCCTGATTTCCATATTTTGTCAAATATTGCTTCATGGACCATATGGTTAGCAAAGCAAGTGGTCCTTCAACCATTATGACTTTCCCCCATAAAAATAATATTATTTTAATATTTCCAACGGTTGGTCTTTCAACCAAAATTAAGAGTTTCAGTCAAACTCAAATTCTTATGATAAAATAATGCTCGATTGACCATCAGAAAATACCATAATTCTCGAGGTTGGTCCGACAACATAGTGACACGAGAATGCCACTATAACCGGCCATGGTCGGCTCCTTACTTGCCAAAAGTCATCCCCACCTCTATCATTGATTAATGACATAATAAATCTTCTGGAGTTCATATTTGATCCATGCACCATCAGATGGTCTCACGACCACCAAGGGTCGGTTTCTACACCCCTTGGTCGGTCATCCCCCTTCCATAATTAGGTATTACCACCTAATGCTCTGTAAAGCACTATTTTAATTATAGTTGAAACACTGATTAGTCATCCTTTCACCAACTGCTCTGCAACTGACTTTGGTGAATGCTCGGCATCTGGACGCCACATGGTCGATTCATCACCATCATGGCGTGTCCCTCTCATTCATGGTTGGTCTTCACTCCATCATTGGTAGATCATCTATCGATCAAAATTAGGGTTTTGAATCTAATGCTCTGCAGAGCATAGTTATGAACAGGTTCAAATACCAATAATATTTGGTCCAGATACCAATATTTTATTAATATCAATTAATTCATATTTAATTAGTGTTCATTGATCAAGCAATAATTGCTTTGACTATCAATTGCTTCATCAAGTATTATTTCAGTTGCTTTAACTAGCAATATTGGAGAAATTCATACTGATCCAGCTATCAGTATTTTATTGGTTCATCAACCAATATTTGGTTCGTCAGTCGACCATTAATTTAATATTATAATCTCTCTTTGTCATTCGACTGACTCATGACACATGGACCGATATAAACCTTCTATGATCATTCAACAATGATTATTTTCATACGACTTCCTGTTAAATGCCTGATGCATCAATATAATGGATTATGATCGATCCAGCAATCTCATTAAACCTATGTTTATCTATCCAAGTCATTCAACTATCATTACTGCTTCGGCTAGCATAATGATATGTCACGGTCATCAGTGACCTAATTCAACATTCATGGTCCACAAAGCATATTACTATCTCAGCAGACACTTCATGCTTCATCCATCATAATCATGAACTACGAACTATGTTCAATTCATCAGTTATAACTCATAGTCTAACTAGGCCAAAAATTAACCATATAAAATACGTATGCAGAGAAGACTTTCACATGAGACACCAACCCATGTCACATGGCGGGATATTTATTAGGATTTTGGTCTGGCGGCCTACAACACGTGCGATGTGCAATACATCCACGATGAGAAATGTGAGTAAGTCATGTAGACAGATGATGGAGTAAATGGAATAGTGGATGTTCAATCAACCAAGTCTTCCATGCAAAGTGAAAGTGGTTTAAGCACGTTCCCCACTTACATATTCTTTCACTCTATTCAACCGTCACCACTTACAGGAGATCGATGTGCTGCAATAAATAAATTTCTCAACATATGATTTGATAACTAGGACAACTGAATCGAGTAAGACTCAACACACAACTTTCAATTATCAAACACTTACAGAGGATTTCTCTCGTCCATACGGAGAAATCATCTTCAAAGAAGTTCAACACATCACATCATCAATTAATCAATCTTCATTGATCTCCATACATTCTCATCTTCCCTCCCTACATACCGACCCTTCTCATTCCTTGTGACCGAATTGAAACTGGAACGGGAATTGTCTTAGTTTAGGTTAGAGTGTTACAGATTAGTCTCCCGAACTCAAAGTACTCCTGTGCAGTACATTTTTTTTTAAAGGTTCACATGATTTGCTTCATCGAGCACTTGCCTCATCCACCACTTTTAATCAGAAAACCAGTAAACCGTTTTTGGCCGCAAACAGTAGGGTGTTATAGGATCTGAGATGGGGCTATATCTTCTCATGGTCGATCACATATATCATGTGGAGAACGAATTCTTGCATGTGGGTCTCTTTTATTGAGCTTGTGAAGTTTAGGGAAGTTTATGTACGTTTTTGCATAAACATGTATGATTTAGACCCAATTTGCTAGTCGTGGGAGTATTTTAAAAGCTAAAAAATAGTCATGTGCCTTGGGTGAGGCTTGTGATGAGCTGGTTCATCTCGGATTGTCATGAGGAAAATTGAGGCTTTAGCTCATGAGATTGAGTCTCTTCAAAGTCACCTAGGACGTGTTCGAGATGGATAGTGAGGCTTGCGGGCCTAATAATGTCTTCATGAAAACCTGGATCACCTTTATTTGACCGGCATATCTCGCAGGTATGTGCTAGTTCATATTATGGGGTCGATATGAGCGGTGTATCTCGCTGGGATGTTCTAGAAGTTATCCAGTAAGTCGAGTCGGGGCCTAGAGTAGTCATGACTAGTTGTTATCTCTCCGGGATATACTCGAAATCAATCTCTAAGCTCAAATAGGGGTGAGTCTTTCTTACAATAGAGAGGTATATCTTCACTCATGCTCGTAAGTCAGTCGTGGACATTTTATGAGGCTGTAGAGCCTTTACGACCAGCGTGTCTCGTGGGGACGTTTGCTAGGAATCATAGCTTCCCGGCAAGTGTGTCTTGCAGAGATGTATGCTAGAAATCATGGTTATGAGTTCCATGCATACCAAGGGCTGAGTCTCTCTCGTGAGAGTTGATTTCGCCAATTCGTCTCTTTTGGCGAAAAGAGTCGAAACTAAAGGCCGAACTTGTCTTATGACGACTAGTGCTAAGGCTAGGATTGAGCTTGTGTTTCGACAACGAGGACTGAGCTAATCATGAAAATCCACTTTATATTCATTAGGCCTTGATCGTCTATGATTTGAATTTGTCGAACCTAAAAAATGATTATTTTGTCGTTGGCTCAAAACGTCATGAAAATAACAATCCACCCCCTAGTAGTAAAATTTTGCCATGGTTCGAAGTTTTTCCTGAAATAATCATTTTATCTTTTGTCGAAATTTCACCATTGACACTTGGTTATAACTTTACGAAGTTGCAGTATATCTCCTTAATTCTGAGAGTAGTCAAAACTATACTGGCTACCGGGGTTTTTCTGCCAGGAAGTTTTCCTTGTTAACAAAATCTTGTGTGTGGTGTATTTAGTTTTCTTTTCTCATCATAATGTGGAAAACAACCTAGTGAATAGGAAATCTTAGATTTCTCGGATTGCTCCATGAACCTAACTACGATCTAGGGTGAGAAAAAGAACCGCACATATTGCAAGTCATAACAAAAGCAATAATAAATAAAGTACTCACGGATTTTACGTGGTTCAACGATATAATGTGTGTATATTGTCTACATTCACCAAACGGCTACGACCTCTTTATTCATTATATAATCAACTGATAATTACACATCCTGATTGACTAAATCAATCCATCGACTCACCAAAACGTGTCCGAACACAAGAACTCTCACAAACTCCCTATAAATCCAAAATAGTGTCTTCACCCATACGAGATAATGTTTGCCATATTATCTACCATAACGAGATGATTTTCTCTGCACACCCTGACATAAATTATTCTTGGACGCCTTCTGCTCAACACCAATAATTTATTCCAGCACCACTAAAATGATCTTATCCTCACATATGATGTCGTACAAACACTACAAATGAATACTGCATAACGACATATCTTTCAACATCGATAAATATTCCATAAAACTATAATGATGTATTACTTTCAGTGTAATGGTTTCTTACATCTACCCCAAAAGGTATCTCTAATGATAATTTTCTTGAAAATCATGGCTAAAATTCATAGCCTAAATCTTCTTTTATAAGAGTCACATTACTTATCCTACAAGAATAGGGTTTCCTTAACTTATATATTAAGATCCTAAACTTTAGAAATAAGTAAACTAATTAAAGTTTATCCCAAACTCTAATTATGCCAATACAATTAATTATCAACTATGTTTGGATTATCCAAATCCAAAACTGACCGACCTTAAAAAATTTAAGTTTATCTTAAACTCAAACATCTTACCAACCTTCCAACAATTCTCCACCTCGGAACATGCATTTATGCATGAGACGATTAACATATTATCCCTCATCTTCTGAAAATCGCTTCCACCAAATTGCTACGAGGAATCAAACCGAACGTAGTTCACCCATGATGTTTTGTAAAACCTCCACCAGAAGAGAGCAAACCAAACTTGAATGTTACCATCTCAATACTTATCAATCCAACCTATTGGTGATTGTACAAATCTCCACCACGGAGAAAATTCTTTACCATCTCACCACTCATCATCATACGATTACCCGTTATGCAACATCTTGAGATATTTCTTACTATTTAATGTTCACAACTCCACACTGATTGGCACCATTCTAGGTGTACTGCATTATAAATCAATCATACCATACACAATCATTGTCCATATGCTACCATCGAACTTAGTTCAGTCATTATGCACCTTTAGGCCTTTCCTACCCCTTCAAGCTTGCTCCACCATGAGTCTAGCTCTATCTTGGCTTTCCCTTCTCCACCTAAGTTAATGTTTTGTTCCACTTAAGCCTCACTCCAACTTGTGCATCGTACCGTATGAGGGATGACATTCATAACTACTCGATCAACAAATGAAACTACCATGGTAGCCTCCGAGCGAATTCCTAAGCACCCTTAGCAGAACCATAACCTTCATCAACTCCAGCAAAGTCAATCACTTTTTCAAACAAATGATCACACACTTTCTCCTTTTCCGCGAGTATGTCCACCAAATCGAGTTAACGAAATACTTCATGTTAGTTTATATAAAACCAACCTTCGTGTTAGCTTCCAAGAAACCAACCATCTTATATGTATCAGTGCATGTTGAGCATGACTCCAATTGTGCACCAAATATAACCAATCCAGGGATCGTTGTCAATCTGTGCCAATCTGGATCTCATCCCTATGAATCTTGATTTACCCGAGCCACTTTCCAATTGGATCATGGTTTTATGATCTTATATAAGCAATTGAGTTTTAACCATCCGTAAAAGCTCACCATACCTTGAATTATTGCATATATACCAAAAAAGAAAATGTGCCCATCTTCAAAGTGACTTCAACAGCTAACATATCATAGCTTTCTACTTCAGCAACCTCAACGGGCTTTGACGTAATTTTCAATTTAGTCTTTTACCAATTTATTAGCAAGCATGTAGTTTCGATTTCGCGAACTGTGACTAGTATCGAAGAATTCATTGTTAACGTTGTAACAATGCATAACGTCATACATTATTTCTTGTACATATCCCTTTCCCAATCTTGCTCCAAACGTACACCAACGTTTCGAAAGACCCAATTACACCCAGCCATATTCTGAACCTTTAGCAACTTCTTCAATCTCCAAGCAATTAAAGACGCTTTTATATTTACTTTCTCATGCTTTGCAGAGAAAATAACTTGATGGAAACTATTACGTTGCTGAACCAAATTTCTCAAAAAGAATACCTATCTTCATCTCTACGGGCTCTGTCATAAAAAGAATCTCTACCTTCATCTCTACGGGCTCTGTCACTACTGAAAAACATAATTTCAATAATTGTAGCAGACAAGCAAACCCCCAAATATTTTCATCGCTATAATGTAGCTCTCTCCAACAGTAAAGTCTCATACTGATCATCAGGAAATTGAACAATTAATGGATAATAAAGGTTGGCGGAAAAACACGCCGCAATCGCAGCCCTTAATCTCAAATTCATGCACCATGTTTTCTCCAAAATAGTATGTACTAGATTACATAGCCACACCACCATACATATTGAAGTATTGTACCTTTTATTCTTTATACTCTTGATGTATCCAAGCGATACCTTATTAATTCCTCACAACGGGTCTTTACCAAAATAGGAACGCCGTATCAGCAATACAATAGACCAGCCTGTTTCTTCAAACGGTCTTGCACTTCAACCAGCTTCGATCAAAGTACTCTTCGACTGAACGCCATTGAAAAGAACCAAAAGATCACAAATTATCTAGCTTCTCTATCGGAAACTGTACGAGAGAAACTCCAAAAAAACATTGTTTACCCAACACATGTCATATTCAACACAGACAAGCAAACCCTACAAACTATGTTGGAATACTGGTCTTATAGAAGAATAAGAAACCATAACTCCACCACGACTAATATCGCATCTCTTCAAACGATCATTATCCCGTGCTGCTACACATTTCAAATGCTAAAACTGGAAAACAATACTCTTCACATCTGGAACGTATCAAATCTTGACCAACGATTAATACTTCCAATACTAAATCTACTATGAGATTTTCTCAAATCCTTATTGTAACAAACAACTAAGGAAGAACGAGTATGAATTTATTTTTACAATCATGATCCAACTGGTGACGGTTGATAGCGAAACTATTGTTTCCCCTGGCATGGAACAATAATGAGACTTTGACATGCTAATATTTCCATCTTTACTTCTACCAACATACAAACAAAATTGTACCCTTTTACGATACTTTTGCCTTATTGTGTCTTTCCAAGAAAATACCACTTAATTGAAAAACCAATCCACACAGGAGTTTCAAACAGTTCACAAGAATCTCATACGGTAGGAAGTACAAAGCATAATCACTTAACCTTTTAAATTTATAATATGGAAAATAAAACTTACTTGAAGCCATGTATAGGGTTTACGCTCCAATAAGTATCAATGCCAAACCTCCAATGTGGAGCAACACAAACATCAAGTCCATACATCTTGACCATATCGAATGCAGATCACCTGATATAATCTCATTCATTTAAAAATACGCTTTACTTTGCTTTGTACCCAAACTATGCATTTGAGGTAGCTCTAATATCAAATCCATACACAATTGATTAAACCAAATCATTCGTTTTTCAAAATTTTCAATGACCGAAAACCCAAAACTTTTCTCTTCGAATCTTCTATCCAACTTCAAGCTTTGATACCAATTGTTGGAGTTCAGAGCCATTTACACATGCTAATAATGTGGAAGACAAACTAGCGCACAAGAAAATCTAAGATTTTTCGGATTGCTCCGTGAACCTAACTATGATCTAGGATGAGAAAAAGAGAAACAGAACCACACATATTGCAAGTCATAACAAAAGCAACAATAAGTAAAGTACTCATGGATTTAATGTGGTTCAATGATATACACAATGTGTCTATATTGTCTACATCCATCAAACGGCTACGACCTCTTTATTCATTATAGAATCAACTGAGAATTTATATCTTGATTGACTAAATCAATCCATCGGCTCACCACAAAAGAACTCTCACAAACGCCTATAGATCCAAAGTATTGTCTTCACCCAAACGAGATATTATTTACCATATTATCTTCCATAACAAGATGATCTTCTATGCACACTCTGACATGAATTATTCTTGGACGCCTTCTGCTCAACACCAATAATTTATTCCAGCACCACCAAGATCATCTTCTCCTTACATGCGATGTCTTACAAACATCTACAGACGAATATTCCGTATAAATACTCCATAAACCCATAATGATGTATTACTTCCTCCGTAATGGTCTCTCACATCCACCTAAAAGGTGGGATAAATTCCTTACATCTCTAATGAGAATTTTCTTGAGAACTCATGACTAAACCTCATACCCTAGACCTCCTTTTATAAGAGTCACGTAACTTATCCTATAAGAATAGGTTTCCTTACTTAGATATTAAGGTCCTGAACTTAAGGAATAAGTAAACTAACTATAGTTTATCCCGAACTTTAATCAATGCCAATACAACTAATGACCGATTATGTTTGGCCCAAAACTGACCGACCTTAACAAGTTTAAGTTTATCTTAAACTTAAACGTCTCACCTTCCTTCCAACATGTTCTATATGCCAAAGACCTGCTTGGCTGGCTATTAATTTGGCGTCATTGCGAAGGAACAGTCCTGCCTCCAAAAGAGCGGATCTGAGCAGAAGAATTTTTAGGCTCTGAAGCTCTCAATCGAAGAAAGTTGAAAAAAAAAAGTTAAAGAGAAAGAAAAGCTACCTGGGTTTTGCTGCATCGACTAGTTTTCCGGCATCTATATCTCACTCGTTACTCAACCGATTGGGACAAACTTTATATGAGCATAATCACAACCCGGCATACAACAATTTATAGAGCTATGTCTAATTAAGTCTCTAAGAGCAACTGCAGTGGGCGACTAAACCCATTTATTTGGTCTTTGAACCAGGCGTAGCGGGACGTACCATCGACCAAAACCCAGACTAAATGAACAGTAAGCGATTATATTTGGTCGGGACCAAAGACTAAACCCAAATTATAGTCGAGCGAACGTATAGTGTACGCCCCACACCGGCGAACGTATAGTGTACGCCCCACAACAAAGTAACGTATAGTGTACGCCGCACACCAGGCGAACGTATAGCCTCCGCGCCATTTTTTTTTTTTTTTTTTTTTTTAAAAAAATTTTGTGTGGGGCGAGGTTTATACCTCCGCCCCACTAAACTTTTCAAATTCTTTTGATGGGGCGAGGTTTATACCTCCGCCCCATTGTTTTTCTTTTTTCTTTTTTTTTTAATTTTTTTTTTTTCGAAATCTCCCCCACTCCAGGCGAACGTATAATCCACGCCCCACCACCAGGCGAACGTATACTTCACGTCCCACACCAGGCGAACGTATAATCCACGCTCCACCAAATTTAGTCTTCCACCCGCTGCGTCACACGATGGACCAAACTAAAATTTGGTCTTTTTTTTTGGTCTTTGATCTTTGGGTTTAGTCGCACCACTGGAGTTGCTCTAAGGCACCTATAAAACTCTCTAGATTAAGGCCAGAGAACAAAACACCAATGCATAAAATCATGATCATCAAAAATATCATAATCATCAAAACTAGTTGCGTCTAACCCCACTGCTCAAGGATCCATTAGGGAGATCAATTTATCAGCTACAAGATCTTATTTTCCAGAGGTGACAAAATGAACCACACCTATTGCAGGAAAATTCTAGTTCCAAATTCGAGGTCAGTTTTAATTTATAGTTCGAAATGTAGCCTTTTCTATAGTTCATCTAAACTTTCTGGTTTGGAATCTTTGGATTAGATTGTAAGCTATCTGAGAGAACCCATTTAGGTTGATAAATACTGAAATACACGATTATGTAAACCCAACCCATACGAATTCCCACTCTCTTTATTACACTGACAAGATTTACAGATAAACCTCTGTTTGGATCACAGGTATCAATTCATATAGACAAGACAATCCATTGCTTTCAAGGCTGCATTTTGAGGATACATAAAGACGTTCGCAGTACATCATCCAAAATATACAGTTCTGTTTTATCCTTCCATTTTTATTCGTCAGCAGTCGTGCTAAACAAGCAACTATTATGTGAAAGGAGTGAAAGAATGGTGTAGTTTCAGAATCGAACACAAAGTGACAGATCAACATTGTCAACATTTACAAACTCATAAACACTCAAAGCTAAAGATCAATTGAAAAAAATATCCTAAAACCAACCAGAACAATTAGTACATATTGGAGAGGAAAAAATAGAGTGGGCTTACATTTTATACAAGGATTTTGAGCAGAACGCAACCAGTAGGGGCAGAAATGATTGAAGACAGCTTTGTTGCTGGTTCTTGACATGTAGTGACCGTGCTTGAAAACCCAAACTGGTTTAGCTTGGCTCTTTTTCTCGATCTCCCGGTAATATACAAAGCTGAGGAACTGCATTAGACTAGGAACTTCCATGAGATCTCACTGATGAAACAGACTGTGCTGAGACAGATGCAGTCGGACTGTTGGGATCTCTATCTCCGTTTGCGGCTCTAGTTTTTCCAGTCAGCCTCTCTAAGGCTTCTTGAGCAAGGTCCATAAACCACTCATCCTCCGGCAATATCCTGGTATAAGGGCTTTCATCCTTAGCTTGAAAAGAAAAATAATTGCTATTCTAACAACTCACACTGGCACATGTAAATCAGTATATGTACGACATATCTTTAAAATAATAAAACAGAGGATGAATTACCAATGACTGAAAAATGAAACTTACAGATAACACACTATATAACTAGATGACAAACAACAGGTTAAGTGGTCTCACTACGGCCTATGGGTGTTTGGTGAATCAATCTATAACACAACAAACAAACAAACAAACAAGAAGGACCAAAACTGCCCAAAGGAAACTCTAAGGAGCCTGGGTAATGATTATATTTCCATTAAGAAGCAACATAATTGTACAAGTTTAGCTGATATCTAATGCAGAACAGTATATTCCAGCAGTATGACAACCATATTATCCCCCTCACCATCACAATGAAACTTCAGATCGACTATCAAATGTCAATCAAGAAACAGAGCACTATGGTAAATGGATATATTAGGTTATACGAATTGTAGAGGACAACTCTCATGGGAAAAAGTTTCTCACAGCAATTATTGCACAGCTGACATGACAGGTGAAACTGCTAACAAATTTTTATATTGAATTACTGAATGCGCTGAAATGGGCCCTCACCTTCCACAAAAAAGATAACCATGCAAAATCTCTCATTCAGGATTTGCTTACTTTTTCCTTCATTTTATTACTATTTTCTTTTCGGCCAAACGGGATTTGACTGTTGGGCATTTTACCATGTTCCTAATTCAGCGCAAGAACACATACACGACATGGCAACAGTGATTAGCTAGATACTTAGAGTTAGTTTCTTGACACATTCGGTTTAATGCTTTGAAGCAAGACAACATTCCCACTTTTGATATTCAAAGAGATTACCATAGGCAAAAGAAAAGACCGCTATCTGTTGTCACCAATTTCAATCATTAATCACTTAATCAACATACCTGTATGGATCCTTTCCAGTGGTAGCAAATGCTGCTGCAACTCTGGATATTATGTCATTGATAACTTGATTCAAATGCCGTGATAAGTAGCGTCCTTGGGATGAGAAATGAATGACAAATTTCATATCCAGATAGAACTGCAAATATAAATACAAGGGGTTAGTATTCAATTATAAAGGAAAATAAATATGAAGGGCCGCCAAGCTATATACCTGCTGAAGACCGAAAGCACCCAAAGGCCTTGGCCCTTCCTCCATATCATCCCAAAAACTTTGGTCATTTGAAAGCCACAAGATGACGGTTTCTGTGAGTCTCATTAGTAGAATTGTAGCAAATCTTTCACGGCCTACAAACATCTCTGCTGCTATGGTAGCCATTCTGTTTAGCTTTGCAAAAAGTTCCTACATAACCAAGGAAAAATGACTATAACAAACAAAACAAAACGAAACAAAAAAGAGAATCCGCAGCTAAAAATGATGCATGTTCAACATTTAGTGACTACTAATATCACGTACCACAAAAACATTTTTTTGGAGCTATAACAGCTTTACGTCCAAAATATTGTAGATGGTAAAACATGTGGCAGATTACATGAGTGTACTTTCAAGTGAAATGAAAAGAGTGAAATGGCACTACTGTGAGGAGCATTCGTGTTTGGAAAAATTTAGAATGATTAGTGCATGAATATTTGTTTTGAACTTGTAAGGTTCCTGGTATGATAAACACGAGCACAAGAAACAGGGATTGATGGGATCTGTTCCTCCTGTTCAAGCCATTGATAGGTTGATCTGACGATAATGAGGGTCACAACTAAACATAAATGCATGAAGCTCGCCATAAATCAAGATTAAGAAAAATAGTACACACTCTAACGACGCCACCCATAGAAATGTGATACTATTACAGCCCCCATGAGGCAATTGTTAAGCATAGAGGACATGGAAGGCTATCTTATTCAGTGTATCACTTGAAATTACCTGGAAGATGGGAGAAGGAAACCACTCGGGTTCATCAAGACTTCCATCCATGTTCAAATACATCTCCGCTTTGAGGTGGGTGTCACCATCTTCTGTGAAAATGAGATCAAGAGCATGCTGTTGACAGAAAGCATCTCTTAACCTATCAACAGACCGTTGCAGCCGTCTTTTCCATTCTCGTTGCTCTGGGTGGCGATTCCTATCTGATGCTCGTTTACGAGGATCATCCTTGATATTCCCCTGGTTCATCGGGGCAAGCTTCATGGCAGCACGTGGGAGCATCTCATCTGCTAACAAAGATGCATTAGCTAGCAACGCTATCTGCTGGGATTCTGTCTCAGCGAGTCGCACGATTTTATTTGAGGAACCTTCCATGTTTCCTTCATCCTCGAGAGATCCAGGTAGTGCATTTATGAGTAAGCTGATATATGAGTTAAATACTTGAAAGAGACCCTCCAATGTAGGACCTCCCAACTGCATACTTAGCAATGGTCCTACATCCTCAAAGAAATCCTACAATGGAGACACAAAGCTATCAAGAGAAAAGATCACCAACATGCCAAGAAAAGAGAAATTATGCTGGAAACCAACTAACTTTCTATATATATACATTAAAAAAAAAAAAAAAAACGTAGATACTTGTGTATTTTTTATGAAGTAGGATTCCAACATAACAGTGAAATCTAAAGTTTAAACAAAAACGGATACTAATGGGAAGGCCAAAGAGTTTCTACAATGGAAACTGACTTCAATCTCTATCAATTAGAATAGTATATATGAGAAACACAGAAGCCTGCTCTTCTACATAGATCTGCTTGTAAGCAAATTGTTTTGGCTCTCATTCTCTTTGTTCTCCAGGGTCCTTAGTAACATCCACTTGCCTATCAGCTTTTCTTTTCCTAGCACAAACTTACTACTAGCTAAAACAAAACATGCCAACTAACACATCAATCATAATGACATAGGTTAGAAGTAAAAGCCTAAAACCCCACCTGGACCATCGAGTTGAAGCGATGGGCACTGCTCGAAAGTTTATAATGGAATGTAGCTGCTGTACCAAGACCAGATTGGCGGGTAGCAGTTGGAGGATATACAAGTACCCACTCATCAGCAGCAGCTAGTGCAGCACTGCTCTCTTCAATACGCTTTAAATTAGCGTCCAATGCTTGTTCAACACTAGGCCTAAAGAGTTTTAGGAGCACGGGACACAGTGCCAAACCACGAGCTTCCAACAAAGAACAATGACCTAATGCGATTTGAACACATTCAGCAGCAGCTCTTAAACCACCAGCAGCTGCTGATGAGGCCAATGCATGTCTCTTTACAAGCAACGCAAAAGCCTCTGTTTGTTTAGTGGCCCAAACTACAAGTTCAGATGAGTATTGTCGCTCATTACCAAAAACAGACATAGAATCAGTAGCAGCTTGAGCAATCGCAGAGAAAACCAGCTGTGATAGGGCAGCTGTATATGCTCCTCCATATGAAGTGCTTGATGGACGAAGGCTTTGCATGTTATACTGAAACCGCTGGTAATGAGCATTCAGCAGTAAATTATGAGCACGGGGGCCATCTCCAAGTCGTTTCAGAGCTGAAACAGCTGCACGAAGCTCCACACCACGGGTGGAAGGTTGGCATGCAGCTTCAGCGAGCTGATCAGCTAATTTTTGTCTTCTTTCAGTAATAGCAGCCTGTAACGAGATGATTGCAGCTGAACTTAATGTTTTCTTTTCTTTCGCTTCTGCAGCTACATTTTCTCCTTCATCTAAGGCATCTAAAGCTTCATCTATTCTCCTCTCGGCTAACAAGACATCGAGCATATCAGGAAACTCTACTGACCACTTCTCTACGTCTGAAGTTTCTCTGTTTTCAGACTTGTGTGTCCCGCGTGATGCAGAATCATCAGAAAAAGTAGTTGACAAGGACTCGATGTGAACTCCTTCAGCTAAACCATGGATTAAGGCTGCCTGTGTGGATAGAAGATTTCTGATGGAAAGAAGCTCCCCCTCTAGATCCGATATCTCCTTCGATGTGCTGCAAATTCGAAACAACAGATTTTATGAGAGAGAGTGAGTGATCATTAAAGTCAATCGCGGGACTTTATGAGAGAGAGTGGGTGATCATTCAGGATAAATTACAGTACCACGAACTTTATGAGAGGGGGTGTCTAACTACCCAAATTAACAAATAGTTTCTTTAACTCGGTAGTTCACTAGGACTGACTGCGTATTCACTACAGAAATTAAGAAACGCCTCCTATTCTAGAGCTTTTGAGAGCATATCTTGATAACCAAGTGATCAGCATTTCCTTGACCAAGAGTGTGCCTTAGATAAAACAAAAGTATGCCTCGGGGAGACGAAAAATAAAGATTGGTGTGAACTGCCTAAATGGACCACATCGTTTGTGGAAAACTCGTTTTTGCTTTAGAGCATCCAGCATAATCACAAGAATTGTGCAATTCTTTATTATTAGTGAACCGTTATTAAGAGCAGAACGAAGGAGACTAATAACTAGTTATCCAGTGAAGGTTCTTACCTATGTAGAAGAACATGTTTCAAATATTTCGATCGAGAGGACCATCAGAAGTTATGCAGTATTTACACTACACAATAATAAAATTGATTATCCCAGTATCTGGCTAAAGAGTTTGAGCTTTGAAAATTGGCATACAAGAAGCAAAATAACCAAACTATAAAGAAGTGATGTGCTTAAGAAGTTCAAAATCGCATCTAATAGCAATAAAACTACAGAGCATCTAATAGTTACATGGCTAGTGATGATGCACTCACCGTATGAAAGCTGTATAATTGGCATAAACACTCTTACGCATTTCCTCAGCAGAAGCCTTCTTCAAATCATGAAGGTATGAGCATAACTGCCTTATTTCCTGTAATAGATGCAGAAATTTATTTCATTTTCCCACAGCATATAACTAAAGATTATGTGACGAAAGAAACCGCTGTAATAATTGCGATAACATATGTAAAACTGAACCCTCTTTTAGTGTGTTGTGTGCAGTTAATGATCCCGTTTAAAAGAAGCTGTGATACAGAGGTATTATAAGGTCTTCTGCACATAAAATGTCTTTATATACATGAGACAAAAAAAATTGTTAACCATACAAGTTAAGGAGATTCTAGTTCACTAGATTAACCATGTGGGTCTAGTAGTTTGACATTCTTGCAAGGTATTCCAATTGCATATGGAGTAGAATCCTAATTCCATCAAGGTACAAACATGATCAAACCCTCACTCTTGTGAACTCACCTAGCCCCAATCCCATCATTGACGAAACATTCTAAACAGCACTGAGTTCTGATGTTTGGCTAATTTTTCTTCTCTCAACTAAGATGTATAGATAAACTTGGTACTAGATGTTTTGGATCCTGCAAACTGGAAATTTGGGACTAGATGTTTTCGACCATCTGCTTACCACTAGGCATATGGTGCAGATGAACCATTACCAAATTGAAAACAATTTCTGATTTTGGCGGAGACACATGGATCAATATTAACATAATTTCAACCTAATTAGAACCATCAAGACTTAAATCCAATCTATCTCTCTATCTAATTTAAGGTATTATTCCTTATCAATCAAATCACAATCAAGTAACTAGGACTAGAAAATTTAATCAAACGAGAAACACTTTGTAATTAAATCAACGCAAAAACTTGTATATTGTCTAACAATCTAGTCAAATGAAATATAACAAATCCCAAAAAGAAGGAGACAAAATCATACCTTTTCATTCAAAGACTGACATTTAGATTGTACAAATGCTTCAGGCTCAAAATTATCATTCCTAAATACTTTGAGTTTATCTTCGATCTGTATACCATTTTCTACAACATTTCCTGCTCCTTTTGATGGTGTTACTCCACCTGATACCCTAGACCTAGATGACTTAGCTGACGCCATAGTTCTTTGAATCCCTTCTTCGATCCAATTGATTAAATAGGGTTTACTCAATGATTTCTCTTCTTATAAGAACAAACAATCCTATTATTTCAACAAAAAAGGACCAACTGTTTAGGGTTTAAGATCCATTCCTTGTTTCTGATCAACAACCATTATTGAAGAAGAAGTAGAAGAAGTAGAAGAAGAAGTAGAAGAAGTAGAAGAAGAAGGTGAGCTGGTGGTGATTACTTAATCCAGGTAGTGTTTTACAGAAGAGAGAGAAAATAAGTTGTTTCACTCGCTCGCCATTAACCCTTTCAATGTTTCTCTCTCTAAAAAAAAAAAGAAGAAAAAGGAATACTGTATTACTGTGAAGCTGGGTTGCACGGACGCTCCATTTCTTGAGCCGTGTCTGCGTTCGACTCGCGGCGGACACGGGACGCACGTGGGACGCACGACGCTCCAATTTGCGCGTCCTGCGCGCGTCTGGTTTGGACGCACCGATGACGCGTGTCCGACGCATTTTTTTTTTCATTTTCATACAAACTTTTTCCTTTATTTTTACTATTATTAACCAAATGAAGAAAGACAAACATTTAGATCAATAATTTAGGTCTTTATTAGGATTTTGTAATTGAAAATGACATCACGTATACCCTTAGTTGGACATGTGTTGATCTAAGAATGCATTTTGATTGTGCTATGTGTTTAATAGTGACTGATTATTTAACATTCTAGAGTGTATAAACAAACGATATCTTCTTTTTCTTTTGAAATTTATACATATGTAACATCATTTTCTAATTTTTAAGGTCGAAATACTTGACTTTGTTGTATAATACATGATTATATATATAAATAAAATATGTATATACGTGTCCGCGTCCTAGTTTTTTGAAAATTTTGTAGTATCCGCGTCAGCGTCGTGTCGTGTCCGCGTCTACGCGTCCGCGTCTGTGCAACCCAGCTGTGAAGAAACAGTATTGACTCGATTTTTTATTTTTTACTTTCGCAGTCAATTTGCTCTTTTTATTTTATCCGGACAGAATGATGATGACTATTGTTGTTTGTGTACACAAAGACTAGGGGATGGGATGGGATGGGATTACTTCAGATACTCACGAAATATCCAAAGAATGATTATTTTAGATTCTACATTTACTCTCATGTCATATAGTTACATGTAATAAGGCTTAGTCTTACGGTGTGCTAATCTAGCAGCTAGATTAGCGGTCCATAGACCTGTCAATGTATGTCCGATATCCAGAATCCATTTCCGAGAATCGACATCCTATAGGATTTTATCCGTTTTATCGGATATCGGATCGGATATTCTATGGGATTTTTGTTCCTTAACATATCGGAATCGGATTAGGCTACATCCGAATTGTTAATATCCCATAGAAAAAGGACTTATTTGTGATTTACCCTAACCATATTAGAGTCGAGTAGAAGAGTAAGAAAAAATATCCGATATCCGATATGAAATGTTTGAGAAATTGAACTTAAATTTCAATTATGAACATGTTTTACAGGGTTTTTAACATTTTTTTATCAGAACCGGATATTCTCGGATAAATGTCTGATATCCGATATCTGATTTTGATATCCTATAGGATATTATCGAATATCGATTATCCGATAGCGCTTAACCTATCGGATACGGATTTCCAAATATCCGACGGATATTCATCCATTGACACCGCTAGCGGTCCATGTTAACTAGGACAACCTCCTAAGGGCAGTTCCTATGGCAATCAACAAATATTTTTTTTGTTGAGCCACGTGGATGAACAAACTTTGTTTTCCACTATGGAAAACTGGAGCAAAATGAACAGATTTTGTTTTCCGACCCCCACTAATATTTCTTTTTAATATAAAATATTTTATAGGATAAAGATAAAATATAATATTTAGGTGAGATAAATAGGATGAAGTAAAATAAAATAGGATAAACTAAGATAAAGTAGGATTAAAAAGTAGTAAAGTAAGCTTTGGGAATCAGGAATTGTACTTGGTGTGAGTGAAAGGGTCGTGGGCGTTTGAGGAAGACTCGCGGGCGTGTGATGATGGTCTGCGCGTTTTTAGGAAAAACGCCAACGATTGTGCTACCAACGCCCGTCGTTCCATCAAACATGCGTTACATGTTCTATCTCACTCAACAAACCAACAAATTTGTTGGTTTGAACATCCATTTTTCATGTTTGTTGAGTCCATAGTAGGATCAAAATCAATAAATCCTTGATTTGTTGAGTCCATAGTGGGATCAAAATCAATAAATCCTTGATTTGTTGAGTCCATAGGAACTGCTCTAAGTCTTATGGAAGTTCTAATCTAGAATGTTAGTTACAGAATACAATAGCACCGGGCGCAGAACAGTAACGCGGAAAAACCTGGCGCTGAACCAAACAGCGCTTAAGAGTTTCATTATCCAAAACCTAGCGTTGAACCATTATCATTTTCGTGCACAATACAGCTGTTTTTATGGTGAAAACTATTCCTGCCGGATTTGGTAATTTGGGGCGTGTGGATGAGGAATGAATCTAAACCCTAAACAAATGCACTTTGCGCGGTGAGTGCTTGTGATTCGAGAAATCAATCTGTACAACTCGGCCTAAACCAAGAAATGGTCGTTCCCGGACTTGCTTCGGTCACAAAGTGAAGGAGATGGGGTTGATCTTAGGGAGGGAAGCGAAGAAGGTGTGAGATTGTGAAGGTGTAGGCTTGTTTATGACTTGTAATAGAAAGGTGAGCAGGCTTACGATTGATGCAAGCAGGCTTTGAGTGTTTGAATACGTTTTGTATTTACACTTGGTTTCTGTCTTGTCTTGACTTGTTCTGTTGTTGGAAATAGGGAGGAGAACCTATTTATACAAGTCATTTGAGCCTTATTCACGTCTCGTGGGAAGTGGAGGAAGTGGAGTGATGGAGTAGTGGAGTTGTGTGTTGATGTTACACGACCAGTCTTGCCCACTTCTCCCGTCATCTCTAACCGTCCATGACTTCCTGACACGTTCTTGTGATGGCGCGTTGCACGCTGTAAACCGCCAGACCAATACCCCAGTATGTATCCCCCAGTTTGTGACATGATTGATGTCTCGAGTGTGTGGATCGTGGGACCCACAGAAAGTAGCATGTAATGCTAGACTAAATAACTAAATTATTTAGGAAGTCGATACTTGTGAAGTATCGTGTGTATTCTACGCAGGTACTGCATCGAGTATACTCAGCATGTATGAAGCATCGCTGTTTTTAAGGCTTACCGGAGTAAGTCACGAATTTAAGCGTCTTAAAATAGCATCATGTCCAGCCATCTTCGAGTGATCGTTTGGAGGTTATACAGGTAATCCCTGACTTGACCGATCACTCCATGTGGAAGAGTGGTGGACGGTGATTGTGGTGACGCCTCATTGATAGCCTAACTCATGTCTTAGGCTGTCCGTCTAAGCTGGTAAAGTTGGACGGACGAGATGACTTGCAACCCTCATCTGCGACCGTCGGATTGGGGTTTAAGAGGTACGCAAGTTCCTTCTTTCAGCTTGGTCGAATCCAAGCATGGGAAGTGTTTTATAGAGGACCGATCATGCATGTATGTAGACGACATGCTGGTGTCCATGTTTATACTTCACTATCCCACGAAGGTGCGATCTAGGCCACTCAAGTTTACCGGTAAAGAAGAGCGGTTGAGATCGATTTGCAACAGAAATCCCATGCTGCAAAGAAGTTGGAAACCGCGCACCATGCTTAATTCGGGTGCGCGTTTCGAGACATCCGGCCATGGTTGGCCTTGGTCGACCGGTCATGTGTGTAGGTGGTCCCACGATGATCATGTTGACATGCTCGGGACCTTTTAAGTCTACATCTACACCCTTCGTCCAAGCTTGCGAAGATGGACGCTCGTGATCGATTATGACACATGTAACATGCCGCAAACCCTAATTAGGGTTTTGTACACGATTCCAACCTAACGGTTTGGAAAGCTATGCTACTCCTTTGGGGAGGCCGGCCATGTGGGGTCCACATTGGGTCGGTGGTGATCACGCCAATACCTGTCTGACGGCTGGGGATCTGATATAAGCCATCCAAACATGCCGGTGAAGTTGGATGGTCGGGATCGATTTAAGACCCTTAGTGGAATTTCCTACGACCCTTAAAGCATCACGCCGGCCAAACTTTGGGTAAGCGTTTGCTCCTTCCCGGCTAGGTCGTGAGATGGTCGACTATGCAGGTAGAAAGGGAGGCCCGCCGGTGTTCATAACGGTGCTTGTACGACCGGGAATGGGGCGATCCGCGCCGTCAAATTGCTTATTTGGCGAAGATGAACGGACGTGATGGATTTGAGATCGCCGTAGCAGCCTTTGTTCATACGAGCTCCTCCAAGTCGTTCCATACCAGCTTGGACATCCAACTCCAGGCCGGTGTTTGGTGGTTGTTTGGAGGGCGTGACTTGTACTTGACCGGCCATGGCTCTAAGGGGCCCGCTGGTGGTCATTGCTTTGGCTGCCTGCTCCTGCTAGGGTTCGTACAAGCTGGTTAAATCGTGCGGACAACTTGTGTGGTCATGATTGTTTCTGAGACTGATATGGACAGTCCAGATTCAAAATATGCTCAATCGGGCTAATATAACACACCGAGATTTGTAGCCTGTATGGGTATTTCGTACATGCTTCATTATTAATGCTTGGAGATTCGTGTTGCTCTACTGAGAACAACACTCAGTCGTCATGCCGCACCGGTAATGAGTACAGGAAATACGAGGTTGGTCATGCATTAATTAATAATGATGTAAATTCACAGGGTATATGGGATTGTTGCTACATGCTCCAACCTGGATGAATTTGTGTATTTAATTCACATAATACTGGGATTGTTGCCACATGCTCTATTCTAGGTGAATTAGTAAAGTGAAGAAGTATTCATCACTTATTAATGGCTTGGTCTTTTGCAAGATGTTAGCGCGTAATTTTGGCCTTTACAATTTTAGCCTTAAATGAAAATCCACCATCAACATTAAGTCCCCTGCCTAGCACATAATGGTTACACTATTGTGGGGTAGGCATGAGATGGTGACATATACAAACATAAGAAGACAAGATAAAGGAAGTCTACCTGGAGGGATTCTGACCAATCATGGGAAATCCTCCATACGTGCGTGACCACAGGCCTTGATGGACCGGCTTCCTCCCTTAGGTGTTTGAGTTAGGGATAAGATTCTTCTACTGGGATTCCGGGCATGGGTGCTTACACACTGCTGGTTGAATCGCTCGTATCCAGATGCTCTTCTAATTTAGGTTTCAAAAGAAAGCCTGACTTGGTCGGTGTTGAATCCCCATATATCGGGCGCCGTAATCGTTTTAGGGTTTCCTCAGCATATATGCAGGTGTAGAGATTTTGAACCACTTTTACGATTTTACAATAGGGCTTTCTCGCAGAAACTCTGTTTCCTCATCATGTCGAACAACAGTGGATCGTCTTCTTCATACCATCCAGGATCTTCCGTTAAACGTGCACGACCTGCGTCTGAGCTTCATGATGAATCCCCTGCTCGTGTTCTCCGAGTCAAGAAGATCATACCGGTTCGTCTCTTTTTCCTTTTCTGAACAATTGCTTGTTCTTCATAATGATCAGGTGAATAATCCTCTCATTCTTGCAGAGATACCATACCGGAACATGTGTGACGGTTATCGATGATGACGACTTAAACAGTCCTCTTCCTTCAAAATCAAACACGCCTACCCCTGTGGACCTCGAAGATGCTGATCTGGGTATCTCATCTTATGAATACCCCAATGCAGGTCTTTCATTCGATGTTCTCATGATATGTTTATCCTCCAGCTACCGAGATGTCGGTGGATTCTTAGTGCGGAAGGAGTTTGTGCCTTTGTACACAAAGTTATGGAGAAAGTACGGCCATATCGCAACCAGGAATGTGGTCCGGACTTTGTTCATCTGCTTTGGTCACCGCGGTAAACTGCCTACTTCCCATGATTGCTGAGATGGAGAATATTTCTATCTGCAACGTTGTCGAATCAAGCCTCGAAAAGTGGGAGAATATGGTATCTACCTGCGAGTCCATGGAGTTCAACGTGGGCTGGTTGCGGCAGCGTCTTGATATCATCAAGGTTGATCGAGCTGGTATCCTCGTAAACGTTGTTCCTACTACGAAAGCTATCTTGGAAGAGGAGAAGGCTCTGGCTGCGAAATCAAAGGAGGTAGAGCAGGAAGTATAGGACTTGAAGAAAAGGATAGAAAGATATCAAGCTAGACTGGAGATGATGCTCTCAAGGAACTATAATCTTCTAGATGGCCTCCTCTAAGTCGTATTCAGCTGTACTCCCTCCTTGTTAATGACGTTTATGTCAAAAGTTTTCTTTTGAACATCCTTCCGGAATAAATTGCATTGGTTTTTGATTGGTTAAATGGGTTTTTCATTAATGCATCTCTGACCATAATTGATGATTCAAACATTTAATGAAAATAAATGTTTGTATTGTACCGTCATAAGACAGAGCGGACAATAGTCAAGCATGATATGCCTTGAGCCATTTTCCGTTGATGACCGCTTCCATCTTGCCTCCGTTCACCTTAATGATCTTGTAGTAGCCAGTATTGTAAGCCTTGGTGACTGAGTAAGGACCTTCCCATTTCGGTGAGAATTTTGGTGCAGACATGTCTTGTTGGATGTGTTTGGCCGTTTTCAAAACCAAATCTCCCACTTTGAAAACACGTGATTTCACAGTTTTGTTGTATGCCCTGGAAATTATATTCCTGTACACCTGAGTGCGTTCTTCTGCTTTGTTTCTTCTGAAATATAGAGTGTCTAACTCCTCTCTAGAGTTACAGGCTTCAGCCTCGTTCCAGTGGATCCCGGTTGCCGCTGCAATCCTGGCTGATGGGATTTTGATCTCTCTTTAAAAATTGCATCCGCTCCGTAAACAAGTGAGTATGGGAAAACTCCAATGGAGCTTCTGGGTGATGTCCGGTATGCCCATAGCGCCATTGGTAACTGGTCATGCCATTCCCTAGGATTATCGTGTATTGTTCGACTGATGATCCGGATCAATGTCTTGTTGGTACTTTCAGCTTGTCCGTTCCCTTGAGGATAGTAGATGGTGGAGAAGACCTGTTTAATGCCATACTCTTCAAGTAACTCTCGTACCTGTTTATTGGCGAAGGGAGTGCCATTATCAGTGATGATATGCTTAGGCGCACCAAAACGACAAATGATATGTTCTTTAATGAAAGCCGCAATTGTTGCTCCTGTAGTCCCTCGCAGGGGAATGGCTTCTACCCATTTGGTGAAGTATTCTGTCGATTATGATGTACTCGTGCTGCTTTGATGATGGAGGGTTGATTTTCCCGATAATATCCAGTCCCCAGCTATAAAATGGCCATGGACTGCTTATCGAGTGCAAAGGGGTGGAAGGCGCATGAACAAGGTTCCCATGAATTTGGTATTTGTGATAGCTTTGAACAAAAGCGGCTGCGTCATCCTCCATGGTCGGCCAATAGTATTTCTCGTGTATCTGGAGAAAAAGTTTCCTCTTCCCTTGATGTTCTCCTTCGTGTGTCTCCTTCAAAGATGACTGGGATTTCTTCCCGACCTGTGCATCGTAGTAGATCACCTCCGAAGCTCTTGCGATACAGGATCCCTTCGTGCAATACGAACCGCTTGGCCTTTTACTTTATCTTGATAGCATCCTTTTGATTGGCAGGAGTTGTTCCGTCACGAAGATAACTAATGTATGGCTCTCTCTAGTCCCCAGTATGGTTCACGTTAAATATTTCCAATTGATGTGGCGGTTCTTGGAAATTTGAGCAGGACTTCTGAAGTAGTCTGGATTGAGTCTCCATCTCTGGCCAGTAATAGCCCAGGCGTTGAAGTCGTCGGTAAAGCGTTACCACTAGTGATTGTCCACAAATTTTATTGTGAACACGACTCAGCTGTAGTTGTGCTTCTTCATCCCCAAGACATCTTGACAGGGAACCATCCGGGTTCCAATAATACATCATACCATGAAGCATGAAGAAGTTCTCACAGGTTTTAAGACCGACCTTTCCTTGGGAGAGTGAGTTGTTGAGCTCTTGAATGATCGGAGTTCGCCAATCGTCGGTCTTGGTGTCTTTGTATTGTGATAGCCATGTCGATTCTATGGTTCTCCTCTTTACTGTCAGGGTTTCTTCCAAACCTTCGAACTTCAATTTGGAAGCCAGTGTTGCTAGACAATCGGCGTGTTTGTTGTTGCTGCGACCGACATGGGTTATGGTTGCATCAACAAAATAGTTTAGTAACCTTTGGGCTTCTGATCGATATGGAGCTAGCGTTAATTCCTTCAGTGCGTATACCCCATTCATCTGATTCACCGGTAACTTGGAGTCACCTCTTATCTCCAAACGCGTGACTCCTGCTTGCTTGGCTATTGACAGTCCTATGAGGAAGGCTTCATACTCTGCTGAGTTGTTGGTGCATTCGAAGTCCAGCTTGAAGGAGTGTGAGAATACTTCCCCAGTTGGAGATACTAATACCACACCCGCTCCTCCAGTATTACTGCTAGGGGTAGCAGAGCCATCAAAATACAAGAGCCACACTTCTTCTTCCAAAACAGAGATGTCTGGAAATTCTCCAGGAAGATCCTCGTGGATCCCTGTAGTGCCTTCTCCAAGGAATGCTGCTAGTAAGTCCGCGACTGCTTGACCCTTGATAGCTCTAGGTGACGTACATGTTATGTCCAGCTCTGACATTTGGAGAAGCCACTTGCCTGTCCTTCCCGTCAAGACCGGCTTTGAAAGTAAAAACTTTGCAGGGTCAGATTTAGACACGAGTATCGCCTTGTTGGATAGTAGGTAATGCCTAAACTTTTGAATGGAATGGATCAAAGATAAACATGCTTTCTCTGCTTTGGGATATCTGAGTTCGGCATCTCTTAATATTCGGCTGAAATAGTATATGGGACGTTCGATTCCCTCGTCGTCTTCCTGAGCGATTAGAGCCCCTATGGCGGTGTCACTGAAGGCAGTGTAGAGATATAGCGGTTTCCCTTGTGCAGGAGACTTCATGATGGCTGGAGATGACAGTATTCGTTGAATCTTTCGAAAAGATTCCTGCTGGGTTGCGGTCCAAACGAAGCTGGCTCCTTTCTTCAACAAGGGGGTGAATGAGGCGGTAAGTTGGGCTAGACCAGGTATAAAACGTCGAATGTAGTTCACCTTGCCCATGAAACTCTGGAGCTCCTTCACAGTTCGTGGGGGCGGCATTGTGAGGATAGCCTGAGTCTTGGACGGGTCTACCTTGATCCCTTCGCAGCTTACTTGGAATCCCAAAAATTTACTCCAAGAGACGCCGAAAGCGCATTTCAAAGGATTCATCTTCAATTTGTATTCTCGACACCTCTCAAACACTTGTCGTAAGACGCTGGTGTGATCTGCTCGAGCCCTTGACTTGACCACGATATCATCTACATAGTCTTCTACTTGTTTATGCATCATGTCGTGGAAGATTGCCGTCATAGCACGTTGATACGTTGCGTCGGCGTTCTTTAAACCGAATGGCATAACAAAGATAGTAAAAATTGCCAAGAGGGGTTCGTAAGGCTGTCTTACTTGCATCGTGCTCATACATCCTTATCTGATTGTAGCCGTTGTAACCATCCATGAAGGAAAACATGCCATGTCCCCTAGTGGCCTCTACTAACATGTCGATGTTAGGCAGAGGAAAGTCGTCCTTAGGGAAGCACTTGTTCAAGTCTCTGAAATCCACACAACACCGAATCTATCCGTTTTTCTTCTTTACTGGGACCACATTAGCTAACCAGGTCGGATGATGAATAGGTATGATGAAGCCAGCAGCTAGTAACTTCTGAATTTCGTTCTTGATTTGTTCTTCTACTTCATGTCTGAATTGCCTCAGAGATTGCTTGATTGGCTTGGATCTAGGTATAACATGTAGGTGATGGGTGACCAATTTTTCATCTAGACCAGGCATTTCCTCGTATGTCCAGGCGAACACATCTTGATACTCCTTGAGTAGTTGAACAAGACTCGCACGTTTGTCTGTGGACAGAGTCGAACTGATAGAGACCGGCCTGGGAGATTCTTCATTCCCGATGTTAACAGTCTCGAGCTCGTCAGTCGTGGAATTGGTTCCATCTTGTAGTTGTCGCGGGGCATCCAATACCTCCTCTTGTATTTCGTCGTTCTTGCAGAATTCAATTGGGCGGAGAGACTGGGTGCCAGTCTCTCCTGCTAATTGCTAACAGCGGCGCAGTTATATTATCTTCCCCTTCTGATCACGTTTCGCCTCGAAAGTGCGTTCCCTTTTGGTGTGAGCGTAGGTTGAAGCTTCATCGGATAAAGATGGACGCCTCGTCAGAGAAGGCGTGTCGTGGTGCTTGGCCCCCAGTGATGCAAGTCGGTCTTCTTCCTGGATTGAAGCCCACGTGGGTAGTGGGGTGCACAGTACTTTGTCTGATCTTCCCCGCGGAGTATCTTTTGGCTCGAACAGCTCCACTCCGCATATTGGTGCGTACGGAGACAATGATGCAGGAATACGGATGACTTCCTCATTTAGCATGGTCTTCAGGCACTGGTGATACATTGAAGGAATGACCTTGTTGTCATGAAGCCACGGTCTCCCTAGTATCATATGGTAGTCTGGCTCCTTTTCTATGACTTCAAATTTTGCTTTTGACCGAACGGGTCCTACCGATAAATTGATTGACATACCCGTATGTGCTGGTCTGGTTTCCTTCGAAGTCCGTCATCGTGGTGGGCTGCCGTAAAATCTTGCATGGGATAACCTTAGCTGTCCTGAGAGTCTTGAGAGTTATCACATTCGAAGATGCTCCTGTGTCGACGAGGGACCTCCTGAACTCTGAACCCTTGATGTGTGCGGTAACATGTAGGGCCCGGTTGTGACCTTCCTCTACCATCATGTCGTCTTCTGTAAATGTAACATTATTTACGATGTTTCCGATGCAGCTTTAGACTTACGGACGAAGGAGTCGGGTGTACGTCCCGGAGCTATTTTATTAACTGCAGCAAACGTCTCTGCCCGTTGATTCTTCGAGAGGTGCAAGAGTTCACACAAGCTTTCCACTAGAGATGTCGCTTCCTGATCCACTGGCCTCTGGTTCGTAGTAAAACTGTTGATCTGAGGGGAACTAGTCCCCAGTGTAAAGGTCTCCGGAACGCTCATCTCTGATGTCATCTTGATGAGGAGATCAAGTATGCCGTTTACCACTTCTTTGATTAGCTCCATGTTCTTCGTGTGAATCTCTTGTACCCGTGCTAGTTCGATTAATGTTGGAAATCTCCTGATCATGCCGTCAGATACGCCGTTAGGAGGAGGGGTATCTCCGTTGGAGGAACTATCAGGATTTGAGACCGTCGAGGTGGTCCTAAGACCAAGCATCTCGAAATTGATTGAATGGTATTGAAGAAATTGACTTTACAACCGAGAGATTAACCTCCCACTGTGGTCGCCAATTGTTTATGGGTGAAAACTATTCCCGCCGGATTTGGTAATTCGGGGTGTGTGGATGAGGAATGAATCTAAACCCTAAACAAATGCACTGTGCGGTAAGTGCTTGTGATTCGAGAAATCAATCTGTATAACTCTGGCCTAAACCAAGAAATGGCCGTTCCAGACTTGCTTCGGTCACAAAGTGAAGGAGATGGGGTTGATCTTAGGGAGGGAAGCGAAGAAGGTGTTGAGATTGTGAAGGTGTAGGCTTGTTTATGACTTGTAACAGAAAGGTTAGCAGGCTTACGATTGATGCAAGCAGGCTTTGAGTGTTTGAATACGTTTTGTATTTACACTTGGTTTCTGTCTTGTCTTGACTTGTTCTGTTGTTGGAAATAGGGAGGAGAACCTATTTATACAAGTCATTTGAGCCTTATTCACGTCTCTCGTGGGAAGTGGAGGAAGTGGAGTGATGGAGTAGTGGAGTTGTGTGTTGATGTTACACGACCAGTCTTGCCCACTTCTCCTGTCATCTCTAACCGTCCATGACTTCCTGACACGTTCTTGTGATGGCGCGTTGCACGTTGTAAACCGCCAGACCAATACCCCAGTATGTATCCCCCAGTTTGTGACATGATTGATGTCTCGAGTGTGAGGATCGTGGGACCCACAGAAAGTAGCATGTAATGCTAGACTAAATAACTAAATTATTTAGGAAGTCGATACTTGTGAAGTATCGTGTGTATTCTACGCAGGTACTGCATCGAGTATATTCAGCATGTATGAAGCATCGCTGTTTTTAAGGCTTACCGGAGTAAGTCACGAATTTAAGCGTCTTAAAATAGCATCATGTCCAGCCATCTTCGAGTGATCGTTTGGAGGCTATACAGGTAAGCCCTGACTTGACCGATCACTCCATGTGGAAGAGTGGTGGACGGTGATTGTGGTGACGCCTCATTGATAGCCTAACTCATGTCTTAGGCTGTCCGTCCAAGCTGGTAAAGTTGGACGGACGAGCTGACTTGCAACCCTCATCTACGACCGTCGGATTGGGGTTTAAGAGGTACGCAAGTTCCTTCTTTCATCTTGGTCGAATCCAAGCATGGGAAGTGTTTTATAGAGGACCGATCATTCATGTGTGTAGACAACATGCTGGTGTCCATGTTTATACTTCACTATCCCACGAAGGTGCGATCTAGGCCACTCAAGTTTACCGGTAAAGAAGAGCGGTTGAGATCGATTTGCAACAGAAATCCCATGCTGCAAAGAAGTTGGAAACCGCGCACCATGCTTACTTCGGGCGCGCGTTTCGATACATCCGGCTATGGTTGGCCTTGGTCGACCGGTCATGTGTGTAGGTGGTCCCACGATGATCATGTTGACATGCTAAGGACCTTTTAAGTCTACATCTACACCCTTCGTCCAAGCTTGCGAAT
The DNA here is from genome assembly GCA_023531295.1 of Papaver armeniacum. Taxonomy (NCBI): domain Eukaryota; kingdom Viridiplantae; phylum Streptophyta; class Magnoliopsida; order Ranunculales; family Papaveraceae; genus Papaver; species Papaver armeniacum. The sequence goes on along the minus strand of JAJJWW010002095.1, from coordinate 170,209 downwards.
ATGGACGCTCGTGATCGATTAGCGACACATGTAACATGCCGCAAACCCTAATTAGGGTTTTGGATCGGTCGTGTGTACACGATTCCAACCTAACGGTTTGGAAAGCTATGCTCCTCCTTTGGGGAGGCCGACCATGTGGGGCCCACATTGGGCCGGTGGTGATCACGCCAATACCTGTCTGACGGCTGGGGATCTGATCTAAGCCATCCAAACATGCCGGTGAAGTTGGATGGTCGGGATCGATTTAAGACCCTTAGTGGAATTTCCTACGACCCTTAAAGCATGACGCCAGCCAAACTTTGGGTAAGTGTTTGCTCCTTCCCGACTAGGTCGTGAGATGGTCGGCTATGCAGGTAGAAAGGGGGGCCCGTCGGTGTTCATAACGGTGATTGTACAACCGGGAATGGGGCGATCCGTTCCGTCAAATTACGCTGGCGAAGATGAACGGACGTGATGGATTTGAGACTGCCATAGGCAGCCATTGTTCATACGAGCTCCTCCAAGTCGTTCCATACCAGCTTCGATATCCAACTCCAGGCCGGTGTTTGGTGGTTGTTTGGAGGGCGTGACTTGTACTTGACCGGCCTTGGCACTAAGGGGCCCACTGGTGGTCATTGTTGTGGCTGCCTGCTCCTGTTAGGGTTCGTCCAGGCTGGTTAAATCGTGCGGACAACTTGTGTGGTCATGATTGTTTCTGAGACTGATATGGACAGTCCAGTTCAAAATATGCTCAATCGGGCTAGTATAACACACCGAGAGTTATAGCCTTGTATGGGTATTTCGTACATGCTTCATTATTAATGCTTGGAGATTCGTGTTGCTCTGTGAGAACAACACTCGGTCGTCATGCCGCACCGGTAATGAGTACAGAAATACGAGGTTGGTCATGCATTAATTAATAATGCTGTAAATTCACAGGGTATATGGGATTGTTGCTACATGCTCCAACCTGGATGAATTTGTGTATTTAATTCACATAATACTGGGATTGTTGCCACATGCTCTATTCTAGGTGAATTAGTAAAGTGAAGAAGTATTCATCACTTATTAATGGCTTGGTCTTTTGCAAGATGTTAGTGCATAATTTTGGCATTTACAATTTTAGCCTTAAATGAAAATCCACCATCAACAACAGCGCAAGAATTTCCATTGCATTTAAGAGCTGTGATTTTATATGTGCGGATCGAGGAGGATGGGGGAACAACATTGTAGAGATGACGGTGTAATTAGTGAGGACTATAAGAATTGAAGATTATGTGAACAAATAGTAGGAAAACGAATCAACTGTTTAGAGTACGAATATGACATGACCTAGAGTGGGAAAATGAATCTGCTAGTATTGTACGCCATATATTTGATTGGAATATATATAATAATATAACAGAAAATAATATGAAAAAGATGGAAACATCCGGCGCTGAATGGTTCAGAGAAATGGATTTTTGCTGCGGTGAATAATTCAGCGCAACTATCTCGCTACTAGTTCACCTGCGAGCAAATGATATGAGAGAGAACTAGTGTGAACAAATAGACAACACTTATTTTTTGAACTGCAACACTTTTTGGCTAATCTAGCCCATAGGACTTAGCCTAAGCAAACAATAGACTCATTGCGAGTTTGGAAAGCAGAAGCATTTTCTAGAAGTAGAAGTCATGAGCAGAAGTCATGAGCAGAAGTCATGAGCAAAACTATTTTGCTTCACAAAAAGATGATTTTTCTGTTTCTAGAAGTCGTTATGTAAAATTATTGTTAAACTGACTTCTGACTTTTCGACTTCCGTAAGTCGAACTCCAAACACCCCTCTTAAGAAAATTAGGATATTTTCTAACTAATTAGAGATGTACCAGATTTTTTTTTTTTTTTTGTTAAACTGAAAATTTCTTGCTTATTCTGCTAATGAATTGTGGTCTTTTGCCAAAAGACTACAAATATTGGCACTGAAATTGTCATAAGATTCTATTCCTGTTGCAGTAGTTCGAACTGATTTAGCTATTGCATCTACAACTTGATTTTCATTCCAACTAATAAAAGAAAACTTACAATAAAAAACTCTAGTGATATATTGCATGACAACTTTAACATATGCTTCAATATGAATTCTTGTTATCATTCTTTCCCAAGATAATGCCTCACGAATCGCCATACATTCTCCTTACTCTGTTTTAGACTCCATGTGGTAACTTCCTTTGATCCCTCTACAATCCCCTGTATAATCACAAAAAATTAGACGTGTACCTAGTTTATTAGTTAAGTGATCAAAAGATGTGTCAACATTAATCTCAATAATGCCTTGTAATGGTGGTTGCCATTGTGATGATGATCTATGATTACTTGCAGAGGAGGTAATGATGCTTGTTTCATGCAGATGTGACCCAAAATGAAAGTTTATTTTATGAACAGAGTTAGGAGGATTAGGAGATACTCCCTAAAAGAGTGAATCACATATTTCCTTCCATAAAATTTCATGAGTAAAAAGAAATGAATTACTTCATATTTGGTTATGGAGGCTTCGGCTGCAATAGTTATATTGAGAAAGATTGTTCCCCCTAACTGAATAACTATTTAGTCATATAAGTCAAGTAATCTATTAGAAACATGGGATTAAACAAAACTAGCCAAAAAATGGGAACGAAAACACTAGGCCACTCAATTAGCTTGTACAACAACGTATGAATAATAATAAATAATAAATCAATTATTTGCAAAGAAAAAATAACTTTTGGATCACTAAACAAGGAGATATTACAGGACAACTGGTACAATACTTCAAAAAAATAAAACGTCAACCTTATGAAAATAATTTACCAACAAATCATCCGCTAGTTCCTTTTCATTACATGAGAAAAACAACGAAGAAGTATCAAAAAATTCATCTAAAGAAGAAATATGAGAAGTGATTAGTAAATTTGACCTCTTAGTGCTATTGGGTTTGACGGTTATCCATCCTCTTCAACATTAGATGTTGGTCAATTGTAGATGAGACTTTACTAGTTCTATTATAAATACTATGAATCGGGTAAATTTATATAATCATTGGATAATACAAATGTAGTTTTGATTGCAATACTCAACACTCAACTGATGAAAATTACTTTCCTTTTAAACTTTGGGAATTGGTATAAAAGATTGAAACACAACAAGTCTCCTCAACCTGATGAGTTTCATGTTAGTTTCTATAAACATAATTGATCACTTAAGGGACAACCAGTGGTTAATTAAATTGGTATAAAATTTATTTGAAGCAAGATATCTTCGTCTTGAGCTCAACAAAACCTATTAGTTTTTTATCCAAAAAACTAATATTAGCGAGTAGATCCATATAGGGTTATGCAATACTCCTCGTATTATCTTTTAAATATGTTGAAAATGCTTCTTGATAAACTAATATCTCCTTTTCAGTCTACTTTCTTGCCTACTGGAAAATTTTCTAATAATATCATAGCAACTTATGAGCTAGTTCATACTTTGAAATAATTAAGGAGGGATCCTTTAGAGCAAGGGCTATGGGATAGAGTGTTTTAGCACTCTATCCCTTTCAAAACGAATGAGAGTCTATAAGATAGAGTGTTATTTCTACCATGGGATAGAGAGTATTAAGCACTATACGGCTAATTAAGTGCCGTCAAGTTTTTCTTTTGAATTCTTAAAATATAAAAAACTGAAGTTTGAAATGGGCGGGAACTTATTTTCAAATTTGAAGGGACAAAACCTTTTTAAACGGCTGATCATTAGCCGTATATACTTTGTTTTCTCTCAAACGCCATCTGATCAGCCGTATATACTCCAAATTCTTTTCAAACGACATTTGGTCAGCCGTATATACTCCAAATTCTTTTCAAATGGGATACCAACAGCCGTATATATTACTTTATATCAAACGGCAAATAATGAGCCGTATAGGGAAGACTTTCACTCCCTCCTTCGAATGAAAGAGAAGGTGATTGAGCTTGGGATGAAAGGGGGTTCCCCTCTGCCCATAGTAAGACCTAATTTGATTAAATTTGATCAACTCTATCAATTTTAAAGAGACTCTCAACCCCCATAGCCCTTGCTCTTAACAGGCTCATATTTTAACAAGATCTAACAATGAATCTCTACAGTCCAAATCCAACTGATTGACACTTGTGATTTCTTAAATTATAACAACTATTAAATGTCTAGTTTTGGAACCATTTTAGGTTTGGTTCTGAAACCCAATGAGACACTTGGTTTAAAATTATTTTTCTTTCCTGTTTGACTTTTTTTTTTCTTATCAGTATCTTGTTTTTCCACATTCTCATTCTAATCCTTTGGAATGTTATGAGTGCGTATAGCTCCTAACCAAGAACTTACAAACTAGGATACTATCCAAAAAAAAAAAATCTCAGTTAACATGCAATGTCACTAGATAAGAGGTTATTGAAGCTTTTCGAGTTCTTTGTTGTGATGGCGAGGGTACTTAAAGAAAACAAAGAATAGTCTGCATCAAAATTGGTGATGATGAAAAACCACGATTGCCAGCTCAAAATCCTCCAACTAAAAGTTGTTTCTTCTCTCACAATGCACAAACTTTACATAAAGAGGATATAATCTCAACTCACTTGATGTTGAAGTTCCAAAAATAACAAGAAAAAAACTAAGGAACAAATTCAGACTACTGTGAAATATCAAGATCGCTTATGGGATCAAATGTAAAATATAAATGACAAAATATAGCATTTACTATAAGTGTTTAGAAGCTGAGAGTTGAAGAACCATAACCTGGGCAACCATGAGTTTGGAGTTGTATAGCTACCAAGAAAACCATCTCATAACTTTATGAGTCAAATGGAGGGAATTTATGGCGCGATCAAGAGGGTCCAGGTTAACACGTGGATGATGCGTATCATAGGTACAACAAATTAGTGATCTTAATTCCCACTTAATTAATAAGTAATATACTGGAAGTCAAGTTCGTCCTCACGAAGAGTATGGAATTTTAGTTGCCAAGTTTGTCGGTTTGTTTTGGTTTTCAATTAAGAAAATCAACAAAGCAATTGAAAATATTAAGTTCTGCAATAAAGAGAGTTGATCGATAAATCCTTCTTCATTATTATATTGTCATCAAGTTATTGTATTTTTCCATTCATCATTAATCACAGATTATCACAAACTGTTGGATAACAACTAAATCAGTGTTATCTCCAAATTCTTTATGTCACTGAAAACGGAAGTTCTCGACTACCAGATTTTATTCGGCAATACCACCCAGTAGTAGATCACTCTAAGTGTTATTTGGTCGAATACTTTATATTTTGCGTTAGACTCTTAGATCAAGGTTCACTTTCTAATGTCGTTTAAACACACAATTGCTCCACGGAATCCCTCTGGAAGGTTTTGTGTTTTCTACTTGTGTACAAATTATTAAACGATTACATATCTCCTAACTCAATACTAGCATTAGATTAAATCACAAATCAACTTAGTTTGCCACCTAAACAATCGATCAATTAAGAATAACATTCAAAATAGTATAAACAAGTTATCATCATATAAAGAACTTTAAAATAGATTCATATCATAACTCAAGTCTTGTCTAGAACTTAGAGCTCATCCTCAATCAAATATAGGTTTAGCTACTCATGGATGTAGAAGTAACCATGAAAAGTAAAGAGATGTCGTCACGATTCTGGAAATGCTCTGAAACCCTAACTTTCCCTATTTTTTGTTATCATCTCCTCCAATACTTGCAAAGTGGTGTAAAGGTGTCTTCTTAATGTCTTGTGAGTTTTCTTATACAATTCTTACGAAATATAGGGCTTAGAATCTTTCAAGAACCGGGTTTCCTAAAAACGTGTTAAAAATGACCTTATATATTTTCCATAAGTCGACATGGTCAATTCCTAATGAACCGTGCTGACTTTAAGACCAAATAGCTCAAAATCTCTGCCAGAAAAGTTGCTACGGTCGACATAGTCGATTCTTAATGAACTTTGCTGATTCTAGGAACTCTAGCGCACAAATGTTATGCCCAAAGTTGTGCTACGGTCGGCACAGTTCCAACCTTGCCATTTCTAGCGTTGTAAATAACTTTTTCTTGCTTATGTTGGTATGCCCATAACTTCTTTATCCGAACTCGGAATAACCGAGTGGGATAAAATAGTGAGAATATATCATTCATTTGAACGAGTTTCATTTGGTCTTTGGTCCATCTCTATTTGTGGACTTCAATTCCTTGCTCATTTTAGCACTTTGTAGGTCATTTTTTGGATGATTCACCTAATGTGACACATAAAATGGAAAACAAACATAATAACAAGTAATATGCAAAAATTATAGTTATAACAAGTTTGGATTTGACATTAGAAACATATGAATTAAACACTTATCGGTGGACCAAGTTTGGGTCTCATCAGTCACGCTCTTGAAGAATAAGTCTCCATTATTCAGACATATATATATATAGTTGTAAATGCATGTAAAAAGATCACAACTTAATAAAATGGACATCCATGCTTTTATTTTCTATCTTTTCTCTGATTCTCTTTAGTTCCCAAACAAATTCTCTGTATTATTTTCTAAGTTTTCCAAATAATTTATATAACTCTAGGTAAATGTTTAGATCGTTTAAGCTGATATTAATAATCCGACGAGATGATAAGGCATTGTATTAACACCTTTATGAAGGTAAAAATAGTAAAATTAAGGTTATCACTATTAACGGCCACCATATATAGTTTAGAAATAATGTTTTTAAGTTTTAAAATTATCTTTGGTCATGATTTATATGAAACCTGACTTTGTAAATTTGTTAAAACTTGGTCGAAAATGATTTTCTAAAACTTTGAAGGTTTTTCACCAATTCTTGATGAGATTTTTCTTTTAAAAGATGCCCTTAATTAATGACTCATATTGGTTATTTTGATGATTAAATCGAATTTAGAAATTCTTTTACTTGAAAGTTCATTAGTTCATATGAAGGTTTCAGTAGATAAAAAGTAATTTCAATAACTTTAATTAAGTTTTTGTTTTCTAGCTTGAAATTTGAGCATCCATGATGATTTCTTCCACTAGTTGTGAAGAAACAACTTCATCTCAGTTTCAGGTATATGTCCAAGTGATTTCAATTCAATACAAATCACCTCATGATAAACATCAAGGAAGTTTCTTGACATAACTGTTTTTTTCACTTAAACTCAGAATTATTAATATGATTATTTTGTTTAGTTTATCAATAATTTTTTTGGGGATAATCATGCATTATTTTGCAATCAAAAAATTTCTTGGATTATGTAAGATCTTATTTGTAAATCAAGTTCTCGATTGTTGATCTTATTTGTTATCACTTTGTGAACTGATGTTTCATCTTACTCTTTATTTACGGTATGAAAAGTGTGTTATAATTCTCAAATCCATCAACATGTGTTCTAACTTGTTGTTTTTTTTTTGCAAAATCTGATGGTTTCTCTTCTTTTATAAACTTTATGCTGGTATGGACCTGAAAATATTGTAAATTAGCTTATAAGCATGGAGTGTCAACTCTCGTTAGATAAATCTTGATAGCCATATTGTTTGGTTTAGTTTTCTTACGACTTGATGCAGTGTAAATTTTGCCAGTTTTATGATGATGGTTTTATATTATTAAGGTGAATACTCATAATTACCTTTATTCTTTGTAAACAAACAAATTATGCCTGCTAGAAAATTACCACATAGACTTGTAGTATCCTTAATACTGAGAACATCAGTTTCGATTAGCGCTCAAGCGATAAAATATGTCCATGATAGTAGATCCCAACATCAAAGTTCTGAACCTAACGCGACGACGACATGAGCATCAAATCCAGCTTCAACTCCATTATCAACGACGCCAGTATCAGTTATACCATCGCCATGTGCCAGACCTGTCATTTCCACCAAACCACCAATATCTGTTATTACCTATTCAATAGTTATCATACCTGACGGATAATAGTATTGGTGGGTAGAGGATCAACTCCTCCTGGCGATAGAAGATTACCTGGACAATTATCTTCAACTCATGTGATCCATTTATCACAAGAGATGTTTCAAGATTCATCAGTTCCTTATCTAAAAAAGTAAACCGTTCAGAAACCTCATCTCAAACTCAAGAAACAGATTTGGTACATGTTTGAACGAATAAAGAAAACCTGACACAAGTGCTAAAAGTAAACCTAAATTATTAAGTAACGTTTAAAAACTTTTTCACGCTTAATAATTATTATACATATAAGGTAAAGAGAATATATATATATATATATATATATTTTTAAGGCTACAAGATAATACATACATTTGGGTAGGTGAAATGCAGACAAATCAAATTAATCTTCTCAAAACACATGTAGCTATTAAATTTCTTAAGTTATCAAAATTGAGGGGTTAAAATTACTATTAAAAAGATGAAAGGCTCCAAAATTAATTACTGATAATTAACATTTTTAGATGCGCATCACATGTATGATTCCAAAATTCATGCTCCATCTGAAATACAACATAATTGTTAGAGCACTGCTCGGTCAAACTCGCATGCGTTGCTATCTCAAGCATGTGTGTCAATGTTAGTGATCGAAACTATAATTCTTGATTTCTAGCATATTTGTAGATGTCTCGGACTAGGACATAGATAGTGTAGTTGAGCTTAGATTTCACAGAGTTCATCATTTGAAGACGAAGAACTACTAAGGGGAGCTTGTGGAACTTCTTCGACAAAAGGTATGTGGAGACTTGAACTCATCTATCACTTGGAAAGTCTATTTCTATTATCTCCTATATTGAGACATAATTCGTGTTAAGATATAGTTTTCTCTATACACATTTGAGATGAGATTTCGAGCTCAGTATATCTCGCTTACATATTTCTCGAAATATGTGTTGGTAAGCTTTCGCTTTGACCAAGTTCATCTTATATCATGAGAAAATTGCCGAGTAACATCTTACATGGTTTGTGTGATACAATCATTTGATGTAGGCTTGGAATGTTTTGATAATGATTATTTTAATATCTTGAAAATTGTTTTGATGCTAATAGTGTGTGAAAACGGCTATTGTCATTATAGAAGAATGTTTCAATGATTGAAATAAAGAGTTGAGAATGTAACCATGTTTGGATATAAGCATATATAGTGTGTTTGCACATTAGTGTATAAATCCATAAACCGGGAGCCAAGAGTAGCATATTGTAAGGACCCTCAAGCTGGTCAACACTATTAGACTAGTCAGGAGACGAATTAGCCGATAATAACTCTATTAGTTTAACACGAACGTTAATTATTAGAAATTAATCTAACAATTTTCTAGATACAAAACTAGTATCGTTGAATAGATATCGAAAAGTTACTCATAATAGACTACTCGAATGTATCATTCGGATACTAGACGAAGAAGAAATCATCTGAGTTGTGTGGAGGGTAAAATGGTCATTTCCCACTCAGACTCATCAAGGCAGCCGAGTTATCTTCTATAAGCACCGAAGGTCTTCCCTTACCCGTTTCCCGAGTGCCTTCAGTATTTTGATCGGCCTTATCTCCAAAACCGATCGAGAAGAAATTCATTCTTCTTTTCTTTTCTTCTTTCCTCTTATTATTTCTTCATTTTCCCTGTTCTTCTCAGTTCGTGTTTCTGTGAAAAGATGTGGTGATTTTGAAATCGGAAACTTAGGGGAAACATTAGGAATTGATTGCTGGTGGTGTTACTGATGTTATTTGATCTCGGTAGAAGAAGGAGTTGGTGTTGTTGTAACTGAAATTAGGGTTTTGAGATTAAGGTTGAGTGCATGTTGAAATTGATAAGTAATTCGAGTTGATAACGGATGAAGATTGAACGGGTTGTTGTTTAATTAACGGTGTAAAGTTGTTTTGATGAAGTTGGATGAAGAACCAAGAGTTAGGGTTTCTGCAAATTGTTTAGAGTTTCAATTAATGATGAATTAGATGGACTCAGTGGATGGGTTTGTTAGATTGAAGTTGTTTAAGGAATAAATTGAAGAGATGATTGAGGATTTGAGTAAACAGTGAACTGGGTTTTTTTTGAAATCCATTGGAGTTCTATTAGGTGTTGATTAAATAAGAAGTTAGAAGTTGGGTTTGTTAGTAATTGATATTTGTTGAAGCAGTAGAGAAATCAAATAGGATAAGAGATGGGTTTGGATGATTGAGAAATTAGGGTTAGAGTTCATAAGAAAAGTTCAGTGGAGAGTTTGAAGAAGAAGATTTGCAGAATTCAGTCAAGCAAGAAGAAGGGTTGATTTTGTGTTGCTGGAATGGAGGTTACTTCGGGGTAATTGTTTTCTCTAAATTGATTTAGTAAAGAATTTCATTTCCATTGGTTATGTATATGTGATTGTTTATGGAATTGTATTTGCAAGATAAGTATGGAATGGGTTTTTGGTTGTGGTCTTGATATATGCTAAGTTACAGAGAACTGTTATAGATATTCAAGTGATGCAGGAATGGAGTTTTGAACTGGTGTTTAAGTAATCTAAATGAGGGGTCATGGATAATTGGTGGAGGTATGGAAATATATGTTCTGGTGGTGATATTGAATTGAGATTGAAAATGATATGGAATGGAGATGTAGTTGTAGTTGTAACTTAGGTATATCTGGAATGGCAGGGAACTAGTATGATTTGCATATATGGATGAGTTATTTGCAGGTACATACCGTGGTGTTAAAGAAAATACATGTATAGTTTGGAGATAGAGATTATTGGTGTTGCAATTGAGAAGTTAAGGTTTGAAGTTAATCCAAAGAGAGTGTTGTTGGCTGATCAGATTATGGCTGAGATGAGAATGGTGTTAAGGCAATGAGAGTTGTGATTAAACCGAGTTGTTGTTGGTATGGGTGGAAGATGCAATAATCTGAGTTAATGAGGGAATCCGACAGTGTTGATATTTCAGGGGAGGAGATGTGAATGTGTTGAACTGAACGCAAGTTGTATGAGTTGGTATAAGACTGAAGTTTTAGAAAGAGAGTTACATGAATGTGCTGAAATGATCTGAGTTTGCTTAGAGCTGCAATTGCAGGTAATTAAGCTGTAATTGTGTTTGTAATTTCATTGTGAAGTTGTTGGGTTTAAATGTATGATTGAATTGATGCATATGAAGTTGTATAATCTGGTAGATTTGAGAGAATTAAGAAGAAGCTAGTGTTGTAGAGTTGAGAGTTTTGGCCTTGTGCCATTCGGCTAATCAGGTATTTGACTTTAGGCGACTCGATTAATCTGACTGAGTCGAATCGGTATTAACTCACCGAGTTCATCACGACTCGAGTTGACTCAGTGACCGATTTAGACTTTAGACTTTGACTATTTGACCCTGGACGTTGACCTTTGACTGTACGTTGACTGTTAGAGACCCGTTGACTATTAAGTTTGACCGTTAGTTGACTTAGATGGACCAGACCTTTTGTTAACGGGCCGGTTTGATGGGCCAGGCTGGAGTAAGCCCGCATGTCGTGGGCTTGGGCTTAGGATTAGTTTTTCTTAATTAGATGAATTGGACCCCTTATGGTCTGAATTAGCCTTTGGTTTCTACTACAAAGTTGTAGATATTCTTAAGACTTAGTTAATGTAATATAGAACCGGCCTAATTGGATTAGTAAATTCTTAGTTATGTTAAAAGTAGAGAATGAGATACTATAATGGGCTTAGAACCATTAGATAGAATTGTATGATTCTTGTGTGAGCCTTTTGGCTAGAATCTTGGAGTTCTTGTGTGATTAATAGTTCGTTATTAACAACGTTCGATTCAACGGACGAACCAGTGGATCGTGGATCTCGAGGTAGGCGTGGCTTGTCATCAAAAAAGGTGTGGGAATACATTTGACTCTTTGGTAATCATTATTGTTTATTTTACAAAAGTTTATGTTTAACAAATTCATGCATTTCTGTTTGTGCATTCTATGCATTGTTTAAATTGCTTTACGATAATTCTGTTGATTCTGTTAATCTTTCCATGGTTTGGAAAGGACCTGTGATGTTTTGTTGTCAATATGAATTGTTTTGGGAAATAAGAATTTCCATCTGTATGCTTAATAGGTGTGTAAGGAATTGGTCGACATCTATTAGGAATATCATATGCTCCTTCATTTATATCTACATGAATTCTGCTTTTATGCTTAATAGGTGTGTAAGGAATTGGTCGACACCATATAGGCTAATAGGGTGTGGAAGGAAGTGGTCGAAACTCAATATATACATTGTTTGACGAAGGAGTTTGTCCATATGCATGTTTGTTTATTATAGTGACTTGGTCACTATTTAATGTTTCCGAAAACATGAATTGTTTTCCAAATCTTGCCTATGATTACTTAGGAGTTAAATGTTAATTATTCCCACTTTCAGTTTCAGAGAGAGGACCCGAGTTGCGCAAATAAAGCTCCGAGAAGTTGACTTCTTTAGTTGGTTATAATCTGATATGTTTATTATGTTGTATATTCTATTTGTAAACCAAATGACTATTGTATATGTATCATTTGAGAGGAGTTCTTGTATATATGCATTTCTGAGCGGGGTTAGTTTTGGGTTAAGTTTTATAGCAGATTCCTTCATCAAATGCTTAAGTATATGATTCAGATTCTTAGTGCCTCTTTATTTAGTTAATCTCTTGGATTAGTCAGCTGTTAGCTTAGGGGTGCTACATATATGTGTGTATACAAAATTGGTGAAGGAGACAGGTTAAGTATGTGTACCCGTACGCATACTGGCAGAAGTTCTCGAACCCAGAATTTCTGCTGAGTTTGGTTTTTGACGAACTCTTAACTAGTATGCGTACATGTACGCATACTGGCGGAAGTTTTCAAACCGAAATTTTTTGCTGAGTTTGGAAACTAAACAAACTCAATTCCCGTTGCTTAAGTACGCATATCTGTGCGCATACTTAAGCTGGTTATTTTGTCAAATCGGTCAGTTCATGAACTTAAACATTTAAATCATAAGGAATGCAATATTTGCAAAAAATACTGAGTTTTAGTGACGTCCAGGAGTCGTGGCAAATGACCAAAAATACGTGGCAAAAGATATCTAGCCACGGCTGGGCTGCCGTAACAAATAGTCTTGTGGCTAATTGTATTAGCCACGGTTTTTTGTTGTGGCAAATGGCACACTATCATTTGCCACGGCGACCTGTCGTCACAATTTAGTACACATGTGTGACATTCTTGCCACATATATGGCCGTGGAAAAAGGTTACTCCAAAGTTTTTCTTATACATTATGTTTATTATAGCTATCCGTAGTTACACTTGCTACTAAATCATTCACCAATACGTAAGCATGAAAATTATTAAAAGCTTGAACTCATTCATCATAGAAAAACAAATACATCTGGAAGATTCAAATACAAATAATTAAGCCAAGTCAAATAACATAATCGTCAATTCCAAATGGAACAAACCAAAAACATGACTTGACATACAGTACTAGAATTAGATCAGTTTTAGGTGTGAATATGCACTGAAAACAAGATTAACCTTCTTCCCCAGAACTTTAAGAATTTAAGAAGTAGTGAAAACATCTCTTTTTCGCTTTAACCTTGAATTTAGGATATTAAGGGGAATAGATGACATCTTCACTTCGCGTTGTAGCAGGAAAAGATGAAGATCAACCACCTCATCTGCAACCTGAGCTTACCATGGATGTAGGCGTTATCTGTAAAATGGATTCAACACTTTCTAATACCACTGCATGATACTTGACAAGTGCTTTATTGCTCCAGCCAAATCCCAATAAGTCCACAACATACACGTTGTAATTGTTAGCAAACTTTGATATGCTGTATCTGTTCACATGGTAACTGACATACCTAGATTACAAGATTATACAACCAAAATAAGTCCTTAACAGTAAGTAGGTACAATGAGTCAATCACTAACCAAAAACTAACCCATTTATTTATAGAGAAGAGAACAAGGCTTCACAACAAACCCTAGAAGTTGCAATTCTTAAGAAATACTAATACTATAGCAAAATCCAAAAGAATCAGAGATAGAGTTGGCTCCCATAATTCATTGAAGCTCTGTGTAAATAAAGATGCGCGCGACGTTTCTAAGTTCAAATACTTATCTTTACTTATCTATAAGCGCATGAAGGAAATGGAAAATAAAAGTATGAATCTCCAATGAAATCTAAAAGTGCTGAAACCATGGATTAAGAAAATCAAAGTTCTTTGTGACCTCTCAAAGTCCAGTTGTAGACTTAAGGTTTAAGGGTAACATTTATATCCCTACGTACCTCAATTATAAAAGGAAATCTTTAATGAGTACTTGAATAATTCCCAATACTAGAGAACATAAATATTGAATACCAAAAACTTACAAAATTGAAATATAGAAAAGATGAGTATACCTACCATGAACGGGACCATCAGTAGCTAGAGAAGAACCAACAATTTATTTCCGTGCAACAATAATTCCTTCGACCCCAAAGCATACCATCAGACTTGTCAAACACTTAGTCAGCAGTCTCCATCTAAAACCACCAATCAAAATCAGTATACACACCAACTTAGAATGAGAACTAGTTTTTTCAATCGGAAAAAAAATCTTAAAATTTTGGAACTTGTACCTAAGGAATTTCTTATTTCTTTTTCTGAATGGAGTGTAAGACTGAACCACTTTATATACTTTGGGAGGCATACAAATTTTTTGGAAGGGTATATTAATACATCACTCAACAGAGTTGTAAGTGGAAAATGGCTGAAATATATGTTTGTTGCAACAGATGCACCAGTTGTACTCTGTAAAAAATTAAACAATGTTGATACGAGTTAAGACTTAAAGTAGCAATACAGGGTAAACAACATATTTTTTGATGCGAAAATAAAATCAATCTAAAGAAGATGGATACTGGCTGGAACAAACCTTTACTAAAGTAAGACTTCAACCAAACATTTCAGAATCAGGGTTATACCTGTATGACGGTTCTCCTATCAACTCAAGATCATACATAATTTTAGCTTCCAGCTACTGATGAAGATTATTGGAGGCTTCAAAAATTTGTATGCGACACCCTTGGAATAATTTGGATTTTATAAAAGAACAGAATTTGTACCTTGTCAGTCTGAATGTTTCATCTTCACAACCTGTCGCAATGCAGCTCAATCGGTTTGAGTGATTTCTATTTGCTACTTCCATTTGTATATGTTTCTTATTCATTAGAGACAAAGAACAAGGAGTGTATCTCTCTTCCATGATGTGGCGTATGCAGAATACTAGGAAATAGCTTGCAAGTAAGCAACCAAAGTCTATGAATTATTTTATCCTGAAAGACATCACCGTAAATAATTAGATTACAACAATAAGAACGGGAAACAAAATTGGAAAAAAGGAGGTAAATTGACAAAGTACTGTATGGTGATGCCAATTTAGATGACAACATATGACAATGGAAGTATTGTTGTTCCTAAAGTTTCAAAGAATCATCTCCTGAAATAATTTAAGGCCTCCCTTTTTCATGGAAACATTACACTTAGTTATGATAAAACAACACCACACTTCCAGTGGTGTGTCTTTTTTATGTTTATAGAGAAGGCGCTGTGTTACCATAAGTGCTGAGTCTTGCATAAAATCACATGCTTGGACACAACCCACAAGGGTCAAATGAGTTGGGACAGATTTCACCATTCAGGGCTCTATGACAACTAGTAAACTGCCTTAGAAACCACTTGGCGTAGCTAAGTTACGCCAACTAGTATATGTATCATATATGTAGTATTGTTTTCCACTCAAAAGTGAAAGAACTCAAAGTATAAAGCTGAATAATTATTTAAAACCAGAATACATACGATCACTAACGTTTTACCCCTACACAATCCTCCAACTACAGAAATCTAAGTGAAGTCTTAAAACAACCATGACTTCTTTTATGTATGTCAATAGATACAAACGAATAATTAGGTAATATAAAGTCGTTGTTATACTTACATGAATTTTCATTATATAAAAACTTGTCTATGTACCCAATACTCATGTGTATGGTCAAGAACATATTAACTAGGAACATTTTATATATGACATTAATATATTCTAATCTGGTAACACAGTATAACTGTGTTTATGCTCTACGAATGAAAAAAAAAAAAAAAAAAAAACGAAAAAAACGAAGAACATCATTCAAAGCATTTATCATAACAATAACCCATGAGTACATATAGTAGATGGTACGCAAAAATAAATGGAAAACCCATACTAGTAATTTCTCTAGAAAACTCATCCGCCTAATATTTACGATGTTCATCTTTTTTTGATGAAATTTAAGAAGAACCAACACCGCCACCACCTCTATTGACCTTCTTCTCTCCCATTTTCCTTTTTCTCTTCTGCCCTCTAAAATCAAATCCAGCAATTACGAAATCCCACCAATCTTTACTGAGAAAATTAACCTAATACCGATTAAATTTCAAAAATAACTTAAAAATCATAAAATTGAATTGCCAAACATAAAAATGGAACAGTCTAGGGTTTTCAGAATTCTTTACCCATATGAGATTTTAGTATCTAGGGTTCGTAACATGATCTTATCAATTTGTTGTTCAAGAAGAAAAACAGTAATATATGGGGAAACTCGAAACGATTGTTTCAAAATTTGATTTTAATGGTATTTAGGGTTAACATAACACGAGTTAGGGTTTAAAAATGAACAATTATTAACAAGATGGGAATGATTCTTTGTAGGATTGGAAGAATGGAGTAGAGATGAAGCATTGAAGTAGCTTTAGGATTTTTCTGACCAAGGTAAAGGAAAGAAAACTTACATGTTTGAGTTACGGTGGTTTCAGGTCGAAGGTAGTGGGAGTAGAAGAAGAAGGAGAGAAGTGGGGACTGGGAAGGCTTAATTTATCTTATCAATTAAAACGTGGGCAATTCCTTCCTAACATAGCTACGGAAAGCCCACCAGTTCCCACGACTTAGTATGTCGTGACTAAAATGCCATAGATGCGTTCATGACATATAAATACGGACCTATTGTAAGCCCGAAGTAGATCCTTACAAGCCGTGGCAAATGATAGATCTACTGCCACGCCTCTGGCTAGGTCGTGGCAATATGTCATCAACAGCCACGGCTTATATGAATCTGTGGCAAAAAGCCCGTGGATAAAAATCAACATTTTTGTAGTGGTATAATGTTCATGATTGATTCAAGTGAATCAAACCGATTTGGTTTCGATTGTGTTTTCTATACAATTGAACAAATCTTTAACTAGTTTTATTTGAGTCATTTGAACTAGTTGTGGTTAAGATGAATAAGGTTGATATGAGAGTAATCATATGGCTAACCTCGGTTAACTATTTGTGAACCAACATGGTGTAAACGTTTAGGTACGGTTACATAAACCTAAATGAGGGTACATTTCATTTGTGTGTAACAATCTAAGTTCGATCTAACGGTTGAAAGATATTAGCTTGGTTGAATCAGGTTTTTCATATAACGGTGAATACTGAATGCTTTGTTACCAAGGTAACTTAGATTGCAAACCCTGATTTGAAAACTATATAAAGGAGAACTCTAGCAACTGGGAAACCTAATCCCCACACCTCATGTGTTAATAGTTGCATAACTAGAGTCGATTCTCCTTTAACCTTAGGTTTCTTCTCGAGACCCTGTAGGTTAACGAATTGAAGACTTCATTGGGATTGTGAAGTCGGACCCAACTATTATCTTTGTAGTTGCGTGATCCCGATCTTCTTTGTTTCTATCGTGTTGAGTGCAATTGAAATAATTGGCTCGAGATTTTATATCTCCGATAGGTAAGATAAAAAAAGTAATCACAAATACTTCGTCTCATCGTTTGTGATTCTACAATATCTTGTTTCGCTAGTCGATTAAGATTATTGTGAGGTGATTGATAATTTTAGGTTCTTCTTCGGGAATATAAGTCCGGGTTATCAATTGGTTCTTGTTCACCTTGATTTATCGAAAGACGAAACAAAAACTCTTGGGTATTTCTGTGGGAGACGGATTTATTCAATCCTATAGACTTTTCTGTGTGAGACAGACTTGTCTATCAAGTCTTCGACTTTGGGTCGTAGCAACTCTTGGTTGTGGGTGATATAAACTAAGTCAATCAAGAGCGTTGTATCCTGCTGGGATCAGAGACGTAAGGAGCGCAACTGTACCTTGAATCAGTGTGACATTGATTAGGGTTCAACTACAGTCCAGTCCGAAGTTAATTGGTAGTAGGCTAGTGTATGTAGCGGCTTAATACAGTGTGGTGTTCAATTTGGACTAGGTCCCGGGTTTTTCTGCATTTGCGGTTTCCTCGTTAACAAAATTCTGGTGTCTGTGTAATTTTTATTCCGCATTATATTTTGTTATATAATTTAAATATCACAGGTTGTGCGTTAAGATCAATCAATTAGAATATCCAACCTTGGGTTGTTGATTTACATTGATTGACACTTGAACATTGGTCTTACCGTTTAAGTGACTCCTCTTATATTCAATCAGGCTCGCAGATTTCTATTTGCTGACTGCGGATTGAATTAAGAGTTAGAGATATTAAACTCTTTGATATAATTTATTCTAGATTGAGTCTGACTGTCTAGTTGATTCTCTAGAAAGTGTATTGGATTAAGTCCTCTCAGATTGCCAAACGAATTGTTGGGTGTGGTTGTTAGACCCCCGCATTTTCAATTGGTATCAGAGCAGGCAAACACATTAAAGATCTCATAAGTATGTGTTTGTAGCGATCTGATATGGACAAAGGTACTATCTCTATAAACGTACCACCAGTCTTCGATGGATCAAATTACTTGTGGTGGAAAATTGCTATGCGTGCCTTTCTTCAAGCGCGTGATTTTCAATCATGGGTTTATGTAGTTAATGGCTATGATCCTCCCGTTTTGGCAGTAGGTAATGCAACCGTTCCAAAGAACATAAGTGAATACAATGCTTCCGAGATACTTGTTGCAAAGCAAAACTCCGACGGTTTGAATGCCATCATACATGCCATTACCCAAGATCTTCAGCACCACATGACTACGTGCACTAGGTCTAAAGATGCTTGGGATATCTTAGAAACCGTATTCGAAGGAAATACCAGTGAAAAGGAATCTAGGCTTCAAAACCTTAATTCCGATTGAGAAAACCTTCGTATGGCAGATGAAGATTCATTTGATGAGTTTAATCACAAAGTGTCTGAAATTGTTAATGCATCTTTTGCATTGGGTAAAACTATTCCTGAAAAGGACATTGTGATGAAAATTCTCAGATCGGTGCCATCTAGGTACGATTCTAAGAAGCATGCCATCGTTAAGGGAAATAACCTTGATGCTCTCTCCAGAAACACGTTGGTTGGAAAGCTAAAGATCTTTGATCATGAGCATACGTCCAAAATCGGAAAGGATATTGCCTTCAAAGCACAAAAGAACACTAAATTACTTAACAAAAGTAAAAGTGTTTATGTCTATGAGGATGATCTTTCTGAGGCTGATTCATCGGATGAAGATCTTGACAAATCAGTCTCTTTGATCACAAGACAGTCTAGGGATCTTCTGTTGAAGAGAAGTAAACGGTTTTCTAGAGACAAACCCAGGTCATCAGTTAAACCTCACAACCGCATTCCTCCTAAAAAAAGGGATGTTGATGAGGCTGATGACGAGGATATGCCTCAGTGCTTTAAGTGTAAAGGTTTTGGTCATTTTGCAAATGAGTGTCCAAATCGTAGAAAATACACTGGAAACAAAGGTCTTGCTGCAACTCTTGATGAAATCTGATTACTATGATTCTAATGAAGACGAAAAATTGAGTGTTGCACTTCTTTGTGAAGATATTGATTTTGATAATTGTAGCAATACATATATCAATCTTGATATTCTTCCAGAAAAAGACTCAACCAATCTGGACGAAAAAATTAACCTTTCTGTTGGAAACTCTATGTCTGATTTTTCAGGTTCCAATATGTGCCTAGCAGCCTGCATAACTCATGTGTCTGAATCATCTTATCAAGGGTCATGAACTTTCAAAGTGTTACAAGTATAAACACAAGATGAGACATGTCAAGAGACTTCAACGAAGAGCAAATCGCCTAGCAAACAAGCTCAAACTTGTTCAAAAAACCGCTGAGGTATGTAAGATTTTATCCTCTTCAAAGAAGCCGGTTTCCAAAGATAGGTCAAGACCACTAGAGAAAAGAGTATGGTCTAAACAATTTGATAGACAGGGTTCTATGAATTCCTTTCAAAGAGGTTATGGTGGACAAATTGTGGTTCACCGCAGCACAACTTGATTGTGTTGTTCTAGTGCATCTTGTCTCATATGCCTGATTAAAAGATACAAGATTGTGCACACCTCAGGCCTTAAAAAAATGTTTTGTTTTCTTAGATTTGCTGAATGATTTGGAATTCTTTCATATATAGTTGATATTGGAAGGAACTTCCCTGTGTATTCAAAAAAAAGGGGAGGGGGGTTATTCTCGTCAATTCCACTCTCTTTAGGGTCGTGAATTGAGTGTGCGTGAACCTGTGTGGTTAAAAGGTTCCGTAACCCTACATTCATTTTTCTCTGAAACTCTTTTTATCTTAAGAATGCATGTTGAGTTTAAGTTGTGATTTCCTCTCACAAACCCATATACGTATGGAGACTCCAAGCATCATGTGTTCTGATGGAAAAGATGTTACTATGATTGTTAAGCCATCAATCGTGAAGGAAAAGGAAAAATCTCCGTTACCTCCAACTTTGAAAAGAAAAATAAGGAATGTGAGGAAGCCAAGAGTTGTTCCTTCAAATTCTCAGAAGTTTTCTGATGAAGAGTTTAAGGAAGCAAGGAAGGAGATTCAACAAATAAAGGCTTTTGTTATGAGAACTCTCGAAATTCAGAAGGCCTTGGTTCGAGATCATCAGCCTAGAAGGTTTGTTGGAATTGACTCCTTTCTCCATGAACCTTATGTTCCCATGGTTGTTGACGACAAAGAGTTCGGGGACGACAAAGAATTCTTCAGAGGTCTCAATATCTAGTAAATCTTCTTTTAGAGAATTTATTTATTATGTTTTTAGAAGAATAACTAGGGTTTGGAATAACCATTATTGTGAGTACACATAGCAATGTCCAACGATTTTCATCTTCAATGTTTTCAGATTTATTTATTTAAATTCTAAGTTGTTTGGAAGATGATTTTTGCAATTTTAATCTTTATGGTTTGATATATTGCAAATTGTTATGGGATATGTTGTTTACGTCCGTGAACCTGTGACTATCCCATACTTGTTCAAAAGTTATCTCTATTATGTCGGTATGAAAGTATTGATGGAAGATAGAATGAACTTTTGACATTAAAAAAGTTAAAGCCTTTTATGTCATTGTTTTGATGGAAGAAAGGATAAAGATTTTGTTTACAAGGTTTAAGTCTATTGTATGTCATTCTGTAAATAGTGATGGAAAATAGGATGAATCCTTGTTTATTCTACAGTATTGGTCGATCTCCGATCCACATCTTTGTGCATATACTGTGTTGTTCCGTAAGGTTTATTATGTTTGAGCATAATCGACTGGGTTGATCATTTTCTTATGAATAACTTAGTCGTAGCTCCGTAAGTTCTCTTATGTCGAGCATGACTAATTGAATTGATCACTTATTTGTGGTTAATTTGGTTGTGTATTTCAATTAAATTAATCGTGAGTTTTCTTGTGATGAATTTGGTTGTATTTTCTTTCGATTGAATTAACCATGGGTTCTCTTGTGGTTATTTCAATTGAATATTTTGGATACAAATTCATGTTTTCATGTGATTTGAGTTATCCAAAAGAAATCCTTCTTTTCTTGTAAAAGTAAGGTCGCCTTTGTTGTTCCTTCGGGGATGACATTTTATGGGGGAGAGTTCATTTTGAACTTGTACTTAATTGCCAAATCTTTGTGGGGAGTGCGGCTATGGAATTGTAGGGGTTATCTTGTATCTTTATTAACTCCTTGATGAATGCATTTAGCTTCGGCTTTATGATGGCATCTAAATAAGTTGGTATGGTATTCTCTTTTAGTCATGAAGTATCTCCGTGAAAATTTCATGAGGATCCCACTAGTTTTCGTACCTTTGCCAATTTATATTGAAAAAAATGGGGAGAATTAATGTGTAGTGTGATACTACAAATACATATGGTTTACAGATCATTATGTAATGGGGAGTGGTTTTCATGTTGAGATAAAATATTGACTAAGGGGGAGTGATGAATATCACCATAGTATTATTGTTAAAGTTGTGACACAATTGGACTTTGATGCTGTGTAATAATACTATGACACTGTATAACAATGATTGAGAGCGTTTTGTTTTCTCATTGTTATAGCTACGGATCTTCAACAACTGTGATGCTGAACTTACAACCTTTAGGATCATGGAGTACTTGGAAGTGACGAAGATTTCGAGTCGCGTTGAAGATGCCAAGGATATCAAGCATGTGGATGAAAATCTACAATTTTTATCTATTTTGTAATCCATATGTATTGATAGTTTTGTCACTAAAATTGACAAAGGGGGAGATTGTTAGACCACTGCTCGGTCAAACTCGCATGCGTTGCTATCTCAAGCATGTTTGTCAATGTTAGTGATCAAAACTATAAGTCTTGATTTCTAGCCTATTTATAGATGTCTCGGACTAGGACATAGATAATGTAGTTGAGCTTAGATTTCACATAGTTCATCATTTGAAGACGAAGATCTACTAAGGGGAGCTTGTGGAACTTCTTCGACAAAAGGTATGTGGAGACTTGAACTCATCTATCACTTGGAAAGTCTATTTCTACTATCTCCTATATTGAGACATAAGTCGTGTTAAGATATAATTTTCTCTATACGCATTTGAGATTTCGAGCTGAGTATATCCCGCTTACATATTTCTCGAAATATGTGTTGGTAAGCTTTCGCTTCGACCAACTTCATCTTATATCATGAGAAAATTTCCGAGTAACATCTTACATGGTTTGTGTGATACAATCATTTGATGTAGGCTTGGAATGTTTCGATAATGATTATTTCAATATCTTGAAAATTGCTTTGATGCTAATAGTGTGTGAAAACGGCTATTGTCATTATAGAAGAATGTTTCAATGATGAAATAAAGAGTTGAGAATGTAACCATGTTTGGATATAAGCATATATAGTTTGTTCGAACATTAGTGTATAAATCCATAAACCGGGAGCCAAGAGTATGCATATGTGTGTATACGAAATTGGTGAAGGAGGCAGGTTAAGTATGCATACCCGTACGCATACTGGCGGAAATTCTCGAACCGAGAATTTCTGCTGAGTTTGGTTTTTTGACAAACTCTTAACTAGTCACCTAAAGTATACTGGCGGAAGTTTTCAAACCGAAAATTTCTGCTGAGTTTGGAAACTAAACAAACTCAATTCTCGTTGCTTAGGTGCGCATACCCGTACGCATACTTAAGCTGGTTATTTTGTCAAATTGGTCAGTTCATGAACTTAAACATTTAAATCATAAGGAATGCAATCTTTGCAAACCGTGGGTATAATGTTCATGATTGATTCAAGTGAATCAAACCGATCTGGTTTCGATTGTGTTTTCTATACAATTGAACAACTCTTTAACTAGTTTCATTCGAGTCATTTGAACTAGTTGTGGTTAAGATGAATAAGGTTGATATGAGAGTAATCTTATGGCTAGCCTCGGTTAACTACTTGTGAACCAACATGGTGTACATGTTTAGGTACTGTTACATAAACCTAAATGAGGGTACGTTTCATTTGTGTGTAACAAGGTAAGTTCGATCTAACGGTTGAAAGATATTAGCTTGGTTGAATCAGGTTTTTCATATAACGGTGAATATTGAATGCTTTGTTACCAAGGTAACTTAGATTGCAGACCCTGATTTGAAAACTATATAAAGGAGAACTTTTGCAACTGGGAAACCTAATCTCCACACCTCATGTGTGTTACTAGTTGCATAACTAGATTCGATTCTTCTTTAACCTTAGGTTTCTTCTCGAGACCCCGTAGGTTAACGACTTGAAGACTTCATTGGGATTGTGAAGCCAGACCCAACTATTATCTTTGTAGTTGCATGATCTGATCTTACTGTTTCTATCGTGTTGAGTGCAATTGAAATAATTAGCTCGAGATTTTATATCTCCGATAGGCAAGATAAAAAAGTAATCACAAACACTTTGTCTCATCGTTTGTGATTCCACAATATCTTGTTTCACTAGTCGATTAAGATTATTGTGAGGTGATTGATAATTGTAGGTTGTTCTTCGGGAATATAAGTCCGGGTTATCAATTGGTTCCTGTTCACCTTGATTTATCAAAATACGGAACAAAAACTCTTGGGTATTTCTGTGGGAGACAGATTTATTTAATCCTATAGACTTTTCTGTGTGAGACAGATTTGTCTATCAAGTCTTCGACTTTGGGTCGTAGCAACTCTTGGTTGTGGGTGGGATCAACTAAGGGAATCCAATGCGTAGTATCCTGCTGGGATAAGAGACGTAAGGAGCGCAACTGTACCTTGAATCAGTGTGACATTGATTAGGGTTCAACTACAGTCCAGTCCAAAGTTAATTGGTAGTAGGCTAGTGTCTGTAGCGGCTTAATACAGTGTGGTGTTCAATTTGGACTAGGTCCCGGGGTTTTTCTGCATTTGCGGTTTCCTCGTTAACAAAATTATGGTGTCTGTGTTATTTCTATTCCGCATTATATTTTGTTATATAATTGAAATATCACAGGTTGTGCGTTAAGATCAATCAATTAGAATATCCAAACTTAATTGGGTTGTTGATTTACATTGATTGACACTTGAACATTGGTCTTTGGTACCGTTCAAGTTACTCCTCTTATATTCAATTAGGCTCGCAGATTTCTATTTGCTGATTGCGGATTGAATTAAGATTTAGAGATATTAAACTCTTTGATATACTTTATTCTAGATTGAGTCTAACTGTCTAGTTGATTCTCTAGAAAGTGTATTGGATTAAGTCCTCTAAGATTGCCAAATGAATTGTTGGGTGTGGTTGTTAGACCCCCGCATTTTCCATAATGCCTCAGTTTTAAAATATATAAAGAGCAGTATTATTAATTCATCTACTAATAAGTTGAACATATGATACGCCAACCTGGGTAGTGATGCGTGTCGTAGGTGCAATCAAATTAATCAATATTTCCACTCAATTAAAAATAATATAATGGAAGTCAAGTTCGTTCCCACGAGGAGCAAGAGATTCTAGTTGTAAAATTGTCACAAAAAGGGGGTGTAAAGCAAAAGAAAGTAAAGAAAGCAATTAAAAGTTAAAGTTGAAATCAATAAGAGAGACAAGATCAAGGAATCCTTCTTCGTTGCAAAACAATGATTAAAGCTATGTTCTTTTCTACTTGTTATTAGTCACGATTATCACCAACCGTAGGATAGCGGTCCGCTTAGCTAGCCCCAAAATCCCTAATTTCACCGAGTAACAGTCCGCTTAGTTATCGTATTCTATTCAAAAGAACCACCCTGAGGTTCGCTTACAAGATGTAATTCCCTGAATGCATTAAGATTTATGAATTTAGGTTTAGTACTAGTAGTTAAACTCGGTTCGCTTGGTTCACTTTCTAGCGTTGTTTCTACACACAATTGCTCCACGGAATCCCTCCGCAAGGTCTCGTGTTTGCTACTTATGTAAAGAGTCAAGAAACGATTACTTATCCCCTAACTTTCACTAGCATTAGATCAAATTAACAAATCAATTTAGTTGGCCACCCAAACAATCTATCAATCAATCATGAATGTCTTTAAGATCATTCCTATTAGTAAAAACAATCGATAATCATGTGAAAAACCTCAAGATAGAATTGAAACAATACTCAAAACATATATTAAGAACTAGGAATTCATCCTCAATCAATAAAATTAGCTACTCATGCTAAAGAGTTCACACAAAGAATAAGAATAAGAAAAGAAAACATATATTACTCAACTGAGTCACATGGATAGATCGGTCATCGGCCGGTACGAGTCAACTCGTCGGAGTATAAAATCGGGCATAGTTCCGTTTGTTTCTGGGTGTTTTCCCGGCCGAATTCAGGCCTCTTCTTTCTTCATGTCCCTGTAACAATCCTACCATACATCTAATTTAGCAGTTCACAAAGCCATTCTGCGCCATCAAAAGCACCTTCTATAACTTCTTGAGTCCATCAATTCCACCACCAATTTCCGATGACAGACAACCAACAACACCATTGAGCGTCACCAACACAATCTCTTCTTCCTGCTACATCTTTTCTTAATTCAATAGCAGCAATTGATCATCACCATCTGCATCTTCTTTTACGATTTTCTTGGTCCGAATCAAAATCAACTCTAACCCACTCGCTTCATTCTTCCCATCGAATTAACAACCTCATTTTCTTCTCTCGTAGTTAATCTATGACATCTCTTCCTTGTTTTCAACTTCCTTTCACCTCTTTCAGACCACCAACAACAGCTGCTCCCCCAGCAATTCCGTCCTGCAGCTCTTAGTTACCACCATTCACAGATTCCATGGCAGCAAACTTAATCAACAGCAAGAGCTCGATTTCTCTATCTCGGATTCAAACCAAACCCATTTATCAATTCTTTGAAACCCATTACAACATCGAGTCTTGTTCTAGAGAAATTCGAACCCTAACATTCTTTATCTCGCTTCACAACTCACGAAGCGGCTCTCACCACCAACCCATATGTAATATCATCTCAAACCTTTATCAAATCGATCCACAAACCCAATCTCGAGAACCAATCTCCGATTCATTCAACAGCGACACTTTATCATCGAACCCATCTGCTCTCCTCTCGTCCCTGTTCTCTTCGGTTAACAACAGAAGAAACCACCACCATCTGCATCTCTCATCAATCGAACCCTAATGCGATTTCGTCTTCAAATCGGAACCATAATCTTTGTGATTCACTCATCCGAACAGAACCCTAATTTCTCAAGCCTGGCACAAATTCGTTCTTCGATTTCTTCTCACCTGTTTCGATTTCCACAGATCCCCGTATCTCAATTTCTTCTCGATTTAACCTCTCACTTTAATTTCTTCCTCGTCTCTGCACCGAAACACCATCAAACCCACTCTACCTGAATCAATTGCAGCATCGATTCTCGATTCCTTCATCTCCTTCTCAATTTCTTGAAATTAACAGCAGCAATGGCTGCTTCTCTCTCGGCTTCAGGCGTAGGAATGAATGAGAGGCAGACTCCTCTCAATTTAGGGTTGAGACGATACGGATAAGTACACCCCATAGATGAGACCTGATAAATACACCCACTTTGGCAAATGATAAAGGGTACCACGATATCAACCCCCCTTAACCTAGGCTCAGGCCTGGCTTTAGTACTCCACCAAAAGAGTTGCCCCTTAACATTAACTGAGCTCCATATATCAATCGCCCGTAAAATGACCTTTTTGCCCTTTTGGCTCAAATTGGGTGATTTCTTCTTCTTTTCCTCCGTGCGACTCCAAAGTAGCTATAAAACTCAAAACAAGCGTAAAATACAAAATTCACACGAAAAATAGCAAAGAAAGCATAAACTCTAGATAGTAAATACGGTGTATTCTACACCTATCAAATTCCCCACACTTAGACTTTGCTAGTCCTCGAGCAAATCAAACTAAAAACTCACAACTTCAAAGCGTTCAAGCGTCCCAAGCATCCAAAGAGCTATGAGGATATAGAGTTTCTGCATGCTAGTAATAAGAAGTTAGAAATACTAAAGAACATATTCTCCTTCTTAAATGTTGAGTGAGAAATAACCACACCATAATGAGAGAACGCGTGTTTGAGAAACGATCAATAAGCATTTCGCCTCGACTTTTGCCTCACCAAAAAGGATTTTATGATAATTGCACTCAAAAAAAGACGGCTTTTTATGGTTCTCACATGTGTGCGGGTAGGAATGAAGAGAGAATTCTGCTAACACGTTGAATGGTGGGAAGGACAACTTCCGAAATATTTTTAAAAACCCACATCTTTTAATATTTTGAAAAACCATTTTTCGACGATCTCTACGAAAGGAAATCAACCATTATTATCGAGGATGAGATTACTTACTCACCTTCACATCCGATCGCCACTTATGATAACACCACTCTCACGGCATCCAATAGAAACGTCTTCCGCTCCTTGTCTTTATCTTCTTGGTCTTCGTCTTCGGTTTCAACTATTGATGATAAACTCTCGAATTTCATAAATCCTTAACAATTTATAACTCTTTTTACCTTAAATCCTTGTCGCTTGAAACTTCCTTATAAATTTTCCTTCCCCACGGCTTATTAACATACTTCTCTTGTTTTTTTTTTTTTTTTTTTTTTTTTTTTTTTTGAAACAAAACAAGAGAAATTAAATACAACCATGGCCGTGGGAGAAGTATTTTACCGCTTGATTCTTCACAACTTGTATCGTCTTGAAATCATAAACTTCAAAAATTCTCACCTTTTAATTTTTCTTCGCTTTTATGAATAAGTCTTCATACTTGGATATATAATTACCTCATTGTATTGTAAGTCCTCAACATATATGTAAAATCCGCTCATTTGTATGTTGTTTTACTTGAGTTTGAAATTTGCTCTTTTTCTCGTTCCGTTGCTTATAAACCTTAAACTTTTCCAACTTTCCTTGTAGATTTTGATGTCGCTCCTTGTTGATGATGAGAGTGTTTCTATGGACCCGTTGTTGTCGAGAGAGAAAATGGTGCTAACTGCAAATCGAACTACAAGAAGGCGGCTTTCATCTATAGACGTCACCCTTATGATTGACAAAATTAGCACTCAAGAGATCAAAGAGTAGTGCTTCTAATGGTGGGAGGTTGGGTAGCTCACCATTCTACCCGGAATTAACGTACGGTGACACACACTCAAAAGAAAGCTCATGGAAAATTTCTGGTCGGTGCCTCACATGATATGAATACGGGTAGTCTCCACTAATGATTGATCATCAGCTCTAATAACGCATTTCTCCCTGCACCAAATTCGCATCACCGGCATGATTAAATCCATTATTTAACACTCTATCAAGCAAGAAATCCGAATGTAGTTCTCTAACATTTCCAAGTTCAATTATGTCGGTCAAAATCTCTATGTAAACATACCTAGAAGTATGCTAGTGACTCTAAAATCTTTAAAAGTTGAAGTTTTATGTAAAACTTTTTTTTTTTTTTTTTTAATTTTTTTTAATTTTTTTGTAATTTTTTGTTTAAATACATGCTTAACCACTCCCCCACACTTAAACCTTACATTGTCCTCAATGTAATTGAATCCTCCTAGTAAAGTCAAGGTGGGAAATTTTAACATGATAAGGACAAGAAAAAGAAATAACAAAAATAAAAACAAAAGCAAAAGTATAAGAAATACAAAACCTATGGGTTGCCTCCCATTAAGCGCTTGTTTTAAAGTCGACGGCCCGACTTAGCTCTTGCTAGATTCATTCCCCATATACTAACAATCTGAAAATTTGAGGATCCACCCATAATACCTGTTTTGCAAACAATAACTCCATACAAATGTTAGCACAAGAAAATAATAGTGAAATTATCGCTCGATAGCAATTTCCCCCACACTTATTCTCGTCCACACTCGGAAGTGTATAAAGAACATAGAATTTGGGAACTTCCATGTGTTCCTCTTGGCAAACCTGCATAGTGTTAGCATCAAGTGTTTCCAATGGTGGATATTTAGAAACAAAATCATCCAAAAATACTTTCGAAGCACATACATTCAAACCAATAAGAGGTAAAGGAGAAGAATCAATAGGCAAAGGGTTAGACAAACCTTGCACAATTTCTTGTATTATAGAATCCTCTTCATCCTTAAAAATTCAAGTGAATTACTTACCTCTTGTATATCGTGGTCCTCTATTAAACCTTGCAACCATTCTTCGTCGTTTTCTACCTTAACCAAAGTTTTGGCATCATTATAATCATTGGCAAGTTCAATTGGGTCTTCCACAAAATCAATAAATTTGGTTTCATCCTCTAGCATCATCTCTTCAACATTCTCATCATCGGAATCGGGCCATTCACTAAAATGATTCTCGTCGGTATAGATTGTAAGATCTTCTTGTGCGGGTGTTACACCGTTTATAACAATAGGTAAGTCACACCCAATCTCCTCCTTTTGAATAGGTGAAGGATCGTTATTATGATCCGGAGTTGGAATAACTTTATCCTTGTTACAATAATTTTCATAAGGTTCAAAATCATCATCGTAACCCATATAATAACGTTTTCACGTTCTATTCTTAAAGCTCTTTTAGCTTCAAGAATTTCTTCATCCGATGCTATGCCTTCATCGATCAATTGATAGAACCTTCTCTCAAGTTCCCTCAAACTAGGTTGCCTTGCACCAAGGAGATCACACATAGATTTAGAAGCAGTACTATCCTCCTTCCTAGTGATTGTTCACTTACATACCCGTCATAAGGTTGTTGATATGTATGAGAATATCCATAAAGTCGTATCCTAAGGATGATTGGAAGTTGACATAATGTTGAGGTTGAAAACCGTATTGATTGTTGTAATATGCTTGCTCTTGTCCACCATACATGGAAAATCGGACACAATAAGATTCTCAAAAACTTAAGTTAGATAGAATCCAACAAAGCAAGAATAAAGCAAAAGAAAAAATAAAAACAACTAAAATCATCCATTGCTCCCCGTGGCGGCGCAAAATTTGATGCGTGTCGTAGGTGCAATCAAATTAATCAATATTTCCACTCAATTAAAAATAATATAATGGAAGTCAAGTTCGTTCCCACGAGGAGCAAGAGATTCTAGTTGTAAAATTATCACAAAAAAGGGGGGTGTAAAGCAAAAGAAAGTAAAGAAAGCAATTAAAAGTTAAAGTTGAAATCAATAAGAGAGACAAGATCAAGGAATCCTTCTTCGTTGCAAAACAATGATTAAAGCTATGTTCTTTTCTACTTGTTATTAGTCACAGTTATCACCAACCGTAGGATAGCAGTCCGCTTAGCTAGCCCCAAAATCCCTAATTTCACCGAGTAACAGTCCGCTTAGTTATCGATTCTATTCAAAAGAACCACCACGAGGTTCGCACAAGATGTAATTCCTGAATGCATTAAGATTTATGAATTTAGGTTTAGTACTAGTAGTTAAACTCGGTTCGCTTGGTTCACTTTCTAGCGTTGTTTCTACACACAATTGCTCCACGGAATCCCTCAAGGTCTCGTGTTTGCTACTTATGTAAAGAGTCAAGAAACGATTACTTATCCCCTAACTTTCACTAGCATTAGATCAAATTAACAAATCAATTTAGTTGGCCACCCAAACAATCTATCAATCAATCATGAATGTCTTTAAGATCATTCCTATTAGTAAAAACAATCGATAATCATGTGAAAAACCTCAAGATAGAATTGAAACAATACTCAAAACATATATTAAGAACTAGGAATTCATCCTCAATCAATAAAGGAATCCTTCTTCGTTGCAAAACAATGATTCAAATTATGTTCTTTTCTACTTGTTATTAGTCACAGATTATCACCAACCGTAGGATAGCAGGTCCGCTTAGCTAGCCCCAAAATCCCTAATTTCACCGAGTAACGTGTCCGCTTAGTTATCGATTCTATTCAAAAGAACCACCACGAGGTTCGCACAAGATGTAATTCCTGAATGCATTAAGATTTATGAATTTAGGTTTAGTACTAGTAGTTAAACTCGGTTCGCTTGGTTCACTTTCTAGCGTTGTTTCTATACACAATTGCTCCACGGAATCCCTCCGCAAGGTCTCGTGTTTGCTACTTATGTAAAGAGTCAAGAAACGATTACTTATCCCCTAACTTTCACTAGCATTAGATCAAATTAACAAATCAATTTAGTTGGCCACCCAAACAATCTATCAATCAATCATGAATGTCTTTAAGATCATTCCTATTAGTAAAAACAATCGATAATCATGTGAAAAACCTCAAGATAGAATTGAAACAATACTCAACACATATATTAAGAACTAGGAATTCATCCTCAATCAATAAAATTAGCTACTCATGCTAAAGAGTTCACACAAAGAATAAGAAAAGAAAAGTGTTGTGTGTGTAGAGATGTGTGTAAAAGATGTAGAAAACTTCTCTATTTATAGGCTTCAATATTCTCCAAATCTTCCAAGGAATAGAATCCTTTTCCTTTAGCAATTCAATTTCCAAATTCAAGTCTTTCTCTTCTCTTCCACCTTCTCTTTCCAAATTTGAGCCAAATTCTCCATCCAATTCCTAGTCCAAGTCTTCACACCCATGAGAGAAATCCATAGAAAATTCTGGAATTTTTGGCTCGCCGGAAAACTGGTATTGTGGCCGGAATTCGTAGGAATAGTCGCCCATTGGTAACACGAGATACTCCTCGGTCAAGGTATATTCCATCGATCAATCGTCAAAGATTAACGATCAAGATAACGGTCTTTAACATCACCAGTCAAGGATGGGAAGTCAGCCGAGTCAGTTAGACATCTGACTGATCTGAATCGTCTTACTCAACTGAGTCACATGGATAGATCGGTCATCGGCCGGTACGAGTCAACTCGTCGGAGTATAAAATCGGGCATAGTTCCGTTTGTTTTAAGGGTGTTTTCCCGGCCGAATTCAGGCCTCTTCTTTCTTCATGTCCCTGTAACAATCCTACCATACATCTAATTTAGCAGTTCACAAAGCCATTCTGCGCCATCAAAAGCACCTTCTATAACTTCTTGAGTCCATCAATTCCACCACCAATTTTAAACAGCAGACAACCAACAACACCATTGAGCGTCACCAACACAATCTCTTCTTCCCTGCTACATCTTTTCTTAATTCAATAGCAGCAATTGATCATCACCATCACCATCTTCTTTTCTGATTTTCTTGGTCCGAACTGAAATCAACTCTAACCCACTGCTTCATTCTTCCCATCGAATTAACAACCTCATTTTCTTCTCTGTAGTTAACTGCAGCATCTCTTCCTTGTTTTCAACTTCCTTTCACCTCTTTCAGACCACCAACAACAGCTGCTCCCCCAGCAATTCCGTCCTGCAGCTCTTAGTTACCACCATTCACAGATTCCATGGCAGCAAACTTAATCAACAGCAAGAGCTCGATTTCTCTATCTCGGATTCAAACCAAACCCATTTATCAATTCTTTCGAAACCCATTACAGCAACATCGAGTCTTGTTCTAGAGAAATTCGAACCCTAACATTCTTTATCTGCTTCACAACTCACAAAGAAAGTGACTCACCACCAACCCATATGTAATATCATCTCAAACCTTTATCAAATCGATCCACAAACCCAATCTCAGAACCAATCTCCGATTCATTCAACAGCGACACTTTATCATCGAACCCATCTGCTCTCCTCTCGTCCCTGTTCTCTTCGGTTAACAACAAAAGAAACCACCACCATCTGCATCTCTCATCAATCGAACCCTATTCTGATTTCGTCTTCAAATCGGAACCATAATCTCTGTGATTCACTCATCCGAACAGAACCTAATTTCTCAAGCCACAGCACAAATTCGTTCTTCGATTTCTTCTCACTGTTTCGATTTCCACAGATCCCCGTATCTCAATTTCTTCTCGATTTAACCTCTCACTTTAATTTCTTCCTCGTCTACTGCAGAAACACCATCAAACCCACTCTACTGAATCAATTGCGGCATCGATTCTCGATTCCTTCATCTCCTTCTCAATTTCTTGAAATTAACGGAGAACAATGGTTGCTTCTCTCTCGGCTTCAAAGCGTAGGAATGAATGAGAGCGGACTCCTCTCGATTTAGGGTTGAGACGATACGGATAAGTACACCCCATAGATGAGACACGATAAATACACCCAGCGGCAAATGATAAAGGGTACCACGATATCAACCCCCTTAACCTAGACTGGGCACGGCTTTAGTACTCCACCAAAAGAGTTTCCCCTTAACATTAACTGAGCTCCATATATCAATCGCCCGTAAAATGACCTTTTTGCCCTTTTGGCTCAAATTGGGTGATTTCTTCTTCTTTTCCTCCGTGCGACTCCAAAGTAGCTATAAAACTCAAAACAAGCGTAAAATACAAAATTCACACGAAAAATAGCAAAGAAAGCATAAACTCTAGATAGTAAATACGGTGTATTCTACACCTATCAGGTAGCATTAACGTGGACACGAACAAATTAAAAAACTAAGACCCGAACATGTTATGTCATTAGTGATATTTCCTACTAAGATGTATATATTATGAATGTAATTTCTCAACGATGCTAATAAATTGTTTATAAATGACAACTTTGTGCAAGAATAAACATATGTACCAATGAAGTAATACATACACAAAAAATTAAGGCACTTTTAGTAGACATTTGTATCAAAATAATGTATCAAAATAATGTATGACATATGCATATGATGTCAATGATGATGACGCGAAGACGCGCGAGTCCGACATGGACATGTGACCACTTGAGGTGTTTTCGTCCTACCCAAATGCCAATAATGCTCAGGCAGAAGGTGTAAGAAAGTATCTATTAGTAACGACAAAATACTTCTCTAAATGGGTAGAATAGAAAGCTCTTGTCCACATCACATCTAGAAAGTTTATCAATTTCATATGGGAGTTGATAATCTGCTGAACTGGAATGCTATTATCACTAGTAGCTGACAATGAACTTACTTCCCAGCTACCGAGCTACAGTAGAAACTCTATAGATTAATGTTGTTGGGACCACCAAGATTTATTACTTAAGAGATACCAATTAACCGATATATATATTAATTAATATCTTATTAACTTATAGATAAATTTATTATCAAATAATTGTTTTCTAAATACTATATATATTATTAACTAGGGCTTAACCCGTGCCGTAATGGCACGGGAATACATTACTTTTTATTTCTAGCTTTGTGTATTATTTTTAGATGTATTACCATAATATAATATTTTCATAAAAAAAAAAAACATAATATAATACAGTATATTCAACCATCGAGCAAACACATCTTCCTTAAAGATTTTAAATTTGTAAATCAGCGTTCTTGGAATTTTTGTGTCATGACTGTATTCAAACACTAAAAAAATAGTTTCATGGCATGAGTTTATTCATCTCATAACTCACACTTTAGTTTTGATATTGATGTTTATGGACTTCACAAATTAGTGAACCCAAATTCAAATGAATTTAATAATTTTTTAGTTTTGTTTTGAGAAAAAAAGAAGTTATATAATAAAGGAAAAAAAATATTTACAAAGGACGATCAACAATGTCTGTCAATAAAAAACGAAGGAAAAATTATATCATTACACAGTCTCCTCCCAGTTAAACATAAATTGTGAAACGAAGTATCCCTGACTGAGTCTTCATTGGAGCACCACAGAATAAGCGACTGTTTTACTCACAATAAAAGATCATTTGTATTATTGTTTCCCCTGCCAATGGTATCTAACATTGTGTTCTTTCATAGCTCCCAAACTACTGCATATGGAACATTCAGGATAACATAGTTCTATAGCTTCCTTGCAACCTAATGTAGCTTTAACCTTCAAATTGAGTTTGAACGTCCTTAAACAATACCCAGCTTAATCCCAAAAACAAAATGAAGAATTTCCAAACAGTTGAAGCAAGTTCATAATGCATCAGCATGTAACTTGTATCTTCCACTTCCCTTGAACCCAACAATCATAGATTAGACAGTACCTAGTCTCCCCTACGGTGAAGCGTCACTCTTGAAGAAAGCATTCATGATAAACTGACCATGCTTATGCTATAAGGAGGCTTTAGGATGCAACCATTTACTCCAAACCAAAATTCTAAAACGCCAGCACTGCCATGTCTGAAACTTGATCCAGTGCCATTTTTCCTTATACAACCTGGACTAAATTTCCATTCTAGCTAGTCCACCTCATTAGGATTTAAAGTAAATCAATTTAGCAAATCAATGCTCTCTAATGAAATCAAATGTCATGAGAAACATAATAGCCATTCAATGTCCACTCGCGTATCACGAAGAACTACTACCTCTTTGATGTGCTAATTTTAAACAATGTAGGATACTTTCTTTACAGTTTTGTTGCTTGACCACCAGTCCTTCCAATGAATTTAAGAAACGCAGAATTTGAGAATATTTCCACGCATTGTTATAAAAGGAAAGGGAAACCAACATCATTATCAAGCATAAGCAGCACCACAAAAAACATGTGTGGGTGTAAAACTCAGAAATTGGAAAGCAACAATAAACACTCAAAGGTTACTTAAAATTACTATATATTTTATCAATTAGAGATCATAATTAAGGTTCGAGAAACACCAAAAGTATGATGATGCATTTCCATAGAAAGTCTATTGTAGACATAAATTTTTAAAGATTATAAACCTATAGGACACTCATTCTGACTGAAAATCTATTAGCTTGTTCATATTTCAACGAATCGGCAAATTAAGAACTCATCCATATTTATTAAGTCAAGCTATATCTTTTCCATTGTTTCTTAAAGCCACAATCCGGTGTTAACAGGATGTAACCAATAAGAATCCCAGTTTCGTAAACAAATGACCATCACTAAGTAAATGGATAAACCTCATACATGTAACATTTGTACAAATATACAAAAGACAAAGCCATTCACGGTTCTACATGAAGGAATGTTAACATGATTCACACCAATTATGAGGCTTAAGAGTCTGCTCATAATTACAGTTATATCCAAAAATCTTTTAAAAAGAAAAATCTGGAAATATACCTTAATGCCAAGATGAATTGACCATGCCATGTACAACCCTAAAGGAGATATGGGTATGCTACAATCAGATTACCGTTGAGATCCAAAAGCCACCCCTAATTTTGAAGAAACACAATATCTTTGTTAGCAAGATACAAATCTGGAAAGAAATGTAGGTAGGATCAGTTAATAATTTTTTTTTTTATGTAAACTAAAAGTTCTGTTAACGGTGAAAGCCAGTAGAATAGTGAATCTGTTAACAACATAACTATCAAGCAATAGAAGAATCCCACAGTAATTGACGTCATCAAGGACACTTTCATGGTAAATTTGAATGCTTTCATATTCCCTGATCCTATCTCACATGATTGGATTAGACACTATGCCCATCCGGATGCTTTGTATAGATATTCCAGACTTCCCTAATATAAGGAACTGGTGAATTGGATCTTGGGAAATCCACCACCCAACACGAACTGCTTGTGTGATGAAACTGCTCTTATGATTCCCAGCACACACCCAGATGCCTTACATTACTTAAAATATACGCAAATTAGTGCAAGCAGTTCAGATTATTATAAATTACTATGGTGATGGAGCTTTAAGGGATAACGGAAACTACAATGAGAACTTCTTTTGCCTTTCAAAAGGCTATATCCATTGCCGAGCTTTTAATCTCCATATATGCTGTCATTTTGTGTCATCTCGAAGGCGGCAGCATATTCATGTCATTTTGGGATAGTTGTTGGTCTGCTCTGAGTTTATTTCTGGAAGACACCTAAAAGAATAAAAAATATCAAGACAAACAACATCAGTGGCAAGTTAGAAACGTAATAGTAAAAAATAAGATCTTAATGGTATTCAAATGGTTGAATCTTATTAAATTTCAAAAACATGATGTTATAGTATATATATAATCATTCAACATAAGAATTACGAACATGTTGTATTCCATCCATCAGGATCAGAACCACATAACTTAGAACAAAAGCAGTTGTTTTTCACTATACAAAAATAGTGTTCTTTAAATTGAAGAAACAACAATTTAACATTGGCTTAACACTTTTTGCAAACAGTTCCACTGCATTGCTTATTCAAATAAGAATTACAAAGAATTAAAATCCCAGAATAAGCTCTAAAAAAACATGAAAGTATGAAACTGACTGAGAGTTCTCAACATTGGTTCTCAAATTTCAAATCCAATATTAATAAAGCATTTCATTTTTGCCGAAATAGAAATTATTCATATGCAGGTTAGAAACAAACAGCAAACCAAATATCAAACATGCGTCAAGTGAGGTTTTGACGAAAGCTTTGATTTTAGAAACCGCAAATTTTTGAATCATATACATCACGGCTAGTATCCATTTTCGTGCCGTTATTGCATTCGAAGAAATTTAAGATGAAAATAAATTTCAATCCAGAATCCCTACCTTCATGTAAAGGTCCAATCTTTTGATACTATATATATATATACTTCAGGGCGGCACTTCGTAAATCAGAAAAGAAAGAAATCAGCGATAAAGCATGAGAAAGGAAAAATAGCACACCAAAGCAATTCGAAATAAATTGCTTATTATTTGGTACTTAATGAGCCAGTAACGATTGAACATCAGATTCGTAATACGAAGTTATCTTGCAGAATGAGAACCACTAAAATCTGAATATAAACATAAATAAATAATCCCAAATCATCAATTTCCTTGAAAGTTTTTCATATTGGATAAAAGACTGACCTGTCTAGATCTCTGACGTATTTTAGCTGGGTAGAGGTGGTTTCCATATTCAAATGTAATCTGGTCAATACAGTGGTGCAATTAATTGATACAGGTTCTCATTTGCGGTTCAATTCCAAAAACAAACTTGAAAGAACACAAAATATCATTTCCAGAAGTAAGTAGATTCAAAATAATTAAGCACATTGTACCAGCATATTATTGTTACAACCAGAAAGAAGCAGATTGTGTCGTGAATCCACCAACCAGGAACTTCACATTTTTGTAAGTATATGTACAATAGAACATTGCCTTAGTTTTCAATAGAAGAGTAAATAACTTGACTACCCTAGTGTTGTTGCAGAGTCTTTCTCTGTATAACAGAGACTATCGCCTTTATCGGCTAAGCATCCATCTCCACCAAATGCATTGTGCCACAATGCAATACACTTGGTGAACATAGGAATGACAGCAAATAAGTGATACACGAAGTATGGCTTTCCTATGGACTATGACTATTTCAGAGACATGAAAGTTATCAAGTACATTAGGAGGAAAAGAATGAAGCCACGTCTCATTGCGACAACATATCTTAAGTTATGTAAAATAAAATTTTAGACTGCTTTCTGTAATTCACTAAAGCCTACAAATATTTGCAACTTGCAATGCTAAAAAGGTCCCTTAATCAGTATCTTAAGTACTTAATATATATATGCCATCTAACAAAATAAGAAAAATGAGGGAGGAGGAGGTACCCTAATCATGATTGTCTTGATTTTGATCCACATACATAACTATTATTCCTTGGGATCGACTGTTTTTACAGAAATATGCTACTAAATTGATTATTGATACTCAGAAGGATTTCTGTAGCAGTAATGGCCAAGAAAGTTGTTAACCCTTCGATTTCAATGATCGAACCCTAATATCTTGATAAAGAAAGAGAGATTTAACCAGAAATATGAAAACACAATTAGGATAAATATTGCACAATCCCGAAAACGAATTCTTAGTAAAAAAAACATACCTTCTTTTATTTTAGCATATCCCTATGTCTTGATGGTACATCTGGATACAAAAACATAACTCCGATAAAATTTCAGACGAATTATGAATCAAAATTTTTGAGATGGTGCTAAAAAGGGAAATATAGAATCCTATTAGTAAATCTCCTTTCTTAAAATTGGCATTAACGGTTTTAGAGGTCGAATGTTAACCTGCTAAAAAAATGTCACCAAATGAGAGATACCAAGAAAGAATCTAGACAGATCTAGTTCCTCGTCCAGTTAAATTTTCCTTCGTTCGACAATATTATGAAAAAAAAAATACTGCTTCATGGACAATACCTAGATAATACTTAGGTTTTTGATGATTGAAAGATCAGAGAATACTGAGTTGAGGATAGAGAACATATTCGACCATGGGAAGGGAGACGTTTTGTATTTCAGATTATGGAAATACTGATAATGGGATG
Source organism: Papaver armeniacum (assembly GCA_023531295.1). Taxonomy (NCBI): domain Eukaryota; kingdom Viridiplantae; phylum Streptophyta; class Magnoliopsida; order Ranunculales; family Papaveraceae; genus Papaver; species Papaver armeniacum. Next base: position 130,395 of record JAJJWW010002095.1, on the reverse strand, counting down.
ACTGATAAGCGTTAACATTAAGGAAGAGAAACGACATGTGATAGATGAGAAGCGTGCATTCTTGAATTTTCATTCATAAACCTAAATCAATGCTACATGTGCGAGTAGTAGGGTGTGGTCTGGAGAATTATAGCCATGGATTTATCTTTTTGAGGACAAATCTGGACCACCACTTACACAGGCAAACTTAGCCAGACTGTGTTTTGTACTCTTGATATATTCAAAGCACTCTTCAGTCTCCCACTTTGCTTTAATTTTTAATGTATACCAATTAAGTACCCACTTTACTATCACATTGAATAATTTTTTGCTTAGCTGTGAAAAAACAACACCAGAAATTCTTATGATCATATAAAGATGAAATTCAATGTTATATCAATTTTAGCAAAAAAAAACAGAAAATAATCGAATCATTTTTCAAAAAAAATCCTCATAAATCATTAATGTATTGAATATGTATATAATGAATTATTAATTTATATTTCACATGGGGTCCACATATGTAATAAAAAAATGAATTATTTTATAATTTTAGCGAATTATTAATTTAACGCATTGTCCCTGACTTGGAACCGGCTAAAAATATTATTTAAGATATTTATTAAATAATCGAGTATTAATCAACAGAGTTTCTATTGTATGTAAATTTTGTGGAAAGATACAAATACAACAGGAGCGTATTTATAAACTTCAAATCTCAAAAAATTTCACAATAACTTTGTTTTAATAGCTCAAAACTAGCAACCAGACTTAAAGTATCTAACAAATTCAACACCCTTTGCTTTGTTCTAATAACTTAAACAAGAATTTATTGTCTATTATCAAAAGATAGTTGGATGCTATGAAAGGATTGTAGGGTGATATCCTACATGGGGTCATACAACATATAGATCAACTAAAAGAATATCGACCCCTTGAATCTTCATTCTCTATAGATTTCAGGATGGAGGTAATACCGCCGGTAGAGCTGTAGTTTTAACAATGGTAAATAAGATTTGATTCCCAGACTCCTTTTAAAGATTTGGTTTATGATTATTAAAAGAAAATACTAAGAGAAACTAATTAATTTTTTTTTTTTTTTTTAAACCAATGAGAGATGAATCCACGGTTTTGGATTCCACTACTTCTAATATTTGTAAACTCAATAATAATTTCTTTGACAAAATACTCCTACTTTACTCAAAATAATTTCGAACTCAATCTCATGATTTGGAAGATATAACATTACATGCTCTTTTTGTGACTCTCGTCGCTATTCTAAGGCCTAATTTTCATTCGCTCATAAAAGATCGGTAGCTTAGAACTACCCAAAACAATAATTATGTTATGAAGCATATAAAGAAGAGAAAAAATTTAGACAACTTAAAAGCATTAAAATGAAGTAAATATGTCAAAAAAAAATTACTAAATTTACGCATCAAAAATAGCTTCTTCCAAAACCCTAGAAAATATGTTTAGTTACTCATGAATCGAAATATGGAGAAAAATTGATTAATCATTGTATTCAAAAAGATATAAAATTGCTTTCGATTTTTAGTCGCTAAAGGTCTCCAGCGACTAAATGGATTTGGCTACGCATCATAGTTGCAATAAGTCTAATTCAATTGAACCTTACAGAACTGTCATTGATTAAACGACTGAATCTGCGATTGACTTTGGCTGATTTTGTTCTTCGTGTTCTTCTTCGCAGCAACATAAAAAGTTTCAGTAACTCTCATAATCTTCGATTCTTCGCTCTTTATTTTCTTCCTAGCCCTCTGTATCCTCTCTCTGGTATCCCAACACCCTATATATACCTCGCGGCATCATCAAACCCCAGATTGAAAAGGTTAAGATTCACCTTAGGATTTCCTCTTGTTTCCTGGGAATCATGAAGCATTCGAAACCGAAACTTCCAAAAGCTGTAGGTTTTGGAGAACAATCTGTGGAATGACATAGAAATTCTACGGGTAGTCTCCCGAAAAGGGTATAAAAGTAAAATTAGAAAGGAATTTGGGCGAGAAGAGATAAAGAAGATAATCAATAGAAAGAAAAATGGTGGATAAGATCCAAAATCAGTAGAAAACAGAGACGAAATTAAAGAAAGAAAAATATAGAAAATAGACTAAATGAATCAGAAAAATTAATTAGAAGAATAGCCAAATTCAGATGATAGTTAAACACCTAAGAGAGGAATTGGAATAACTAGATATTACAATCAAAATGATAAATAGATCTGATTTAGAAAGCTAAAAAGGCAAGAAGACGATGATGGATGCACTAATTAATAAAAGGGTGCTACAAAATTAGTATAAGGAGCTCAACAAAGGTTATAAAATTATAAAGTGTAGTAGAGGCAGTTGTAAACGGGTGAATAGTAGCAATAGTAATAGAAAAATGAGATTATGTTGCAGATGATGTTTCCAGCGTCTTGGTAACTTTGATGATTTTTCCGGTAGCTTCGGTAGCAATAGTAACAATAGTCTTCTGTGTCTTTACTTGTATTCTTAGTGTCTTCGGTGTCTTTTGGTAAGCGGATCTAGATCTTTAGAATGGTGTCTTAGTAGCAAAATAAATCAAAGGGGTCTTAGTAACTGATGAGAAAAGATCTAGTGGACATGAATGTCTTGAACTTATGAATGAAAATATATATTAACAGTAGTTCTCGAGGAACATCACCGTCGGAGACGGTGGTTACTGCTATTTTTTGGTGGTGACGGGTTTAATTGTGGTGTTTTTGGAGGCGGCGAAAAAAAATCGCTTTTAGAGGAGAGAGGGGAGAGCAAGAGGGGAGAGCAAAAGTATTCAGCGAATCCAATAATGGGATTCAAAACTCTTTTAAAAACTCGTACTGTACTGGCTGTATATTTATATGCCCCAATAACATGATACAAAATTATTTTAAAAAATGGAACTAGCTATATATTTATCTAAAATTGAACACCTTAAAATAAATACCCCAATCATTAGCACATTAAAGAAGCAATGAAAGAACCGAACATGTATAGGACCCACAAACCAACGGTTGTTCTTTTGCGTCAGTTTAAAAAAAATTTGGTGCGAAAACATTTTTATATGCTGGTTTGGGAAGTATTGTTGGTGGGTGTATGTTACTCATGTCATATATACATAATTCTTGTTTATACTGGAATTTCGGTAAAATTTATTTGTTTTAAATTAATAATTTGATTAATAACGGGTAGCTAGCTCAGCGGGTCATTCCCATTTCACAAAAATTTGATGCCCTTCAGGAGGTCCCATGTTCGAGTCCCCGATGGCGCAATACTGTTCTGTTTACATGGAAGGTAGAGTTAGCTTGCTCCCCTTGCGACATAATCAGCCCCCTATCCGTTTCGGCTCCCTTGGCTGGTTCCTCATGAGGCTCGCTGGTAGGCTAGCACGACAACATGTTCAACTAATGTAGTAGTATCCGCTTCGGCTCCCCTGGTTGGTTCCTCATGAGGCTCGCTGGTAGGCTAGCACGACAACCTGTTCAACTAATGTGGTAGTACGCCGTTCGAGCTTAGCTTGTTAGGCTTCCAACTAGTTTCCTGTAATAATAGTCTTTATCCAATAATATGTAGCATTGACCTTCAGGCCTGGTACTTAGACGACGGGACTATCATTGGAGATACTATGAAAGTATCAAAAGCTTTGCGCGTCATCCAACATGAAGGCATACAAAGAGGTCTTCACATGAGTGTTAACAAAATGGAACTGTTTTGGCCATCTGCAGACCCGAGAAGTTTCGACCCTGGTATTTTTCCTCGCAACATTGGCAGACCCTCTTTAGGGGTCAAATTACTAGGTGGGCCGTAAGTCATGATTTACAGTTCTGCAAGGATATGGTTATGTAACGAGTGAACAAAACGCTTCAGCTTATGACTATTGTTAACAAGCTTAAAGACCCACCCAATGTGAACTGTTGTTGTTGCGTAACTGTTCTGGCGTCTCTAAGTTGTACTTTACCATGCGCACAATGAGTCCTCTATCCTTGGAACATGCCAAATCTCATTATGACGACCATCTATTTAAATACTTGAAGCAATTGATTACTGCCAATGGTGCATGCTTTGGACCTTTACAATCTCGTCTTACAACTCATCCAATCAGAGACGACGGGCTTGGAGTTTACACTATGTCAGATATATCTTATTATTGCTACTTGGCTACCCAATATCAAACTCAATTTGTTCAACGCATCATTCTGAGGAATATAGCTTCAGATGGACCAAGCCCTATGTGCCAGCAGGCCATGTAGACATTCAACAAGGTTTGTGGTGTTTCTTCTTCTTCACTCAGCTTTGATAGTGCCGCCCCCTTCCCATGCACTCTATGCATTCATTGGCAGTAATATACTTTGACGCCGTGAAGAAGCAGTTGCCAACTAATTTCAGTATGACTGCACGGACAACATGTTGTGGCAAATTAATAGACTGAAACATGCCCAAGATCATCTGCTCGCTATTCCTATGAGTGGTTTACACCAAACACTTGGACCAAGACAATTTCGGTGTGTACTTAGCTATCGTCTTGGCATTCCTCTTTTTGCTGAATATAGTCAATACACTAGCTGCAACAGGGACATGGATATATATGGAGATCACGTATTACATTGTTGTTGATGGTGGATTTTCATTTAAGGCTAAAATTGTAAAAGCCAAAATTATGCGCTAACATCTTGCAAAAGATAAAGCCATTAATAAGTGATGAATACTTCTTCACTTTACTAATTCACCTAGAATGGAGCATGTGGCAACAATCCCAGTATTCTGTGAATTAAATACACGAAATTCATCCAGGTTGGAGCATGTAGCAACAATCCCATATACCCTGTGAATTTACAACATTATTAATTAATGCATATCTAGCCTTGTATTTCTTGTACTCATTACCGGTGCGGCATGACGACTGAGTGTTGTTCTCAGCAGAGCAACACGAACCTCCAAGCATTAATAATAAAGCATGTATGATGCGTGTCGTAGGTGCAATCAAATTAATATCTTATTTCCACTCAATTAAAAATAATATAATGGAAGTCAAGTTCGTTCCCACGAGGAGCAAGATATTCTAGTTGTAAAAATTGTCACAAAAGGGGGGTGTAAAAAGAAAAAGAAAATAAACAAAGCAATTAAAAGATAAAGTTGAAAGCAATAAGAGAGACAAGATCAAGGAATCCTTCTTCGTTGCGAAACAATGATTAAAATTATGTTCTTTTCTACTTGTTATTAGTCACAGATTATCACCAACCGTAGGTAAAGCAGCTAGATCAGTGCTAAACCCCTAAATCCCTTGTATCACCGGATACGGAAGTTCTCGACTACCGGATTCTATTTACCAAACCACCTAGTAGTAGATCACTCTAGATGTAATTTAAATAAACGCATTAAGATTTATGAACTTATTAGGTCAATATTAGTAGTTAGACTCTTAGATCAAGGTCTACTTGCTAACGTTGTTTTCACACACAATTGCTCCACAGAATCCCTCCGCAAGGTCTCGTGTTTGCTACTTACGTAAAGAGTCAAGAAACGATTACTTATCCCCTAACTTTCACTAGCTTTAGATCAAATTAACAAATCAATTTAGCGTGCACTCTAAACAATCTATCAATCAATCATGAATGAATAAACATTCCTATTAGTAAAAACAAACGATAATCATGTGAAAAACTTCAAGATAGAATTGAAACAAAACTCAAATCATGTATTAAGAACTAGGAATTCATCCTCAATCAATAAGAAAATTAGCTACTCATGTTTTTGAAATTCACACAAATAATAATTAAAAGGAGAATTTTCAAGAGTTCACACAAATAATTAAAAAGAAGAATTTTCAAAAGCAAAAACACAAGTGTTGTGTGTGTAGAGGTGTGTAAAAGATGTAGAAAACTTCTCTATTTATAGGCTTCAATATTCTCCAAATCTTCCAAGGAATAGAACCCTTTTCCTTTAGCAATTCAATTTCCAAATTCAAGTCTTTCTCATCTTTCATCTTCTCTTTCCAAATTTGAGCCCAATTCTCCATCCAATTCCTAGTCCAAGTCTTCACACCCATGAGAGAAGTCCACAGAAAATTCTGGAATTTTTGGCTCGCCGGAAAACTGGTATTATGGTTGGAATCCTGCCGGAAAGTTTCTCAGGTGACCGGCAAAGTCCGCCCGGTCACCGGTCAAACGGGTTAAAACGGTCAGGAGAGTCATCCGGGTCAACTCAGTTCAAACCGGTTCAACTCAGTTCAACTCAACCGAGTCAAGGTGGGTCATTTGAGTCAGGTTTGAGTCAGACAAACGAGTTAGATGGCTAGTCAGACCCAGCTGAGCTGAGTGACCTTGGCCTGAGCCATTTGCAGTCTTGCACAGGTTTTATGTTGTGTTGCACAATCATTGTGCTTCCAATCTCAGTTTCACTGCCACACCAGCCTATGTGACCACCATTAGCACCATCACCTGCACTTTCAACTTCATCAATCCGCATCAGAACCATAACTAACAATTGTAAAAGCTGCATCTTCAAAACTTGAAATCCACCTTTCGAGCTCCACATAGATTCCATGGCGTGACAACCCATTTTTGCAGACTCAAATTCACTCAACACATCCCCTGAACTTGAACCATTCTTCACCTCAGCCTGTTATTTCTCATACACAGCATCAGTGACAGCCTCATCTACCTTCAAGCCATCTCTGCAATCCTTGCTTGCTTTTCCATTACCATCTCTCAGTCACAGCACTACAACTGCGAACTCAATTTGCATATACCAGCACTTGCTTATCCTCCTGTAACTCATCTTCCATGCTCACAGCACCTGCTCTTACAACTAACTTAGTGCACCAGCTGCCAGTTCTCTTAGCTTCAATTTCATAATCCGCTCAACTCCAACCAACCTGGAGCGACAACACCACATTCAATTCAGACCTGCACAACTTGAGCCGCTTCTGTCTCATCACCAACGCCAGCTGCAGTCACTAGAACCTGCTCACTTCTGGGTGTGTAAAGATTCATCCATATTTCTTCACTGCTGCAACAACTTCAGACTCAAATTGCAAATCCATCTCAGTTCCTCCTGAAGTGACAACACCTTCTCTTGATTCCATTTCTGCATTGCACAAGCTCAGTGTATCCGCTTGCAGCTTCACTTCAACCCTTATGCATCACAGACCCATTAACTCCATCTTTCCTAAATTTCATCATCACTGACTCTCAATTTCTGTTCAAACCCAGATTCTACATCTCAATCTCCAATTGCTTCAATCGATTCAATAGCAGTATCGCCATCTCTCTGAATCATACCAACACCCAGATTCAACAACACCGCCAACATCATTCCTGGTTCAAATTCTTCACCACAGCAAACCCCTTTCTTAATCTCGATCTGAAATTAATACTTCATTCTATCGAACTCGGTCTGCCCTTCTTAGTTTAGCACAGCATCAACTCCCTCTCTGTGTTCTTCATAACCCTTAATCATCACCATCAACTCTGCCAATCATCTCAGAACTCGAATCTGCTCTAAACCCTCCTTCGAATCGATTCTCTTATTCACGGATGTAACATCAAACCCTTCAATACATACCCAGTTCTTATTTATTCTTCCTCGTCTTGGTTGAACATCAACCACCATCAGCAATCAAGTTCTCATCTGAGTTCAATTTCTCTTCTCCACGAACCCATCTCTTAATTCTCAGTCTCTCCTCTCTGAAATCAATCCACAGATCCATCTGTCTTCTCTGTGTCTTCATCAATTTCCAACAACAAATATGTAGCTCTGAATTTCATCACCTTCATTTTCTCGATTTATCTCTAAATTTCAGCTTTTGGTTTCAATAGCAGCTGCTGCGCAGCCATTGTTCTTCCTTTACTTCAGATGTGTAAAATGATTGAGAGAAACACTCTCGAGTTTTAGGGTTAGGTAGAGCTGATGGGTGCCCTGAATGTGTAGGACGGGTGCATTTAGTAATCTTTCATGGGTTGCCCTTTAACCTTGGCTAGTCCGTATTTAGTACTCTTTCACATTGGGTTGCCCCTTAACCTTGGCTGGGCTTCAGATAGTGTTCGCCCATGAAATGATAATTTTGCCCTTTTACTCAAATAGAGTAATTTCTTCTTCTTTTCCTCCGTGCGACTCCAAAGTAGCAATAAAACTCAAAACAAGCGTAAAATACATAATTTACAAGAAAAATAACAAAGAAAGCATAAACAATAGATAGTAAATAGGATGTATTCTACACCCTATCAATGTACGAAATACCCGTACAGGCTACAACTCTCGGTGTGTTATACTAGCCCGATTGAGCATACAACTCTCGGTATGTTACGATTGAGCATACATCTCTCGGTGTGTTATACTAACCCGATTGAGCATGTTTGAACACGGGTGTCCATATCGGTCTGAAACGATCACAACCATCCAACTTCACCAAAGCATGATTGGATGGCTTAGATTGAATCCATGACCCCAAGCGGTATTGGAATATTCACTACCAACCCAACGCGGGCCCGCATGGTCGGTCTCCCCAAAGGGTGGCATAGCTTGCCAAACCGTCCAAGCCAAAGCAATATGGACGAAAACCCCTAAATTAGGGTTTGCGGCACATTACATGTATCGCAAAACAGTCTTAACCATCCATCTTCGCGGGCATAGATGAAGGGTGTAGATGTAGATTCAAAGGGCCCAGAGCATGTCAACACAAACACCGTGGGCCCGCCTACATACATGACCGATCAGTCAAGACCAACTATAGTTGGTCGTTCGATTCGTGCGCCCAAACAAGGCATGACGCACGGCCGGTGAAACCACAATTAGGGTTTGAACAATCACGAGCGTCCATTTCCTCCTGCACGAATGAAGGGTTCAGGATTAGACTAAGCAGGTCCGGTGCGTATAAACATGACCACCGTGGGCCCATCTATCTCCACACCCGATCGACCAAGGCATATCATGCATGTTTGCCTCGATTCGCACGCCCGAACTAGGCATGGTCGCACCTCCCGATTGCAAACTAATCTCGACCACTCAACTTTGCCGGACAAATTGAGTGGCTTAGATCACGTTTCTATGGGATATTAATGTATGGACGTGTATACCAGCTCGCCGTCTGTATACCAGACTAATCGGCCAAGACCGACCAAGCTTGGTCGTCTTGAAATGCGCGCCCAAAGTGGGCATGATGCGTGGCTTTTGCGGCACCAGATTTGTTGCAAATTGATCTCGACCACTCAACTTTGCCGGACAAATTGAGTGGCCCAGATCACACTTTTACGAGACAATGAGGTATGGGCGCCTACACCGTCATGTCGTCTACACACATGCACGATCGGTCCTGCCAAAATTGTATACCAAGCTTGGATTCGACCAAGCTGAAGAGTGATGCTTGCGCACCTCTTCAAAAACCCTAATTCCACCAACGGTCGCAGATGAGTGTCTCAAAGATCATCGTGTCCATGAACTTCACCGGCTTGGTTATACCACCTCGTCAGGAGTTCATTGGTCAGTGAGGCGTCATGGTGATCACCACCGTCACTTTACCACACCATGATGCAAGACTCGCATACAATACACACGGTACTTCACAAGTATCGACTTCCTAAATAACTTAGTTATTTAATCTAGCATTACATGCTACTTTCTGTGGGTCCCACGATCCACACACTCGAGACATCAATCATGTCACAAACTGGGGGTTTACAGCGTGCAGCGTGAAACGCGCCATCACAAGAACGTGTCAGTAAGTCATGGACGGTTAGAGATGACAGGAGAAGTGGGCAAGACTGGTCATGTAACACTAACACACAACTCCACTACTCCATCACTCCACTTCCTCCACTTCCCATGAGAGACGTGAATAAGGCTCAAATGACTTGTATAAATAGGTTCTCCTCCCTATTTCCAAAAAATAGAACAAGTCCAGACAACAGAGGCAAGTGTTGATACCATCGTATTCAAACACCGAAACTGATAGCTTACATCCTGCAAGCCAGTCCAGCTTTCTGATACAAGTCATACATAGCCAACACCTTCACAATCTCAACACCTTCTTCGCTTCCCTCCATAAGATCAACCCCATCTCCTTCACTTTGTAACCGAAACAAGTCTGGAACGGCCATTTCTTGGTTTAGGCCGGATTTGCACTTTGATTTCTAGAATCTACAAGCACTCCGTGCGGTGCATTTGTTTAAGGTTTAGACTCATTTCTCATCCACACACCCCAAATTACCAAAACCGGCAGAAATAATTTTCACCCATAAACAATTGGCGACCATAGCGGGAGATTAATATCTCGGTTGTAAAGTCAATTTCTTCAATACCATTCAATCAATTTCGAGCTGGTTGGTCTTAGGACCGCCTCGACAGTCTCAAATCCCGATGGTTTATCCAACGGAGATACCCCTCCTCCTAACGGCGTATCTGACGGCATGATCAGGAGATTTCCAACATTAAGCGAACTAGCACGGGTACAGGAGATTCACACGAAGAACATGGAGCTAATCAAAAAAGCGATAAACGGCATACTTGATCTCCTCATCAAGATGACATCAGAGATGAGCGTTCCGGAGACCTCTACACCGGGACTAGTTCCCCTCAGATCAACAAACTTTACTACGAACCGAGACCAGTGGATCAGGAAGCGGCATCTCTAGTGGAAAGCTTGTGTGAACTCTTGCACCTCTTGAAGAATCAACGGGCGAGACGTTTCTCGCAATTAATAAAATAGCTCGACGACGTACACCGACTCCTTCACGTCCGTAAGTCCTAATCGCATTCAAACATCCGTAAATAATGTTACATTTACGAGAAGACGACATGATGGCGGAGGAAGGTCACAACCGGGCCCTACATGTTACCGTACGCATCAAGGGTTCAGAGTTCAGGAGGGCCCTCGTCGACACAGGAGCATCTTCGAATGTGATTACTCTCAAGACTCCTAGGACAACCAAGGTTAACCCATGCAAGATTGTACGGCAGCCCACCACAATGACGGACTTGAAGGAAACTGCACCAAAGACATACGGTATGTCAATCAATTTATCAGTAGGGGACCCGTTCACCAAAAGTGAAATTTGAAGTCATAGAAAAGGAGCCGGACTACCATATGATACTAGGGAGACCGTGGGCTTCATGACAATAAGGTCATCCCTTCAACGTATCACCGTGCTCAAGACCATGCTAAATGAGGAAGTCATCCGTATCCCGCATCATTGTCTCCGTACGCACCAATATGCGGAGTGGAGCTGTTCGAGCCAAAAGATACTCCAAGCAGGAAGATCGGACAAAGTCATGTGCACCCCACTACCCACGTGGGCTTCAATCCGGGAAGAAGACCGACTTGCATCATCAATGGCCAAGCACCACGACATGCCTTCTCTGACGAGGCGTCCATCTTTATCTGGTGAAGCTTCAACCCATGCTCACACCAAAAGGGAACGCACTTTCGAGGCAAACCGTGATCAGAAGGGGGAGACAATATACCGGCGCCGCTGTTAGAAATTAGCAGGAGAGACTGGCACCCAGTCTCTCCGCCCAAATTGAATGTTTGCAAGAACGACGAAACACAAGAGGAGGTATTGACGCTCCGCGACACTACAAGATGGCACCAACTCCACAACTGACGCGAGCCCGAGACTCGTTAACATCGGGAATGAAGAATCTCCCGATGTCTCTATCGGATTACTCCGTGGACGAACGTGTGAGTCTTGTCCAACTACTCAAGGAGTACCAAGATGTGTTTTCCAGGACATACGAGGAAATGCCTGGTCTAGACGAAAAATTGGTCACCCATCACCTACATGTCGTACCTGGATCCAAGCCAATCAAACAATCTCCGAGGCAATTCGGACACGAAGTGGAAGAACAAATCAAGAACGAAAATTCGAATTTGCTAGTAGTCGGCCGGCTTCATCGAGACCTATTCATCATCCAACCTAGTTAGCTAATGTGGTCCCAGTAAAGAAGAAAAACGGACGGATTCGGTGCTGCGTGGATTTCAGAGACTTGAACAAGTGCTGCCCCAAGGACGACTTTCCTCTGCCTAACATCGACATGTTAGTAGACGCCACCAGTGGACACGACATGTTCTCCTTCATGGATGGTTACAACGGCTACAATCAGATAAGGATGTATGAGCACGATGCAAGTAAGACAGCCTTCCGAACCCCTCTTGGCAATTTTTACTATACTGTTATGTCATTCGGTTTAAAGAACGCCGACGCAACGTATTAACGTGCTATGACGGCAATATTCCACGACATGATGCATAAGCAAGTCGAAGACTACGTGGATGATATAGTAGTCAAATCCAAGACTCAAGATATCCTCACAATGTCGTTCTTAGTGAACTTTGAAGGAGCTCCAAAACTTCATGGGCAAGGTGAACTTTTGCTTCATTCACCCCTGTCAAGAAAGGATCAAGTTTCGTCTGGATCACACTACAACAGAAGCGTTTCAGATGATTCAACAAATATTGCCATCTTTGAATCATCACAAAGGGTTAGCCTATTATGTCAACCCAGACAAAAGCGAGCATGGGACATCTTCAGATCCATTGAAACCGACACCTCAAGGGAGCAGCCTCAAGAAGATAACAATGTCCGCGTGTCATGTCGAGAAAGAATCCGAGAGAATCACTCTATCAGAGGATGGTGCATGTCTACCGTGTTATGTTGGAGAATCTGCACTTTTGGTCATCCTCTGGACTTCGTGAAGCTGTTGAACGCTCATCTACGACAGCATCTACCCTGCTGGAAAGAACCAGGCCTTCCAGTAATGAAGAGCCTCATGATGTTCGTGGAAGCATACATCCCACCAACATGCAATACAACCTTCAGCCTTCCATAAGCGGTTTACTTGAAGCAAGAGGAAAGCCACCGAGATACAACATCCTCGCGCGTCCAAAATCGCCAACTCCAACTCCAAGACCATATGCACGATCGCCGTAATGGTGAAACAACATCCAAGATATTCCATATCTGGATCGATGGTAACTACATCAATTAGAGACGCTTTCAGAATTTGTCTCCCGTAGAAGATTTAGTTGCGTTACCAAAGGAGTATGACTGGACCGCTAGCACCGCCTATCTCAAAGACAAATCCTCATGAACCTAGCGTGACAACATCTATCAAGTCCAAAGCTCGATACTCGTGGGTAGGGGATTGTCTCCCTCTTCTCTATTTCATGAAAAAACGTCAAGAAAGCCATCGGTTCCGGCTTTATCCCTCTAACAATGAGACGATCTCTACCACTATATGAAGATCGCCAAGTTCGTGCCCGTAGCTATCACGCCTCTCCATACCCGTCTCTTCGATCATAGTCACTGCCAGAACCGTTGTTGCTCGCCGATTAATACCATCCAGAGATTCACCATATCAACGATCATTACGTACAAAAGACCCATCGGGCATACAAGATAGAGCCACGTAGACCACGCTTGGGGAATGAGGTTCAAGATGAAATCCCTTTACCGTCACCAAGAACTTCTTCAACACTCTCTCCAAAGATAAGCCGCTTCAACGCTCCACCCACTAGAAGTTGCTTCAAACGCTCTCCGGGACCTCGCTTGCTCCGGAAGATGCTTCAACGCTCTCGGGGACCCACACCACGTTCGAACATACAAGGTTCGGTTTGGGCAAAGCAAGCACGCCTAGATCCCCCGTTCGAGCAAAGGGAAGACCGATGTTGGTTAACAAGACCGGTGTTCGTCAAGGCAAGACCGGTGTTGGTCGAGTAGCAAGGATGACACTCGAGCAAGCACATAAACCGCAAAGAAAGCAAGGTCGGGCGTTGATCAAGTCACAAGGCCGGGTATCGCTCAAGTCACAAGGCCGGTGTTGATCAAGTCACAAGGCCGTGATTCAGTCACAAGTCCGGTATTGCTCAAGTTTCAAGTCTAGTATTGATCAAGTCACAAGTCCTAAGATTGCTCAAGTTTCAAGTCCGGTATTGATCAAGTGACAAGTCCTAGACATTGCTCAAGTTTCAAGTCTGGTATTGATCAAGTCACAAGTCCGGTATTGCTCAAGTTTCAAGTCTGGTATTGATCAAGTGACAAGTCCGGTATTGCTCAAGTTTCAAGTCTGGTATTGATCAAGTCACAAGTCCGGTATTGCTCAAGTTTCAAGCCTGGTATTGATCAAGTGACAAGTACGGTATTGCTCAAGTTTCAAGTCTGATATTGATCAAGTGACAAGTCTGGTATTGATCAAGTCACAAGTCCTAGATTGCTCAAGTTTCAAGTCCGGTGTTGGTCAAGGGGCAAGTCCGGGTGTTGGGGGTGAGGCAACGGGTTTGGTAATTGGTCGAAGCAGCACACGGCCCCAACAAAGCGAGCACGTGGCGGCTCCCACTTGATCGTGCACATCCAACCCCAAATTGGTCGAAGCGTGCACGCGGTGGGTCCCACGTTCGAGCAATGCAGGCATAACAAACCCACGTTCTATCAGCGGGCGCATGATGAGTCCCACGATCGAGCGAAGCAGCGCATAGCCCGCTGAGCGAGGCACATCATCCTCACGCTCGAGCGGAACAATCACGAAGAAGGCTCTCGACCAAAGCAGGCATAACAAGGTCGATCGAAGCAGGCAAGACCGACATCATGCTAGGGGAACGCTCGCCGCCTCTTGAACGTGACATGCTCCAAGGACAGGACGACTCGTCTCTCCTGGTAACATCTAACTTTGTCTCATAAGTTTTATCTGTATATGTCACCATCTAATGTCTACCCCACAATAGTGTAACCATTATGCGCTAGGCATGGGACTTAATGTTGATGGTGGATTTTCATTTAAGGCTAAAATTGTAAAAGCCAAAATTATGCGCTAACATCTTGCAAAAGATAAAGCCATTAATAAGTGATGAATACTTCTTCACTTTACTAATTCACCTAAAATGGAGCATGTGGCAACAATCCCAAAGATTCTGTGAATTAAATACACAAAATTCATCCAGGGTTGGAGCATGTAGCAAAAATCCCATATACCCCTGTGGAATTTACAAAGATTATTAATTAATGCATATCCAGCCTTGTATTTCCTGTGTACTCATTAGGTGCGGCATGACGACCGAGTGTTGTTCTCAGAGAGCAACACGAACCTCCAAACATTAATAATGAAGCATGTACGAAATACCCGCATACTGCTACAACTCTCGGTGTGTTATACTAGCCCGATTGAGCATATAACTCTCGGTGTGTTATACTAGCCCGATTGAGCATACATCTCTCGGTGTGTTATACTAGCCCGATTGAGCATGTTTGAACCTCGGACCTCCATATCGGTCTCGTAAACGATCACAACCATCCAACTTAACCAAGATGATTGGATGGCTTAGATTGAATCCATGACCCCAAGCAGGTATTGGAATATTCACTACCGACCCAATGCGGGCCCCGCATAGTCAGTCTCCCCAAAAGGGTGGCATAGCTTGCCAAACCGTCCAAGCCAAAGCAATATGGACGAAAAACCCTAAATTGGGGTTTGCGGCACATTACATGTATCGCAAAACAGTCTTAACCATCCATATTCGCAGGCATAGATGGAGGGTGTAGATGTAGATTCAAAGGGCCCAGAGCATGTCAACATAAACATCGTGGGCCCGCCTACATACATGACCTATCGGTCAGGACCAACTATAGTTGGTCGTTCCAGTTCGTGCGCCCAAACAAGGCATGACGCACGGCCGGTGAAACCCTAATTAGGGTTTGAACAATCACGAAGCGTCCATTTTCTCTCGCACGAATGAAGGGTCCGAGGATTAGACTAAGCGTGTCCTAAAAGCGTATCAACATGACCACCGTGGGCCCATATATCTCCACACCCGATCGACCAAGGCATATCATGCCTGTTTGCCTCGATTCGCACGCCCGAACTAGGCATGGTCGCACCTCCTGATTGCAAACTTATCTCGACCACTCAACTTTGCCGGACAAATTGAGTGGCTTAGATCATGTTTCTATGGGATATTAAGGTATGGACGTGTATACCAGCTCGCCGTCTATATACCAGACTAATCGGCCAAGACCGACCAAGCTTGGTCGTCTTGAAACGCGCGCCCGAAGTGGGCATGATGCGCGGCTTTTGTGGCACCAAATTTCTGTTGCAAATTGATCTCGACCACTCAACTTTGCCGGACAAATTGAGTGGCCCACTTTCACGAGACAATGAGGTATGGGCGCCTACACCGTCATGTCGTCTACACACATGCACGATCGGCCCCGCCAAAATTGTATCCCAAGCTTGGATTCGACCAAGCTGAAGAGTGATGCTTGCGCACCTCTTCAAAAACCCTAATTCCACCAAAGGTCGCAGATGAGTGTCTCAAAGATCATCTCGTCCGTCCAACTTCACCGACTTGGTTATACAACCCTGGTCAGGAGTTCATTGGTCAGTGAGGCGTCATGGTGATCACCACCCGTCACTTTACCACACCATGATGCAAGACACGCATACAATACACACGGTACTTCACAAGTATCGACTTCCTAAATAACTTAGTTATTTAATCTAGCATTACATGCTACTTTATGTGGGTCCCACGATCTACACACTCGAGACATCAATCATGTCACAAACTGGGGGATACATACTTTGGGTATTGGTCTGGCGGTTTACAGCGTGCGGCGTGAAACGCGCCATCACAAAACGTGTCGGGAAGTCATGGACGGTTAGAGATGACAGGAGAAGTGGGCAAGACTGGTCATGTAACACTAACACACAACTCCACTACTCCATCACTCCACTTCCTCCACTTCCCACGAGAGACGTGAATAAGGCTCAAATGACTTGTATAAATAGGTTCTCCTCCCTATTTCCAAAAAATAGAACAAGTCCAGACAACAAAGGCAAGTGTTGATACCATCGTATTCAAACACCGGAACTGATAGCTTACATCCTGCAAGCCAGTCCAGCTTTCTGATACAAGTCATACATAGCCAACACCTTCACAATCTCAACACCTTCTTAGCTTCCCTCCCTAAGATCAACCCCATCTCCTTCACTTTGTAACCGAAACAAGTCTGGAATGGCCATTTCTTGGTTTAGGCCGGATTTGCACAGATTGATTTCTCGAATCTACAAGCACTCCCGTGCAGTGCATTTGTTTAAGGTTTAGACTCATTTCTCATCCACACACCCCAAATTACCAAAACCGACAGAAATAATTTTCACCCATAAACAATTGTGCAAGCGAAGTCGGACTAAAATTCAGGCTTGATTTTGTACCGGATGTCTTTGCGGATATATGCTTTAGAGCCAGGGTTTCAGCGAGAAAAGAAGCATAACTTGGCTTTAGCTCTGATGGGAACAACACCTTGCTTCCTGTTGACTTGTTGGTTTACAACTGGGAAAATGGGAAGGATATATGTCTATATGTCACCGGGGTCTCTCCCTTTACAAATGACATTCGTTCTTTCATTCCGGGTCAGGCTATTGCCAAAGCAGTTCTTCGCAAATGCAACAAGTACTTGGATACTTGTGAGTCCCATGGGTACGGTTTTGGCGTCCTCGCCTTCACCACCTTAGAAGAATTAGGTGATGACACAGTGTTTTTATTGAAGCGACTCAAGAATTGTCATGCAAACAATGACACAAGTTGGGGTGCAAGCAGATTTTTATTTCATAGAGTAGGTATAACAATCCAAAAAGGTGTTGGTACTCAGCTAGTGGCTAGGCTACCAACCAACCATGTTTAAAAATACTTTTGTTTTTAATAATAATAATAATAATAAAAGAAAAAGAAAATAATACAATGGTTAAGCTATTTTTTTTTTTCATTCTAATCTAAGACCATCCTAATAGAGGGTGAAAGTCTTAATTTTATTTGTTGTAAATAGGATTTAAGAGATAATTTTCTTAAAATTACATCTTTAGTAATATGATTCTTGAGTTCAGGAGCAATGACATGGACTAGAAAAGGTCTTCTAAAAAATCTTATTTAGACTTTCAGTTAGACCATTCGTATGATTTTTTTTGTTGATAATTACTTAAAATAAGATAAACAACTCATAAATTAAGATTTTTATCCAAGTAATTAGTTTTAAGAGTTAAATCCTTACTAGATTTGTGTCCATGCTACGCACCGGACATTTTTTTAACTTGGCGATGCATTTTTTATTTGTTGTGTGTGGGGTTTCGCCCCGCCATGTGACGATGTATTTTTAATTTGGTGTGGCAGGGCAAATACATTAAGTAGGTGGAGAATATGTGCAGATATTATTTATTTTTTCCTTTTATTTTCGCAGAAAATATGTGTAAAATATGTGGAATTTTTTTCCCCTTTATATATTATTGTGGACAAAAGACTCTTAATATGATAGGTACTCGATTTCCAAATTGAATTTGGACTCCTGTAAAATTCCAAACATGGTAAGTTAGGTTTTCCTTTTGAGTTTGTAATTTTTAAACCAAGCACACGTTGCCAAGTGTCCTCATGCACCTAAATATTGTCACGTCATGAATTACATATTGAATTTGTTTATTTGTTTTATTTTTTTAATCTTTTTCCTATTCTTTTTAAACCAATCATACGTTGCCAAGTGTCTTCACCAAAACGGTCGTTTCACAAAACTCAAAAAAAGTCTATTTCAGCCACTAGGAAGCGAGGGCTCCTCACCGTTCAACGTGAGAGTTTTATTCTAGGCATTTTAGTCTTTAGATACTATTGGGATAGTTTATTAACTGTAGCGTCTTATATTAATTATATATATAAACTCTCCTAAACAAAGGTCCAAACAAGCTTTCCACATATGATTTTTTACACCTAGATGCCTTAAGTATTTTTCCCCGAAAATATTCTAATTAAAGTTATGACTAGATATGATAAATATTTATCACTGTAATAAAAAAAGGTGGTCTTTGAATTTGAGATTTGAGAGTCATTAGACGGATAGGATTTGACGGGGACCCTGATCCGGCGGTCGGAATCATCCTGATCGAGCTATGACTTGGACGGCCACGAATTTTCAGTATTGTTTCGGGTGGGAATGTGGGTCAACAGGATTAGGATGGGGTGTTCCTTAAGACCGACTGTTGTTTTTTTTATATTAGTCATAAAGGTCGCTTTTCTTTCCTCCGATCCTTTTCCTCTCCTCCCCTCTCCACTCCGAAAGACAATGTAGATTATCGTGATTCTGTTTGATTTTTCCAATTTAGATTTGCATGATTAGCGGATTATTATTTTCACAACTGTTTCCAGGAAGATATTGTAGTTCTTCGAAGAGGTATGGATCTCGAAATCCATTGCATCAAACCATGATTTATCAATTTCTAGGGTTCTAATAATATCCGTAAGATTGTTGCAATTAAGAATATTATGGGAGAGTTATAGTTTTCTGGGTTTATCAATTTCTAGGGTTTTTGATGCTATTGTGTAATAAGAGATGAAATTGAATTAGATTTACCTATAAGATTAACATTGATTTCCGATTAATGTTGATTTTCTTTTTGCTTTTCATATTTCATATTGATTTCCAATTTATATTGATTTCAAGAGTATTTTCTCCCTTATTAGTTTTCTGCTGTTATTACTAATATTGTTGTTATTACTCCTAATAATCTTGATGATGATGAGTTGCTTATTGTTGTATTCTTTACAGAATTATGAAATCTTGATGCAAGCTTGATGCAAGGTTTTTATAGACTCGCAGGGTTCTACGATAACACACTCTTTGGCTGGCAAACCGCCTTGGATGTTCTACAGTACTTGGTCTCAAGGTGGTGGTCAGGAAAGAACTTTGTAAGTCTCTCAGTTTCGTCTCTACCTAAGCAGTATGAAAGATTCCATATGTAAACTTCCATATGCCCATGCAAGTTTGTTTAAGATTTGAAAGAAGAGCGAAGGTGTTGATGTCAACAAGTTCAGGTCTTATAACTCTTTCACTAGGAAAGTCGTCGAAGATGTTGCATCTCGCGATGTTGTAGGAGAAATCAGTACTTATGATCTTTTGTTTTTAAATTCCTGAGTTCTAGACCTTATTCAGGTACAGATAACTGATATTCATTGTTTCTATCATTTGCTTATCTCTTTTCATTCATTATGTTGTTGTTCCAGCTATAAGATTCATTTTGAGCATATTTATATTGTGTAGGCCTTTCTTTAATTTTTTTATACCTAGGTGAGTGCCTCAGAATGTATCTATTGGACCAGTAATACGATACTTGCATATAAGTTATTTTTCTGATTTTTTTTCCCCAAAGATCAGTAATTTAAGATTGGCTTGAACATGAACAGTGAGTACTCACCGAGATAAGGTAATGAAATTGTAATTGATGCTTTATATGTTTTTAGCCAGCACACGATACGTACACCTTACGTTAGCCATGTATAAGTTCTAAACAGCTATAATGTTCAATCGACTTTTATGCAAGGAACCTGCTTCTAAACAACTATCAGTTCTAAACAACTATGATATTTGATTTGAAGGGGATGGTTTGTTAGTTTTTCCATATGAAAGAGATAATGCGAAGAACCTTATGTTACCTGTGTTTTATTTACGTTCTTTAGGTTGTATGCGTAAGGTTGCTGCTGGCTTTTACACCAATTGATAAATCCTATCAACACTACCGTAGTTAGCATGAAAGAACTTCATCGGAATCACGAAGCTCTAATGCAAGCATGAAAGATCAGCCAAAAACACCAATTACAGAGGGTAGTTTATGCATTTCCCTCCCTCATTCTTCGTACACTATGGTGCTTATCTGATTCTTTGACAATACCTATAAGCTAAAGCTCAAGTTTCCTTGGTTTTACTTGTGGACCAATGAATGTTGCAATATATCTATTACTATTGAATTGTTAGATGGTGGATAGTCTCAGTTCAATAGTTTACTGTCCAGGGCAAAGGATTACAATTCCGTGCTTATATGATGTATATTTTGTACGTGTAGGCTTATGCGGAATCTCGAGGAAGATGATCCAAAGATACCAAAGATGGTTCTTCTTGATTCTAAGGATGTTGTGAATGTGGGATCAACTGCACCACTCCTCTATTTATTCATGGACTGCTTATATGCTCATTCAGAAGGTATCACCACCCTTATACTTTGTCCTCCAGACATGATTGCCTCCAGTGTTTCTGCTATAGTTTCGGAGTAATTATTTTTGTTATGTTGATGACGGGGTTTTTATGCCGCCGCATCAGTTGTCCTCAAGACGTTCTTCTGTACCGACAAATCAAGGTAAGTTTGAAGTTCCAAAGCCCTTTTGGCTGGAGCTCATAAACCTAATGAAAAAACCTTTTTTGAAACACAAAGTCTTGCATGTTGCACTATTGCAGGTCTTCAGGTCTTCATGTAGTATTTTGCTTCTAATTTATTTTTAAATTTAGTAGACCAGTAGGGCATCATTTGTCAAGTTTTAAACAATTTGATTAAAAAGGCGTATAGAATTGATTACGCAGACTCGGGTTTGTCTATGTTTAGCTCCCTTCACTTTGACTTGAATCTTAATCATTAGCGAAAGAGGACTAAACTCAAATCACAACTTACCCACTTAAACTGCTAATTTAAGTAAGCTCCTGTCTGTCACCGAAATGACACCTTCCTTAGAACGGAAGAAGCTAAATGAGAAGAAATTACTTGCAGCAGCTGAGATGCTCAATATGCTCAATGTTAGGGAAACAATGAGTATTTGATTTTTTTTTTCCGGTCGATCAATC
Organism: Papaver armeniacum; assembly: GCA_023531295.1. Classification (NCBI taxonomy): domain Eukaryota; kingdom Viridiplantae; phylum Streptophyta; class Magnoliopsida; order Ranunculales; family Papaveraceae; genus Papaver; species Papaver armeniacum. The sequence continues at coordinate 108,773 of JAJJWW010002095.1, read as the reverse complement.
CCATCTTTTCGGTTTTGTTGATAGTCACAGAGCAATTTTTGTTATATTATGAGTTTCAAACTCAGGTACTTGCAGAATATCCAAGTACAATTACAAGTTAATCGGCATAAGCGATTCCTTATATTCATTGTATCCCTAAATTTAATTCTAAATTGTTTGAGCAGATCCAATAACATTAAATTTGGGTGCTGAATTTTGAATTATGGAGATTAACTCCAAAATTATACTTGAATTTTGATAGTTTGGGTGCTTCTGAATTGGGTTGTTGTTTGGTTACTTCTAAATTGAACTGAACTTGAAATTCAAATTAGCTTGAGTTGTTTGGTTAAATCAGTTAAGGTTCGACTTGCTTCGTAGTAGGCATTCCGCTTTAATAGTAGGAGGCACACTTTAAGATTTGTTAAGATTTGTGGTTTCTTATACATTACATTGGTCTCTTTGATATAATACATTTCTAAATGATGCACAATACTGTCAGAGTGTATAACTGCCGAGGGAGAAAAGGTCATTCCTAGCTGAACTTGGTTAGCATTTATGCATCTAACGCCTGATGTAATATAAAGCATATCATGTTAGGTGTATTAATGCTAACTTAATTCAAGCTAGGGAAACTAATGCTACTCTTCCAGTTTGTTAGTTGTTATGATTCTCGGCTAGCTTCAAATAAAGGTAAATATAGTCGTGCTTTTTTATATGTGGCAGCCATGCATACACGTTTTTTGAGATGATGCAATGAGATGAATGGTGGATATTAATCTTATTAAAATGACTCTTAATGAGGTCCGATGCTATTGAGAATTTTGCCGCAGCAATTGAGTTGTAGATATCGTATCTCTTAGCAAACCAAGGGGAATTTTGTATTTTTATGTACGTAAACGATTCGTTTTATTTTTTGGTATTGTAGTATATTTACATGACTTGATCTTTGTAGAGTGGAGATAAGGAAGCCATTGAGAGTTTCAGCAAGCGAACTGAAAATGTCTGATTATTTTTCATGTTCATTAAGCACACATGATTGGTCCATTATGTAAACAAGCATAATTTTGCTGTTTTTTCCCCAGTAGACAGACATGACGCTTTTGCTTGAGCTGGAAACCCAAAAGGAAAGAAAAGGCTTGAAATCAAGCTTTCCCATTTTCTGCAATTTGGTCATACATTAATTCACAATGTCTTTAGGAGTTCATAGAATTTGGTTGGTAAAGATGAAGATATTGTTTGATTAAGGTAACCTAAATTGTAAGAGTTGTGTAGGTGCAAATAATCCATGGAGCTAGGTGGAACCATCCTGACTAAGGGCACACCAGGCGAAACGAGTATTAGAAGCACTGAATCACCTCACCAGGCCTGGGCACGGGGAAAGAGGAACAGAGACAGCACGAAAAGCCGACATGAAGGGAAAAAAGCTTTGATGTGATGCTCGTCGAGTTCGAGGGCAATTAATGCACCGACAAGGTTGGTAAGGAGATGAGAGAAGCTCGGTCAAAACAAGACTCGGCCAAGTATCTAAAGAGCGATGCCGATCATATCCACCCAACGGACGACATCAGGCGATGACACCGCTCGGCCAAATGACTCGGCTCGATAAAAGGTAGAGATCGACCGAGGCACCAAAGAAGACACCCGAGAAGAACATCCAGAAGCTATACTGTGGCTCAACACTCGTAATATTGGTGTATCACCGTCTGTAGCTATAAATAGGGATCGTGTAGGAAGGTAGAGGGGGGGGGGAGAGGAGAGAGAAAGGAGAGTGGTATTAGGCATTAGTGAGCATTATTGTGTGTTGGATCCTTGTAACCTAGCGTGAAGTAATAAGATCACCCATTAACCCCCGTGGACGTAGGTAATCATACCGAACCACGTAAATCTTGTGTTCTTTGATGTCTTTGTTCGTTTGCTTCTTAGTATATTTCACTCGGATGTAGTAGTAGGATTTTCTACATCTACATTCTGGCGCCGACTAAGGGGAACGTATAACATCTTCGGATACCTTGAAATCGGTTACCAAAAGAGGAAAATCCAAGCTCCTAAGTCACCTTGTGTGCTAGTTGACGCTAAGAGAGAAATTCTTTTGGTTTTTTATCTTTGTTTTCCTAGCAAAACCTTGTCGAGTTTGATATAAGTTCGCTTTGTGTTCTTGTTTATTATCTTTGTTTTCCTAGCAAAACATGTCTTTCGTTTAAACAAAGTCGTCAAGACTATTTCATTAAGCTAGGCTATTAGCTTAAAACACCTCAAATGAGTTATTGGAAGATCCGTGAGCTCCGAAATAACATCTTTCGATGTTGGTAGAAGCTAGAAGGAAATCCCATCTCGCCGGCGTCATCTATCGTTTCAAACCTCGTTAAAAGAGAGATTCAACAGCTCCTATCAACATCTATTGAGGATAGTTGATGCTAAATGAAAGACTCTAACGGTCGTAACGCGTAGGTTGCTAGACTTATCATCTAATGATCACCTCCATGATTTAAGGATAGATATCGTTACATTTGTCTTCATTTACTCGTTTCGCCTTTTAAACCCTTCTTTTTAGCAAATTGAACAAAGCACAATAATGGTGGAAGCAAGACTACCTCAGAACCATTGAGTCTAGTTTTGGAAACTATGGTGGAAGGATTATAGTGAGCGGTTCGTTAGGCGAGTCTCATTTTGATCCTACACTAGAAGCCTCACAAAGATCGGTAGAAAACGTAGGAATCCTACGGTTCAACCGTCTCAGTGGAATTCCGCAACTTGTATAGGAAGGCCATCAAAGACAATGGCTGTTGAGGGTGTCATTACTATCCATCGTCGTCAAGAAAGAAATCCTCCGATTTAACGTACGGATGATTAATGACTTCTGGCGCTAGGAATGTTAGGACAAGTAGTAATTAATGCATAGGAAAGTACCAAAAAAGCGATGTGTCGAGACAACTTTTCAAAGATTGTCCTTTACGGCCAAAACAATTTGACCGTTGAGACCAACACGCTAGCGTAAATGGAAGTGTACTATAAGAACTTTTCCCGCCTTGCACCGGCAGAACTGCTTGTACTCCATCCTTAACCTTTTCGAAAGCGGTTCGAAGTAAGTGCCGTGTACTTTGGCTGGCGTAGGTACGACCGGGAGGGCGAGCCGAGGAACGAAGACGATATCGAAGGAAATGGCGAGCACCTCCAGGACGAGTAGGATCCTAAGAAACCGAGTCACGGCGGGATCTAGTGTGCAAGAAGGACTCACGGATTCCCGACACGACGATCATCGGCTAAACAACCAGGGTGGGACTCAGGCATTAATCAAAGGCATGACTACTGTCGACGAGGAGGTCGATTTAGGCCGAGACGACGATCTCCCACCTGGGATGTTGAGGATTAACCCGAGCCAGATGGGGCCGAGGAATAAGGACAACATGGAAGATGGAAGAACTGCATCGGATACCGAGGAGGAGGAGGAAGCACGACGGTACAGGAGGAACGAGGAGAGAAAGACAACCGATAGAGTACCGGGCGAGAACTAGAACGAGAAGGTGAGAGGCTTAGGCGAGTACATTTGGCAAGGGGCGACCACAACCAGGACATCCCCCCAGCAGCGGCCGACCATCCCGTAGCTCCGATCGTCCCCCCTGTCGTTCTCACTACGAGACCTCCAACTGCACCCCCTAACATAACAGGACACCAAGTAAATGGCCACTCTAGCCATGAAAGCACCGACCCAATGTTACTCGCTATATTGGTAAGCCAAAGAAGGCAAGAATACCTAATGAGAGAACTGCAAAGGAGAAACCTAGCTTTAGAACATGAAAACTACCAACTCCGTAACAGGAGAATGGGGTCGAGAGGATCATCGAGCCGAGGCGATTCTAGCAATCACACTCCGTCGAGGAACACCCCACCCCCCTCCCCAAGCCGAGAACGCATACCCGACCCTAATCGGCCGAGAGAAGGGTATGGGCCAGCCGAGGATTCTTCGACCGAGGAAGAAGCGACCAATGAAAGCACGGACGCGACAACCAAACAAAAGATCGAACACTCGAGCAGATGGTCAAAAAAACTGACCAGAAACAACGAGACGATAAGTTAGCGTAATGTAATCGCCGAAGCCCAGAAGACACCGTTTACCAGGGAATTGGATTGGACTCCGTTCCCACCTAAGTGTACGTTGCCGATCTTCCCATCTAGGTTTGACGGCACGGGCGACGCAGGGGAGCACATCAAAATGTACGGCATGTCCTTGTTACAGTGTAAGAATCATGACGTGGTCATGTGCAAATTTTTCCCAGCAGGTCTGGAGGGCGAGGCGAAGAGTTGGTTCTATACCCTGCCCGATGAATCCGTTGGGAGCTATGCAGTCCTGGTAGAAACCTTCCTCGAAACTTACATGCATAACAGTATAGCTCGGCCCAGAGTCGATAAGTTGTTCACCCCGGCACGAAGACTCAGGGAGCCGTTGCGCTCTTTAACGGATGATGGAGAAAGTTATGTACGGACATTGGGAAAGCGCCGGTCGACCAACAGATATTCGGTTTCGAGAATTCATTAAGGAAGTCGGATCCCATCTGGGTAGCAATGTACACTGAGAAGCCTAAGACACTAAGAGAGATCCGGAAGATGCAAGAGCACTACATCGCCCTAGAGGAGATTCAGGAAGGAGCGCAAGATAGAGGAATACAAGAGACAAGCGCCACAGTAGAGGCCGCCCCGCGAGAAGCCACGAAGCGATCTGAGAAAAGGCCGGGCACCCAGCATCAGGGGGAAAACAAAAAAGTTTGTGTCGAGAAAGGAAAGAGGCCTCGCCACGAGCCAAGGTCTTATACTCCATTAAATGCACCATTAGAAGAGATATTCAAGGAAGTCGAAAAGAGGAATGATATCCGATATCCCAAGACTCGGGGAATTCATTCGACGGAACAAGGAACCACCGAGTTACTCGCCATTATCACTCGATTCCGCGGCCATTCGACTAACGATTGTAGGGAAGTGAAAGACATCGTCAGCATCTAATCCGAGATGGATATTTACGGCATTTCGTCAAGACATCGCCGACACCTGCTCAGCCCGACGTCCCAGTGCACAAAATAAGAATCAATCGCGGCACCCAGATCGCCTGCAACACCATATCACACTCGGCAACTCAGGGGTACGACTTGGGAACTGGTATCACCTCGAGAATTCATAAAAGGGATCGATCGGGCAAAGAAATCCTCGGTGTGGCCAAGACCCCCCCCATGGAACCATGGATGATGCAAACGATCACCTTCTCGGCGAAAGACGTCCCATTGAACGGCCAAGCACACGGGATCCCTTTGGTAATAACTCGTTGATCGAGGAATGGGGCGTCCGCGGATATTAATGGACATCGGCAGCTCGGTCAAGTCCTGTTCTATGACACTTTCAAGAGGATGGAATTGTCCGATGACATCCCGATCCCATCAACCTATCAATTTACTGCTTCAACGGTACATGGTGACAATACCAAAGGGAGAAGTCACCCTCCGAGTCTCGGACGGAGAGGGATTCCTTGACACACTCACCACCTTTGCGTGGTCGATGTTGTGTCACCATACGAAAGCGATTCTGGGTCGGCCCGGTCTGCAGGGAATTAAAGGAGTCGCCTCGGCCTATCATCAAAGATTGCGGTTACCATCTTATCGAGGAGTGGTAGAGGTGCTAGGCGACCCCGAGGCGGCGAGGCGGTGCGTGCGGATAGACGTCCACGGAATGAGGAGAGACGGTCAAGGAAGCGACAAGAAAAGAACAAGTCTAAGGAAATAAAGGCGGGAGAGGAGCTGGAAAGGGTAATGTCACAAGCCATCGCTACCTTTGAAGCCGGCGAGAAAGAGACCTTATAGCAATCACAGGAGCCGATAACAATCGGCGAACCAAAGCAAAATTTCTCGCCCTAGAACCAACTTGACAAGTCAACTGGGGCACCGAGGAGGAGCCAAGATTAGTGAGAATAGGGTCTCTCTTAACAAACGAACAATCTCAAGAAGATTGATAACTCTTTTGAAGGAGCACATGGATATATTTGCTTGGCAAATGCACGACATGGAAGGAATTGACCCTAAGTCTCGTTCGCACCACCTACGGATAGACCCCAAGTTCAAACCCTATCGGACAAAAGATGAGAAGAATCGCACCCGAGTTCAACCCAGCGGTGGAGGCCGAGCTGAATAAATTGTACGCGGCAGAATCATCCGAAAAGCCCAATACCCACAATGGATATCTAATATGGTGATAGTCCCCAAAAGGAATGTGGGCGTTCGAATCTGCATCGACTACAGTGACTTGAACAAAGCATGCCCAAAGGACAGCTTCCCTCTCCCCAGCATCGATCAGCTAGTGGAATCCATTGTCGGGTATAAGGCGATAACACTCATGGACGGATACTCAGGATATAATCAAATACCCGTGGCCCCCGAAGATCAAGAGCATACATCCTTCTTCACACCATGAGGATTGTGCTGCTACACCAAAATACCATTTGGATTGAGAAATGCAGGCGCCACCTATCAAAGGTTGGTGGAAGACATGTTCGAAGATAAAATACACGACACCATTGAGGTGTATGTGGACGACATGTTGGTCAAGAGCAAGGTGGCCAGCAACCACATCGACGACCTCCGAGGCATATTTCAAACCATGAGGAGATACAAGATGAGGGTAAATCCGACCAAGTGCACTTTTTGGGTTACCTCGAGCAAGTTTTTAGGATACATAATCACCGACAAAGGAATTGAATCAAACCCGGATAAAATCGTGAGCCGCTCGTGGAAATGCCATCGCTTTAATGAGGCCAAAGACGTGCAACGATTGAATGGGAACTTGGCGGCCTTAGGACGATTCATCTCTCGGTCGTCCGACAAGTGCAAGGACTTCTTCGGGACATTACGAAAAGGAGAGAAGTTTAAATGGATTGAGGAGTGTGAAGAAGCATGTCAAAAAATCAAGCAACATCTCGCGAGTCTGCCGGTGTTACAGAGACCCGAGCCCGAGGACATACTAACACTATATCTTGGGGCAACCGGTCACGCCATTAGCGCCGTACTAGTCAAGAACGCGGGAGGGGAAGAAAAGCCGGTGTATTTCATAAGCAAGACCATGAATCCAGTGAAAGTAACTACACCAGGATCGAGCAACTAATATTAGCATTGGTGTTTGCAAATACGTGGCTCCGAACGTATTTCCAAACCCACAAGATTCGGGTGCTTACAAAGTCCTCCATAGAGTCAATACTCGACAATGCAGCCAGGTTGGGACGGATCTCTAAGTGGAGTGCGCAAATAAAGCAGTTCGACATTGTTTACGAAATGAGAACAGCGGTAAAAGCACAGGTAGTGGCCGACTTCCTGGCAGACTTCCCCCTTAGCGACGAAGACGAAGTAGAAGACATACCCGGAATGGAGGAAGACCAAGAAGACCCGTCCGACCTGCTCGAGTCATGCAGCCCGACACGATGGGAGGTTTTCGTGGATGGGTCATCCAATAAAGATGGATCGGGTTTGGGATTGGTCTTCACGACGCCAAAGGGGAAAAAGATGGTCCACTCCTTTAGGCTCGAGTTTAAAGCAACTAACAATGTCACAGAATACGAGGCGGTAGTACATGCTTTGCGCTTGATAGTGGAGATGGGAATCCAAGAGGTGCGGCTTACGAGCGACTCCCAACTAGTTGTCCGACAAATCAGCCGGGCAATACGCCATACATGACCCTCTACTACGTAAATACCGGGAGCTCGTCCAATTCTACATCGGCCGGATACCGAGCATCAAGTTTCGGCATATCTGTAGAAAGGACAATCGCCACTCGGACGCCCTGGCGTACATTGCTTCCATGTTGACAGATTCAAGCGTCGAAGGCATCAGATTTATGAGGGTCTTAATGCCTTCAGTACCCGAGACCGTGGATATCGGCGCACGTGTCGCGGCAACCACTACTGATCAATATCGGGCTGATGATTGGAGGAAACCGATTAACGAATACCTCGAAACAGGAAAGTTGCCCAAGGGGCGACCCGAGATCAACAAGATCAAGAGCAAAGCGATTGCATTTAACTTCGAGACGGCACCCTATACAGAAAGTCATACCTGGGGCCATTGCTAAGATGCCTGAGTAAAGAGGAGGGGCACACGATCCTCAACGAATTGCACTATGGGGCTGCGGGAAACCACAGCTCAGGTCGTAGCCTAACGGCACGAGCTAAAACCATGGGATACTTCTGGCCGTACATGAATGAGGACGCGAGGCATATGGCCCTCGTCTGCGATTTAATGCCAAAAATTTGGGAAGAAAATACATGCACCGGAGCAGTAACATTAAACTCCGTTATCGCCCTTGGCCTTTTTGCTAAATGGGGGATCGATATCGTGGGACCATTGCACGTCGGATCGGGGCAGAGGAAGTTCTTAATTGTAGCCACCGACTACTTTACTAAGTGGGTTGAGGCCGCCCCATTGAAACACATACGGGATAAAGATGTTTTCCGATTCATCTGGGAACACATCATATGTCGCTTTGGAGTACCGGCAGCAATCGTCTCTGACAACGGGAAATAATTACAAGGCAAGAACATCGACCTTCTATTCAACACCTACAACATCCGAAAGAGCAAGTCTACGCCCTGTACCCCCAAAGCAATGGACAGGCCGAGATCACGAACAAAACCATCGCCCATAACATGAAGAAGAAGCTTGACGGGGAATATGGAGAATGGTGCGAGGAACTCTATAACGTATTATGGGCATATAGGACAACTCGCAGAGAGGCAACCGGATTATCGCCTTTCATGCTAACATATGGGACCGAGGCCATCCTTCCCACGGAAGCAATGATACCCACCACAAGAACCGAAGCATGGAGGCGAAACATCTCAGCAGATCTTATCCTAGCAAAACTCGACGATCTAGAAGAAACAAGAGAGATGGCCCTGCAGAAAATGGAAAATTATCAACGAAGAATCCAGCGAGAATATAATAAACGGGTTCGACCCAGAGAATTTCAACCAGGGCAGTTGGTACTAAAGCATCTACCCAGTTATGAACGTGATAAAAAGGGCGGAAAGCTAGCACCACGATGGGGGGACCCTACACCATTGTCGAGAAGGTTGGTGAAGGGGCATACAAGATACTAAAACCGGACGGAACACCTGAGCCACGACCGTGGAATGCTACGCGACTAAAGCTATATCATCCATAAAACCAGGTATGATATCTTGTCATTTATTTCCGTGAAAGGCCACGTGGGGTTGGAAATATGACAAGTGCGTCTGAATGGTCGTTTCGAACCTGGGCGATGGCATTGTGCAAGTGTCGGGCGACTTACACTAAGACGGACTATTCGAACTCGGGGCGATGGCGGTGTGCAAGTGCCGAGGTAGTCCTAGGGCCCCGGCGGTTGGAAACCGATGGCGATTGTCGAGGCATGAGTACTCGACAATCGAGCAGTCAACATTGCTCCCCTCGCAAGTGGCCGAAATCACTTGCCCAAGAAGGTTAATCGATAACTTCTTGGGATATCGATCCCATAGAAATTAGGAAAGACCAACTACCCTTCCACTAGATCTCGAAAGACGGTGATGAGATACCTCAATCGGGACATGGCATCGGGCCCGATGATCCTCCTTGTTGAGTGTGTTCGACAGAAACGACATTTATGATTAACCTATCTATTCATGCAGGCATACATAACAAGGTCGCAAAAGTAAACCACACATCGTCAGCTTAACATAAATAAGAACAGTAACATGCACAATAGTGTCGGTAGCAAGAAAGACAACCAAATCGGCGACGCAGCACCCCATTAAAAGTTTACGAGAAATTAAAGGTGTTCGAGCGGATTACAACCCAAGGGAAAGGGTAAGAAAGCGACGCAGCGCTGCAAAATACATGTTCACTCTTTAGAAGTAACGAGCCCCGGAATCGCCTTCTTAGCAGCGGCATCGGCCCGCTTCTTATCCAAAGACCCTTCACACCGGCTTTAACCTTCGAGACGAGCTCATCATTAAACTTCGCCTTTTCGGCAGTAAGATTTTGCGCCAGCTGCGTCGACGCCGCTTCGGCAGTGGCCACCCGCTCGAGCAACTGAGACTCCCTCCCCTTCAATCGGGCAATCTCTTCTTCCAACGATGCCGCCTTCTTCGCTTTCGGGCCAAAACAACAAGGACGGTCGGTCACACAATAACAACACTAAGACAATGACAAGGGAAAGCACAACACGAGGCACACCACCTTCCAACAAAGGGGCAACTACTCTAATGGTCTCATCAGACTCAGACAGGCTACACTCGAGATAAGACATCTTTTAAGAAAGTTCTAGATATCGATGTTCGTTAAACTCATTAGTGGGGCAGTACTTCTTGTGATCGCTCCATTCGGCCCTCTGCCGGGAGTGGGCTATCTGCAAACCTGATAATTGAGCGCGAACCCACTCCAACTCCTCAGAAACCTTTTTGGACTCGTTAAGTTTCTCAAGGGATTCTCGGCTACACTTCTCGGCATCATCCCTCTCCCCCAAGATCCGGAGGCGATCTGCATGCAAATCTCAAACCTGAAGTCTCAGCCGACCACATTGACTCTCTAAGTTGTCGGCCAACAATGCTTTATCGGCGGCAATACCTTGGAATCGAGCTAAGTTCGCCCTAAGATTATCAATTTCCTCGGGGACATACTCAAAAGTCTCGTAGCGATGCAGTTTGGACTGAAGATCTTCAATCTCGGTCTCTAAACGATCGATCTTAGCATCCTTATTAACTATTCTCTGTTGTAAGTTCGAAACATGATCCCGTTCTATGTTCACTTCCCTTTTCAACAAACGACACCTCGTGGCTGCGTCGGCCTCCGCACTAGAAGATTCGGCTAGGCAGGTAGTACTAAGCTCAGGATATTGGCACTACAAGATCAATCATAACTAGTCGAAAGTAAAATAAATACCTTGGGTCTCGGCCAATCAAGCTTCTCCAGACTTTCGAGATCGTTCGCGTTTTTTGTTTGTAACAAGAGACGAAGACCCTCCTTCTCGGCGGCCTCCTTGCGTTGAAGGCAGCATTCAACAACGAGCGATTGATATCCTACAAACACCATTGTCGTTAGCAGTTACCCCATGGAGTGAAAGCATAACCTGAATAACACAAACTTACCAGTAGATCAAAAGTGCTTTTCAAACTAGCGTCATAAAACGAGACAGCCTGGATCTTCTCTTCATCTGACAGAGAGGAAAACTCAGGGGAAATGAGGGCCCCAAGAGAGTTGCACATAGGACCCGAGACAGTAAAAGACGTATTGCTGCCCGAGTTAGGAACTACGGAGACAAAGGCTCCGGCAAAGACTCGCTTCCAAAGAACAACATTTTCTTCACCACGAATAACCACATTATCCCCACCACTGGTGTCTCCTCCTCACCACCTTCAAGCATCATCCTCCTCATCAAAAAGACCATCATCATCATCATCATCGGACTCGAGATACACAACGCCGTTATCAAGAACAATCCCTTTATCGGCTAACTCCTGGGCACACGTTTTCCGGGCGAGATAGATCATCCTTGGTTTCCTTGCCTTTCCCTTTGGGCTTTCCACCTACAAGGGTAGACGAAACATCGGAAAGATTTCGAGGCGACTTCCTCATGAAATGTGATAAAGGCAGCCCGATCATCGGGATCCTCACCGTCCCTCGCCGAAGCGCCACCAGCCTTGTCAACCCTCAGCTTCTGCACATGATCCGATGTCAGAACCATGCAAGGCAACAAATAGGGGCACGTACATGTACGTCAAATAAAAATGAGTATATTTGTTACCTTCCCTGTCTCCTCCTCGGCTCCTGCAACTCTATCTCTTTTCCGAGGAACCAAAGACTCAGAAGGAACACCCTGGGACTTAGTCTGTAAAACACAAACATCAAAACATCACCCCGCGAGTGGCCCGAGCCAATCGATCAAGCTAGAAAATAGAGAAATACACTTACCCGATCGATATTGACCACCCAGAAAGGATAAAACCCGGCCGGAGGAGGAAATTTGCCACTCAGAAGAGGACCAGAAATAGCCAATGGAACCCGATCCCAAGCCGCGTCACTAGTATGACGGGCATGCTTGTTGGAACTATTTCCCTCGGGATCCTCATCCAATAGAAGCTTCCCGATACCTTCGGGAAGAGTCTTATGGCGATGAGGGCGGCAACAAAAACCGGCAAGATCGCCATTGGTAGCACCCGGCTCCGATAATTGTCGGCGGCGGCGGGAGTATAGTCACCCGCTTGAGAAGGATGATAAGTAGTAGGAGAACACTCGCCTCGGCCGCGCTTCTCCCACTCGGACAAAATACGAAAGGTATTGCCATTCCATTGAGCTAAGGCACGAGACGGACGGATCTTGGAGAGGTCTTCATACCAAAATGGTCGGTTGGGATCATACAGAGAAAAACGGCCCGAGCTCCAATTGGCCCTTGGTGACAATGGTCGCCTCGGCAGAGTGAGGAAACTTTAGGACATCATCTTTCTTTAAAACGCCTTTTGACCCGACAAGAGCCTCGACGTCATAACCATGGAGGTCGAACTCATCTTTCAAATTCTTTGAATGAATCGCTCATCCGACAAATCTTTAGCAACTCTCTTGTCAGCCCTACATGAAAACGAAGGAGGGTTATCAGAAAAGATAGAATCTAGAGCACGATAATCATGCTTAGAAGGGCTCTCTACAGCAAACAAAGAATCAAGAGATACACCGTCTTCATCAGAAAACACATAGCTCACGCACCTTTTGTCCGTCATGGAAGGAGTCGAAGATGCCATGAAAATTAGTAGAAGAAACGACCGGAGGAGCAAAAATACGACCAAAATCGGAAGTTGCAGCGGTGACGGAAACAAGGAAGATGCACAACGATGGAGGAAGAAGGAAAGAAACCTATGGAAAAGATAACTAATGATAATGAAGGAGAAGCAGAAAAAAACAGAGAGAAGGAGGAAAGATGGCTGAGGAAAAGTAAAAGGGGAATGAGGTTTAAGAATCAGGTTTATAAACCTCTCCGGTGGTAACCGACGAGGAAGGTAAACTGGTTGCAACGTTCGAAGGAAGTGGGGAACAACATGGCGGAAAACCCGGCATGACCAAGGACGTGGGAAGACGAGGCGGTTTCTTCCCCACGTGTCGATCACACGAGTGGAAGAAGGGGCATAAATGTAGGTGCAAATAATCCATGGAGCTAGGTGGAACCATCCTGACTAAGGGCGCACCAGGAGAAACGAGTATTAGAAGCACTGAATCACCTCACCAGGCCTGGGCACGGGGAAAGAGGAACAGAGACAGCTCGAAAAGCCGACATGAAGGGGAAAAAGCTTTGATGTGATGCTCGTCGAGTTCGAGGGCAATTAATGTACTGACAAGGTTGGTAAGGAGATGAGAGAAGCTCGGCCAAAACAAGACTCGACCAAGTATCTGAAGAGCGATGCCGATCATATCCACCCAACGGACGACATCGGGGGATGACACCACTCGGCCAAATGACTCGGCTCGATACAAAGTAGAGATCGACCGAGGCACCAGCAAGACACCCGAGAAGAAAATCCAGGAAGCTATACCAGGCTCAACACTGTAATATTGGTGTATCACCGCCTGTAGCTATAAATAGGGATCGTGTAGGAAGGTAGAAGGGGGGAAAAAGGAGGAGAGAGAAAGGAGAGTTGTATTAGGCATTAGTGAGCATTATTGTGTGTTGGATCCTTGTAACCTTGCGTGAAGTAATAAGATCACCCCTTAACCCCCGTGGACGTAGGTAATCATACCGAACCACGTAAATCTTGTGTTCTTTGATGTCTTTGTTCGTTTGCTTTTTAGTATATTTCACTCGGATGTAGTAGTAGGATTTTCTACATCTACAAATATCGTTACATTTGTCTTCATTTACTCGTTTCGCCGTTTAAACCCTTCTTTTTAGCAAATTGAACAAAGCATAATAATGGTGGAAGCAAGACTAGCTCGAACCATTGAGTCTAGTTTTCGTTAAACTATGGTCAGAAGGATTATAGTGAGCGATTCGTTAGGCGAGTCTCATTTTGATCCTACACTAGAAGCCTCACAGTATCAGTAGAAAATTGTAGGAATCCTACGGTTCAACCGTCTCCAGGGAATTCCGGCAACTTGTATAAGAAGGCCATCAGCACAGCGGTTGTTGAGGGCTGTCATTACTATCCATCGTCGTCAAGAAAGAAATCTTCCGATTTAACGTACGGATGATTAATGACTTCTGGCGCTAGGAATGTTAGGACAAGTAGTAATTAATGCATAGGGAAATTACCGAAAGCGATGTGTCGAGACAACTTTTCAAAGATTGTCCTTTACGGCCAAAACAATTTGACTGTTGAGACCAACACGCTAGCGTAAATGGAAGTGTACTATAAGAACTTTTCCTTGCCTTGACCGCTAACCGCCTGTACTCTATCCTTAACCTTTTTCAAAGCGGTTGAAGTAAGTGCTGTGGTACTTTGCTGACGTAGGTACGAACGGGCGGGCGAGCCGAGGAACGAAGACGATATCGAAGGAAATGGCGAGCACCTCCAGGACGAGTAGGATCCTAAGAAACCGAGTCACGGCGGGATCTAGTGTGCAAGAAGGACTCACGGATTCCCGACACGACGATCATCGGCCAAACAACCAGGGCGGGACTCAGGCATTAATCAAAGGCATGACTACTGTCGACGAGGAGGTCGATTTAGGCCGAGACGACGATCTCCCACCTGGGATGTTGAGGATTAACCCGAGCCAGATGGGGCCGAGGAATGAGGACAACATGGAAGATGGAAGAACCGCATCGGATACCGAGGAGGAGGAGGAAGTGCAGACGGTACAGAGGAACGAGGGAGAAAGAAAACCGATAGAGTACCAGCGAGAACTAAAACGACAAGGTGAGAGGCTTAGGCGAGTACATTTGGAAAGGGGCGACCACAACCGGGACATCCCCCCAGCAGCGGCCAACCATCCCGTAGCTCCGATCGTCCCCCCTGTCGTTCTCACTACGAGACCTCCAAATGCACCCCTAACATAACAGACACCAAGTGAATGGCCACTCTAGCCATGAAAGCACCGACCCAATGTTACTCGCTATATTGGCAAGCCAAAGAAGGCAATAAGACCTAATGAGAGAACTGCAAAGGAGAAACCTAGCTTTAGAACATGAAAACTACCAACTCCGTAACAGAGAACGGGGTCGAGAGGATCATCGAGCCGAGGCGCTTCTAGCAATCGACTCCCGAGGAACACCCCACCCTCCCCAAGCCGACAACGCATACCCGACCCTAATCGGCCGAGAGAAGGGTATGGGTCGGGTATGGGCCAGCCGAGGATTCTTCGACCGAGGAAGAAGCGACCAATGAAAGCACGGACGCGACAACAAAACAAAAGATCGAACGACTCGAGCAGATGGTCAAAAACCTGACTGAAACAACGAGGACGATAAGTTAAGCGATGTAATCGGCGAAGCCCGTAAGACACCGTTTACCGTGGAATTGGATCGGACTGTTCCCACCTAAGTGTACGTTGCCGATCTTCCCATCTAGGTTTGACGGCACGGGCGACGCAGGAGAGCACATCAAAATGTACGGCATGTCCTTGTTACAGTGGAAGAATCATGACGTGGTCATGTGCAAATTTTTCCCAGTGATGAGTGCCAAATATTGCATATTTATACACCTTTTTATTGGCACTTTACTCATCTTTTGTGCTCATAAATCAGATATTATCCCAGATTCTGTATTTTCTTTGTTTTCAAGAATAAATATTTGTATTAATTAATTTTGTGTTTTTAGGTAATAAATAAAGCTCGGAGAATCTGAGGAGCCAAAAGAGAGAAGAATTGGAGTCGAGCATCTATGGAGCAGAAAGCCAAAGCTCACAAGCAATGGTTGCAAACCAACAAGTAGCAACTCATCTACAAGACATGGGTTTGAGCTAGACCCGACCCGCGACCCGGATCCGAGCCCGTACACTCTAAGCCGTCGAGATCCCATCTTGCTGCATCCAACGCTCGCTGCTTCCACACGCATCGAAGTTTGCTTCTCCCGCTCAACACCAGATCACGCCAAAACCGCTTACCACCCTCGGCCGTTCAGATCTCCATCAGCTCCATCCTACGCTCGCTAGGCCCGTCTCATCACCACTCGATGTACCTGCTTCACAACAAAATCACCAACACCCTATACCCTAATCGAGCAAACCTATTCTCTTCCTCACTTTCTCTTTCTTCTCCCACGAGCTCTCTGCAAAACCCTCACCTCCACCTCCTTCGTCCCACGCCTGATGCAGAGTTCCATCATCACATCTCCTGTCAAATACCATCACCCAACCACTCCATCATCTGCGCCACCACTCTCTCCCTTATTTATCTTTTTTTTAGCTTCTCTTCAACCTAGAAGCTAGGTTAAAGATAAATAGGGTTAGGGTTTTCACCAACTCCGTTGCATGTTCGATTCGAGGTCGGGGACGCGCAAGGAGCGAGTAGCGAGTTTGGGTCATCATGTAGTTGTTATTTGAATTATTGTGGAGAGTATAAATTGAGGTTTGAGATGAAAGAGAAAGGAGTCAGTTTTAGTTTCAATTTAGGGTTCATGTTTAGTTTATATTTTGAATTAATTCAGTTTTAATGTTCATCATGTGCTAAATTTATCTAGCTAGGATTACAATGAAACCTTGAATCTTAGTTCTCGTGGTTCAACTATATTTGATTTGCTTTTGAATGTCTAAAATTTATAGATAACTTCAATTCAGCTTCCCATTGCTTTACTCTCACAATGAGTGCCATGTAGGCATTGTAGTTAGGCTAAAATTGCATTGAGTGAAGTTTCGACTTATACCTTAGAGATAAATGGCTAATTCTCTAGACTAGTTGTGCTTACTTAGACAACTAGTACTCTAGGTTAGTCCCTTAGCTGAAAATTAAGCTATCAATTGGTGAAACCCTTTAGATAGGAGATAAAATTGACACTTTATCCTTGTCTTGCCACAGGAATCAAGCACTCACATTAGTTGAATCCCATAACAAGAGTCATTGGTGGATTTGGCAATCCTAGTGTCTCTCAACAATCATTTTACACCTTACTTTACCTTTCAAAACTTCAGTTCATAATCACACCTTCATCTTAGTCTTAAGGACTTTAAACAATAGCTTGTATCTCTGTCACTTACATCACCTGGAAACACTTGAGTTAACCTTAGAATAACTTAGCATACACAAGTTCCCTGTGGAAAGACCTGTGCTTGCCACTGCCTTCAAGGCTCTGTGCACTTGCAGATTAGAACATAGGAAAGCATCTTTTAGCTCCTATCAAGTTTTTGGCGCCGCTGCCGGGGAACTTGGCGTGTGCCTTGTGTTCTTCAACTTGCTTTACTGATTTTCGACCCATTTTTGTACATATGTGCCTTACAATCCTGCTCTTAATCACTGATTTGTCTTCACTTAGCTTAAATTTATGCATTTGTACATCTTCATTACACCCTGTGTCATCTGCATCATTGGATAAGTAACTCAATCCATCTTTGTACATCTTTATTAACTTAGCTTAATCCATTCTGTGTCATTAGCCTTTGCAAATAAAATAGCCCTCAGAGCTTGGTCTTCCTGAACAGATAACCAAGTACAAAGTGGCTTATTATTCCATTATTCTTTTGCTTTGATTTACTGCAACATAGAGAACTGAAATTCTCTTTTGAGTAACAGTGCTTGCCATGAATTGTACAACCAAAGAAAGACAAGCAAGGAGCAAAGGGGGCTTGTGGATCCGCCTAAACCCATGCTATACTCGGTGGTAATGTATCCCAAACTTTTCATACATGAATGAATGAATGATACTTGCTTGTTTGACCATTGTGTTGATTGCCGGACCATTCTCACTTGCTAGCCCCTCAAAGCCGCAAAGCCGTGAACTTACCCTGTGAAAAAAAAAAAAAAAAAAAAAAAACCCTGATCTCTGCTTAAACCTGTGTTGCCTTGGTTGTAGCTCAGTGCTCATCTGTGCTCATCTCTGTGTGTTATGCCAATTGACAACTTCATTTTTGTGCACCTGAGCTTGCTAAGACCATCTCGCCATGCTCGTATGTGCATACTTGTTAACATAAATTCTGCTAAAATTGTTGTCTAAATTGACTCGCATATCAACCCCCGCCGTGTGTGATCTTTTGTGCTTAAATGTGTGTGAAGTAGCAAAGCTGGTGAATAGCATTTAGCCCGTGATTTTCAAACACACCACCTGGCACATGCTTCACCATTTGAGTGAGCACAACCTCAACCCCGTGCACCATTCACAAAATTTTTGTTTGATTCTTTGCACCTGCCAACTGGGATGTGCTATGTCTCTTTGTTGCTTTCTGAATTTGCTCTAATTTCTTGCTCCAAGCTCGAGCATAAACCACCAAGTTGTGACCACTTGTGCAATCGACAACCTAGACTCGGTTATTCTTTGCACAACTTGCCCAACGTGCCCGACCTTTTGCAAACTTTCTCACCACTAGAAACCGCTTTCTAAGTCTCACTCGATTTGGGCTTTGCTTCACAAAAATTTCAGCCCACATAGCTAAAACTCAACTTGGGCTTGCATTCCAACGAACCCACATCATCAAATCTGGGTGGGCTCTTTGCAAAATCAAAAGCCCAACCACTGGGCTCAACCTAAACTCAAGCCGTATCCTTCAATTGCTGAGTCAAGTAACACCAACTCTGGGCTCTACATTTCAAACCCAACTAAAGCCCGCATACCCAAACTAAACCAAACAATAAACCCACACCTTTTGGGCTAGAACCAATTCTCATTGGGCCTTACAACACCAATAACCAATCTTTTGGGTTTGAGTTTTGTTTTTGTGGGTTATTTTTGAGTTTTATTTTTGTGTGTTGAACTTGTTGGTGTGTTAACATGCTAGACGCTAGCTAGGCTATGATTGTGTCTTTTAGAGACCAAACAAACCGACTAGTTAGAATCCGCCCGGACGAAATCGTTAGCATACCCAGTTCTTCTACGAAAAAGCCCAATTCCATCGTAAAGCCCATCCGAATCGAAACCATGGGTGATGAACAAAACCAACCCCGTAGTCTCAAGGACTACATGTACCCAACTAGGGCAACCCAGCCCTCTTGCATCATTCTCACAAACTAGATGCTTGTCAGTTTGAACTGAAAGCAAGTACAATTCATATGCTACCCGTGTTTAGAGGGGTCAATGCTGAGAACCCCTACCATCACGTGAGAGACTTTGAGGATATTTGTGGGACTCTGCGTTTTAACCAAATGCCAGAGGAGTCCCTCAAATTGAGATTGTTTCCTTTTCTCTGAAAGACAAAGCCAAGTCTTGGCTACATGCTCTACAACCCACAGTCCATTAGAACTGGGATGACCTCACAAAGGAGTTTTTCAAAAGTTTTTCCCAAACCATAAGATCATGGCAATTCGCCAAAGTCTAAATGGTTTTGTGCAATTAGAAGACGAAACTCTAGCAAGGTACTTGGAGAGATTCAATGAATTATTACTCCAATGTCCCCACCATGGTTTTGAAAAATGGAGACTCGTGCAAATATTGTATGAGGGTCTAGATGTTAGAACCCGAACCACAGTCGAGTCAATGTGCAATGGTGCATTTATTGACAAGAGTGCCGATGACGCTTGGGCTTTTCTAATCGAAGTCGCCGAAAAGACTCAACAATGGGAGTCCATCCGTGAACCGAGAAGGACTACCCCTGTACAAAATGTTCATAGAATCGAGTCTGACTTTGAGGGAAATGCAAAAATGGCATCTTTGGCCCGGAGAATAGAAGTGCTTGAGTTGGAAAAGAATGTAAAATCAAATGCCCCTACTCTCCGTGACCAAATTGATAGGGCCACTTGTGCCGCATGCCATAGTTCTGACCACTTAGTGGACAGCTGTCCCGATTTATATGCATTTCAAGAGTCCAAGTCCGAGCAAGCCAATGCATTGTACCAGAGACAAGAGAACAACCCTTATTCTCAAACCTACAACCCAGGGTGGAGGAATCACCCTAACTTCTCATGGTCCAAGGGACCTGCAAAGGGGACCAACACATAACAACCAAGGATACTCATATCCTAGAAACCCCAAGTACAACCACCCCTCAAGACCGGTAGAGAAAAGACTAGCTTGGAAGATCATGTCATTCTGTTGACCCAAGGTCTTTCAAAACTTGAGAAAACTACCGACCAACGTCTCACAACCCTAGATCTTAAGATAGGGCAAATCTGTGATGCATTGAATGAGAGAGAGAAAGGAAAATTCCCTAGTCAACCCCTACAAAATCCAAAGACTGTGTTTCAAGCAAGCTCCTCTACCTGCAATGAAACTTCACATAGTCAAGCAAATGCTGTCACCACTCTCCGTAGTGGTAGAATTGTTGAGAACCATGTAGGTGTGCCACCTTCAAGCGAGTCTACATCGGACTCCCAAGTACACACAACACCACCTAAACATCTACTCGTAGAGAAAGAATCTGAACCCATTGAGAAAACCAAGAGTCCTACTAATATAGATGTTCCTGTGCCAAGTCATGTTCCTGTTGCTCCATTTCCACAACGGTTGGTGCAACAGAAGGGGGGTACCCAATACAACGAGATGTTGGAATTGTTCAAAAGAGTTAACATAAACATTCCATTTCTCGAAGCAATCAGCAAATACCTGCCTATGCTAAGTTTTGAAGGACTGTGCACACAAAAAAAGCGAAAGCTTCATGTGCATAAGCGTGCCTTTCTCACCGAGCAAGTAAGTTCAATTATTCAAAACAAAACCCCACCTAAGTTTAAAGACCAGTGTAGCCCGACTATCTCTTGTACTATAGGTGAGCATACAATCGAAAAGCTTTATTGGACTTAGGAGCTAGTGTGAATCTACCGCCATATTCTGTGTATGTGCAGTTAGGTCTTGGGGAATTGCAACCCACTCTGTCACGCTACAATTAGCGGACAGATCTCGTGAGAGTCCCTCGGGAATCGTTGAAGATGTGCTAATCAAGGTTGATAAATTTTATTTCCCCTGGACTTCATTGTGTTAGATACCCAACTGTGCAAAATCCACGAAAATCATATTCCCGTTATCTTAGGACGTCCCTTCTTGGCAACGTCAAACGCTATCATAAATTGTCGTAGCGGGATATTGAATTTGTCTTTTGGCAACATGACTTGTAGAACTGAATGTCTTTCGTGTGAACCAACAACCCATAGAGTGTGATGATGATGAATTGCACGAGGTTAACATGATTGAGAGTCTCGATTCAAGACTCATTGCCCGACATTTTGTCGGTGGACCCCGTGCAAGCATGTTTAAACAATTTTGACTTAGATCTCTTCAGTTCTGAGTACATTAGTGAGGTCCACTCTTTGCTAGAGTCTGTGCCACCCATGGATATTGCCAAATGGCGAGAATGCAAAAGGAAACTCTTCCACTCTCTCGATACCACATCTGCCCCACCTCTTGACACACCACCTAAGCTTGATTTGAAACCTTTACCCGATACCTTGAAGTATGCATTCTTAGGTCCTTCTGAGACTTTACCTGTGATTATTGCATCATGTTTAGACACGGAACAGGAAAGTAGACTCCTAGAAGTACTTTAAGAACATAAAGGTGCCTTAGGTTGGACCATCTCCGATCTTAAGGGTATAAGTCCCACAATTTGCATGCATCACATAAACCTTGAGGAGAACACTAAACCATCTAGGGAAATGCAAAGGAGACTTAACCCCAACATGAGAGATGTTGTCAAGGGTGAGATTCTCAAATCGCTTGACGCGGGTATCATCTACCCGGTCCCGATAGGTAGTGGGTCAGTCCTATTCAGGTAGTACCCAAGAAGTCTGGCATTACTGTTGTTCAAAACGAGATGAATGAGCTACTTCCCACCCGTGTGACCACTGGGTGGCGAGTATGTATTGATTATAGAAAACTGAACACGGTAACCAAGAAAGACCATTTTCCCCTTCCCTTCATTGACCAAATGCTGGAAAGGTTAGCCAAACATAAGTACTACTGCTTCTTAGATGGCTATTCTGGCTACAACCAAATTCACATAGCACCCGAAGACCAACAAAAGACCACATTTACATGTCCTTATGGAACATTTTCTTATCGTCGTATGCCTTTTGGGCTGTGCAATGCACCCGCTACTTTTCAACGTTGCATGATGAGCATTTTTTCCGACATGGTAGATAAGTTTCTTGAGATTTTTATGGATGATTTTTCCGTGTTTGGATCTTCATTTGATGAGTGTTTGCATCACCTCACATGTGTGCTAGTTAGGTGTAAGGAGAAGAGTTTGGTCTTGAATTGGGAAAAATGCCATTTTATGGTTAATTCGGGCATTGTTCTAGGGCATATTATCTCGGAAAAGGCATAGAAGTAGACAAAGCCAAGGTAGATCTCATTCAACAATTGCCTCAACCTCGTTGTGAGTGAGGGACATTAGATCATTTCTAGGCCATGCGGGTTTTTACCGCCGATTCATCAAAGACTTTAGTAAAATTTCCACGACCTTTATGCAATCTTCTTGCAAAAGATGTTGCATTTGTCTTTGATGATGCTTGTAAGGAATCATGGGAGCAACTGAAGGCTCTCCTTACATCTGCCCCTATAGTCGACCCCGATTGGTCATTACCATTTGAGATTATGTGTGATGCGTCCGACTATCTTTGTAGGAGCTGTTTTTAGCCAAAGAGTAGACAAACTTCCATACGTGATCTACTATGCTAGTAAAACCCTTAATGATGCTCAATTGAATTATTCCACTACTGAGAAGGAGTTACTAGTCTTGTGTTTGCATTAGACAAGTTTAGATCTTATTTAATAGGGTCTAAGGTCATCATTTATTCTGATCATGCTGCATTGAGATATCTTCTTTCTAAGAAAGATGCTAAGGCTCGTCTAATTCGATGGGTACTCTTGCTACAAGAGTTTAACCTCGAAATTCGAGATAAGAAAGGGTCAGAGAATGTTGTTGCCGATCACTTGTCTAGGTTGAATGTTGAATCTGGTGATGATTCTGTGTTAATTAGGGAATCATTCCCTGATGAGCAATTGATGCTTGTGGCTGAAATGCCATGGTTTGCTGATATTGTCAACTACCTTGCTACAGTAGAATGCCCTTGCATTGGTCTAAACAAGACCGTTCCAAGTTCTTGGCTGAAGTTAAACATTTCCTTTGGGATGACCCATATTTGTTTAAGTACTGCCAAGACCAAATCATTAGGAGATGTGTCCCCACCCTGAACAAAGGGACGTCATCTCTTTCGTCATGACCATGCTTGTGGAGGCCACTTTAGTGCCAAGAAAACTACTGCAAAGATCTTGCAAAGCGGTTTCTATTGGCCAACACTGTTTAAGGATTGCCATGCATTCTGTGTTGCTTGTGACCGATGCCAGAAACTAGGAAGTATATCTAGGAGAAACATGATGCCCTTACAACCCATATTGATTGTTGAACTGTTTGATGTTTGGGGCATTGATTTCATGGGTCCATTTCCGAATTCTGAAGGTAAATTGTACATCCTTGTAGCTGCCGATTATGTCTCTAAGTGGGTAGAGGCCATTGCATCCAAAACCAACGACCATAAAGTTGTTCTTTCCTTTCTTAAGGAGAACATTTTCTCCCGTTTTGGAACCCCGAGAGCGATAATCAGTGATGGAGGTAGTCATTTCTGCAATAGACCCTTTGAATCACTAGTGCGCAAGTATGGAATCACTCACAAGGTCGCAACACCTTACCATCCTCAAACCAGTGGCCAAGTGGAAGTGTCCAATAGGGAAATTAAGCATATTCTTGAGAAGACCGTCAATCCTTCTAGGAAAGATTGGTCTTTGCGCTAAACGATGCTTTATGGGCCTATAGGACTGCATACAAGACTCCCATTGGGATGTCTCCTTACAGACTTGTGTACGGGAAAGCATGCCATTTACCTGTTGAGTTAGAACACCGTGCATTTTGGGCTGTGAAAAAGCTGAATTTTGATCTTGATAAGGTCAGTACTTGTAGGGAAACTTCAACTCAATGAGTTAGAAGAATTGAGAAACGATGCATATGATAGTGCCAAAACGTACAAACATAGAATGAAGGTGTTTCATGACAAGCGCATTCTGCAAGTCTTTCACCCCAGTCAAAAGTTTTATTGTACAACACTAGATTGCACTTGTTTCCGTGGAAGCTACGTTCTCGATGGTCCGGACCATTCGTGGTACGTCACTGCTTTTCCCCATGGAGCGGTAGAAGTTGAAAACCCAGCAAACAAGAACATTTTCAAAGTCAATGGTCGAGATTGAAACCATTTCTCGGAACATCTTCCACCGAAGTTGAGACCGTTGACTTGGAAGACCCCATCTATGTGGACTGATCTAGTTCACTTGTGTACATACTTATGGACTAAAAATCCATCGTCTTTCCCTTTTCTTTTTCTTTTGCATAATTTTGATGTGTGCTAACCAACCTTTTTGTCTTGTGCTCGTGATTGTTTGCTTTCAAAGCATTCATCTTTCTATGGTTTAGCAACACCCTTGTACATCCAGGTAATCTCTTCCCTTTTCTTTATTTAACATAGTTCTCTCGGTATGTGACTTTTTAAATTCTTATTATCTGTTGACACATTGAGGACAATGTTTAATTTAGGTTTGGGGGTACATACATTTGCATATAGAGTTTTTAGTCTTTCTTTTCAAAAAAAAAAAAAAAAAAAAAAAAAAAAAAACTCTTTGTAAATACTTGCATGAAAAACCTCCAACTTTTAGAGATTTTAGAGTCACTAGCATGCTTTTAGCTATGTTTACATAGAGAGTCCGGCCGAAATAACAAGAACTTGGAAGTCTTGGAGAACGCAATCGGGTTCCTTAGTTGATTAGAGCGTTAAAGTCGGATTTAACCATACCCGGAGGGCGAATTAGGTGTTGTTTAGATATTCGGTAGTAGAATTGTGATCAACCATAGTGGAGACTACCCATTTTACATCAAGCGAGGTACCGACCTTCACTCTTTGTGACTTTCTAGAAAAGCTTTTAGAGTGTGTGTCACCGTACGTCAATTCCGGGTAGGAATGGTGAGCTACCCAACTTCGCACCACTATCAAAGACTACTTTTGTTCTCTTGAGTGCTAATTCCGTCAATCATGAGGGTGACGTCTAAAGATGAAAACTCCTTCTAAATATCGATTTGCAGTTAACATCACTCTCTCTCTCAATCGGTAGTTCCATAGAAACACATCATCGTCAGCAAGCGGAGCAACATCAGAATATTCGAAGAAAAGTTGATATAGTCCAAGGTTACGTGCAACAAAGAAAGGAAAATAAAAAGAAGATGAGAATTAATGAAATTTTTAAAATTAAGACAATACAAGTTATGGAAATTGTGTGATATAGTCCTTCATCCATGGAGTTAGTAGTTTTATTGTTTTTATTTTCAATTAATGTATATAGTGAAGTTCTTAAAAAAAAAAAAAAAAAAAAAAAAAAAAAAAAAAAAAAAAAAAAAAAAGTTTATTTTCTTAGTTTTGATACCAACATGGTAAAGAAGAAAATTCCAAGTAACAAGGAAATTGAGTAGAAAAGTTAAAAATTGTCAAGTTTTGTGAAGTTTAGAAGTTCGTCATCAACATTTGAAGACCGAAGAGTGAAGACGTTTCTATGGTTCTTATGAGAGAGTGATATTAATTGCCGATCGGGTGAAAAGGTAGTGAGTACTCCCACCCTTGCTAATGGTTGATTTCCTTCCTTAGAGATCATCAGAAAAAAGATTCTTTTTGTCCACACTTTTGTGGAGTCTCCAGATTTTATTTCGGAAGGTTATCCTTCTTACCTACAACGTGTGCGGGATTTCTCTCTTTATTCCCGCTGCACACATGAGAGACTAAAAAAGCGATCTTTTTGAGTGCAATTATCATAAAACCCTAATGGTGAGGCAGAAGTCGAGGCTTATGATCACAATCGAATCCGAATTCTTTCATATGGTATGGTTACTTCTCGCTCAGCACTTAAGGATGAGAATGCGTTCTTTAGTAGTTCTAACTTCTTGTTACTAGCACGCAGAAACTCTATGTCCTCATAGCTCCTTGGATGCTTGAGACTCTTTTACACTCTGAAGTTGGAGAAGGTTTTGTGGGTACACCTCTGGTAAACCCTCACGAGACTACAACTCGTCCACTAGGGACACCTAGGGGTTTAAAGGCTTAGTGCATACGCTAAATGCATTCGAGACCTCTACGACGGTGGTATAGTTAGGATTTCTTTATTTTTGTTTCACTTGAGGACAAGTAAAATTCAGGTTTGGGGGTATTTGATGAGTGCCAAATATTGCATATTTATACACCTTTTTATTGGCACTTTACTCATCTTTTGTGCTCATAAATCGAGATATTATCCCGATTCGTATTTTCTTTGTTTTCAAGAATAAATATTTGTATTAATTAATTTTGTGTTTTTAGGTAATAAATAAAGCTCGGAGAATCGAGAGCCAAAAGAGAGAAGAATTGGAGTCGAGCATCTATGGAGCAGAAAGCCAAAGCTCGCGCAATGTTGCAACCCAACAAGTAGCAACTCATCTACAAGACATGGGTTTGAGCTAGACCCGACCCGTGACCCGGATCCGAGCCCGTACACTCTAAGCCGTCGAGATCCAATCTTGCTGCATCCAACGCTCGCTGATTCCACACGCATCGAAGTTTGCTGCTCCCGCTCAACACCAGATCACGCCAAAACCGCTTACCACCCTCGGCCGTTCGGATCTCCATCGGCTCCATCCTACGCTCGCTAGGCCCGTCTCATCACCACTCGATGTACCTGCTTCACAACAAAATCACCAACACCCTATACCCTAATCGAGCAAACCTATTCTCTTCCTCACTTTCTCTTTCTTCTCCCACGAGCTCTCTGCAAAACCCTCACCTCCACCTCCTTCGTCCCACGCCTGATGCAGAGTTCCATCATCACATCTCCTGTCAAATACCATCACCCAACCACTCCATCATCTGCGCCACCACTCTCTCCCATATTTATCTTTTTTTTAGCTTCTCTTCAACCTAGAAGCTAGGTTAAAGATAAATAGGGTTAGGGTTTTCACCAACTCCGTTGCATGTTCGATTCAGAGGTCAGGGACGCGTCAAGGAGCGAGTAGCAGGTTTGGGTCATCATGTAGTTGTTATTTGAATTATTGTGGAGAGTATAAATTGAGGTTTGAGATGAAATAGAAAGGAGTCAGTTTTAGTTTCAATTTAGGGTTCATGTTTAGTTTATATTTTGAATTAATTCAGTTTTAATGTTCATCATGTGCTAAATTTATCTAGCTAGGATTACAATGAAACCTTGAATCTTAGTTCTGGGTTCAACTATATTTGATTGTTCTTTTGAATGTCTAAAATTTATAGATAACTTCAATTTCAGCATTCCCGATGCTTTACTCTCACAATGACTGCCATGTAGGCATTGTAGTTAGGGCTAAAACTCCAGACTTTGGTGAAGTTTCAGCTCATACCTTAGAGATAAATGGCTAATTCTCTAGACTAGTTGTGCTTACTTAGACAACTAGTACTCTAGGTTAGTCCCTTAGCTGAAAATTGAGCTATCAATTGTTGAAACCCTTTAGATAGGAGATAAAATTGACACTTTATCCTTGTATCCGTCACAGAATCAAGCACTCACATTAGTTGAATCCCATAACAAGAGTCATTGGTGGATTTGGCAATCCTAGTGTCTCTCAACAATCAGTTTACACCTTACTTTACCTTTCAAAACTTCAGTTCATAATCACACCTTCATCTTAGTCTTAAGGACTTTAAACAATAGCTTGTATCTCTGTCACTTACATCACCTGGAAACACTTGAGTTAACCTTAGAATAACTTAGCATACACAAGTTCCCTGTGGAAAGACCTGTGCTTGCCACTGCCTTCAAGGCTCTGTATACTTGCAGATTAGAACATAGGAAAGCATCTTTTAGCTCCTATCACCCAGCAGGTCTGGAGGGCGAGGCGAAGAGTTGGTTCTACACCCTACCCGATGAATCCGTTGGGAGCTATGCAGTCCTGGTAGAAACCTTCCTCGAAACTTACATGCATAACAGTATAGCTCGGCCCAGAGTCGATAAGTTGTTCACCCGGCACGAAGACTCGAGGGAGCCGTTGCGCTCTTTTAACTATTGACAGATGGAGAAAGTTATGTACGGACATTGGGAAGGCGCGGTCGACCAACGGGATATTCGGTTTCGAGAATTCATTAAGGAAGTCGATCCCATCCTGGGTAGCAATGTACACCGAGAAGCCTAAGACACTAAGAGATCCGGAAGATGCAAGAGCACTACATCGCCTAGAGGAGATTCAGGAAGGAGCGCAAGATGAGGAATACAAGAGACAAGCGCCACAAAGTAGAGGCCGCCCGCGAGAAGCCACGAAGTGATCTCGAGAAAAGGCCGGCACCCAAAGATCGGGGAAAACAAAAAGTTAGGGTCGAGAAAGGAAAGAAGCCTCGCCACGAGCCAAGGTCTTATACTCCATTAAATGCACCATTAGAAGAGATATTCAAGGAAGTCGAAAAGAGGAATGATATCCGATATCCCAAGACTCGGGGAATTCAGTTCGACGGAACAAGGAACCACCCGGAGTTCTGCCATTATCACCAGTTCCACGGCCATTCGACTAACGATTGTAGGGAAGTGAAAGACATCGTCCAGCACCTAATCCGAGATGGATATTTACGACATTTCGTCAAGACATCGTCGACACCTGCTCAGCCCGACGTCCCAGTGCACCAAATAAGAATCAATCGCGGCACCCAGTTCGCCTGCAACACCATATCACACTCGGCAACTCAGGGGTACGACTTGGGAACTGGTATCACCTCGAGAATTCACAAAAGGGATCGATCGGGCAAAGAAATCCTCGGTGTGGCCAAGACCACTGCCCATGGAACCATGGATGATGCAGCCCGATCACCTTCTCGGCGAAAGACGTCCCATTGAACGGCCAAGCACACGGGGATCCCTTAGTGATAACTCGTTGATCAAGGAATGTGGCGTCCGCAGATATTAATGGACAACGATGACTCGCCCAAGTCTGTTCTATGACACTTTCAAGAGGATGGAATTGTCCGATGACATCCCGATCCCGTCAACCTATCGAATTTACGGCTTCAACGGTCCGGTGACATTACCAAAGGGAGAAGTCACCCTCCTAGTCTCGGACGGAGAGGATTCCTTGACACACTCACCACCTTTTGCGTGGTCGATGTTGTGTCACCATACGAAGCGATTCTGGTCGGCCCGGCTTGCGGGAATTAAAGGAGTCGCCTCGGCCTATCATCAAAGATTGCGGTTCCCATCTTATCGAGGAGTGGTAGAGGTGCTAGGCGACCCCGGGCGGCGAGGCGTGGCGTGCGAGATAGACGTCCAGCGGGAATGAGGAGAGACGGTCAAGGAAACGACAAGAAAAGAACAAGTCTAAGGAAATAAAGGCGGGAGAGGAGTTGGAAAGGGTAATGTCACAAGCCATCGCTACCTTTGAAGCCATGAGAAAGAGACCTTATAGCAACCACGGGAGCCGATAACAATCGGCGAACCAAAGCTGCATTTCTCGGCCCTAGAACCAACCCGACAAGTCAATCTGGGCACCGAGGATGAGCCAAGATTAGTGAGAATAGGGTCTCTCTTAACAAACGAACAATCTCAGCAGTTGATAACTCTTTTGAAGGATCACATGGATATATTTGCTTGGCAAATGCACGACATGGAAGGAATTGACCTAAGTCTGTTTCGCACCACCTACGGATAGACCCCAAGTTCAAACCTATCGGACAAAAGATGAGAAGAATCGCACCCGAGTTACAACCGGCGGTGGAGGCCGAGTCAAGAAATTGTACGCTGGCAGAATCATCCGAAAAGCCCAATACCCACAATGGATATCTAATATGGTGATAGTCCCCAAAAGGAATGGGGGCGTTCGAATCCGCATCGACTACGATGACTTGAACAAAGCATGCCCAAAGGACAGCTTCCCTATCCCCAAAGATCGATCGGCTAGTGGAATCCATTGTCGGGTATAAGGCGATAACGCTCATGGACGGATACTCAGGATATAATCAAATACCCCTGGCCCCCGAAGATCAAGAGCATACATCCTTCTTCACACCAAGAGGATTGTACTGCTACACCAAAATGCCATTTGGATTGAGAAATGCAGGCGCCACCTATCAAAGGTTGGTGGAAGACATGTTCAAGATAAAATACACGACACCATTGAGGTGTATGTGGACGACATGTTGGTCAAGAGCAAGGTGGCCAAAGAACCACATCGACGACCTCAGAGGCATATTTCAAACCATGAGGAGATACAAGATGAGGGTAAATCCGGCCAAGTGCACTTTTTGGGTTACCTCGAGCAAGTTTTTAGGATACATAATCACCGACAAAGGAATTGAAGCCGACCCGGATAAAATCGTAGCGTCGTGGAAATGCCATCGCTCGTATGTGATCAAAGACGTGCAACGATTGAATGGGAACTTGGCGGCCTTAGGATCGATTCATCTCTCTACGTCCGACAAGTGCAAGGACTTCTTCGGGACATTACGAAAAGGAGAGAAGTTTAAATAGACTAAGGAGTGTGAAGAAGCATTTCAAAAAATCAAGCAACATCTCGCGAGTCCGGCAGGTGTTACAGAGACCCGAGCCCGAGGACATACTAACACTATATCTTGGGGAAACCGGTCACGCCATTAGCGCCGCACTAGTCAAGAACGCGGGAGGGGAAGAAAAGCCGGTGTATTTCATAAGCAAGACCATGAATCCAGCAGAAAGGAACTACACCAGGATCGAGCAACTAATATTAGCATTGGTGTTTGCAACACAGAAGCTCCGAACGTATTTCCAAACCCACAAGATTAGGGTGTTTACAAAGTACTCCATAGAGTCGATGCTAACAATGCAGCCCGAGTCGGGACGGATCTCTAAGTGGAGTGCGCAAATAAAGCAGTTCGACATTGTTTACGAAATGAGAACAGCGGTAAAAGCACAGGCAGTGGCCGACTTCCTGGCAGACTTCCCCCTCAGCGACGAAGACGAAGTAGAAGACATACCCGGAATGGAGGAAGACCAAGAAGACCCGTCTGACCTGCTCGAGTCATGCAGCCCGACACGATGGGAGGTTTTCGTGGATGGGTCATCCAATAAAGATGGATCGGGTTTGGGATTGGTCTTCACGACGCCAAAGGGGAAAAAGATGGTCCACTCATTTAGGCTCGAGTTTAAAGCAACTAACAATGTCACAGAATACGAGGCGGTAGTACATGCTTTGCGCTTGATAGTGGAGATGGGAATCCAAGAGGTACGGCCTACGAGCGACTCCCAACTAGTTGTCCGACAAATTAGCGAGCAATACGCCATACATGACCCTCTACTACAGAAATACTGGGAGCTCGTACAATTCTACATCGGCCAGATACCGAGCATCAAGTTTCGGCATATCTGTAGAAAGGACAATCGCCACTCGGACGCCCTGGCGTACATTGCTTCCATGTTGACAGATTCAACCGTCGAAGGCATCGAGTTATGAGGGTCTTAATGCCTTGATTGCCGAGACCGTGGATATCGGGCGCACGTGTCGCGGCAACCACTACCGATCAATATCGGGCCGATGATTGGGAAACCGATTCACGAATACCTCGAAACAGGAAAGTTGCCAAAGGGGCGACCCGAGATCAACAAGATCAAGAGCAAAGCGGCTGCGTACGAACTTCGAGACGGCACCCTATACAGAAAGTCATACCTGGGGCCATTGCTAAGATGCCTGAGTAAAGAGGATGGGCACACGATCCTCAACGAATTGCACTATGGGGCTGCGGGAACCACAACTCAGCCGTAGCCTAGCGGCACGAGCTAAAACCATGGGATACTTCTGGCCGTACATGAACGAGGACGCGAGGCATATGGCCCTCGTCTCGCGACGAATGCCAAAAATTTGGGAAGAAAATACATGCACCGGCGAGTAACATTAAACTCCGTTATCAGCCCTTGGCCTTTTGCTAAATGGGGATCGATATCGTGGGACCATTGTACGTCGGATCGGGGCAGAGAAGTACTTAATTGTAGCCACCGACTACTTTACTAAGTGGGTTGAGGCCGCCCCATTGAAACACATACGGGATAAAGATGTTTTCCGATTCATCTCGGGAACACATCATATGTCGCTTGGAGTACCTGCGGCAATCGTCTCGACAACGGAAACAATTACAAGGCAAGAACATCGACCCGCTATTCAACACCTACAACATCCGAAAGAGCAAGTCCACGCCCCTGTACCCCCAAAGCAATGGACAGGCCGAGATCACGAACAAAACCATCGCCGATAACATGAAGAAGAAGCTTGACGGGGAATATGGAGAATGGTGCGAGGAACTCTATAACGTATTATGGGCATATAGGACAACTCGCAGAGAGGCAACCGGCTTATCGCCTTTCATGCTAACATATGGGACCGAGGCCATCCTCCCCACGGAAGCAATGATACCCACCACAAGAACCGAAGCATGGAGGCGAAACATCTCAGTAGATCTTATCCTAGCAAAACTCGACGATCTAGAAGAAACAAGAGAGATGGCCCTACAGAAAATGGAAAATTATCAACGAAGAATCCAGCGAGAATATAATAAACTGGTTCGACCCGGAGAATTTCAACCGGGCGGTTGGTACTAAAGCATCTACCCGATTATGAACGTGATAAAAAAGGCGAAAAAGCTAGCACCACGATGGGGGGACCCTACACCATTGTCGAAAAGGTTGGTGAAGGGGCATACAAGATACTAAAACCGGACGCGAACACCTGAGCCACGACCGTGGAATGCTACGCGACTAAAGCTATATCATCCATAAAACCAGGTATGATATCTTGTCATTTATTTCCGTGAAAGGCCACGTGGGGTTGGAAATATGACAAGTGCGTCTGAATGGTCGTTTCGAACCCGGGGCGATGGCATTGTGCAAGTGCCGGGGTGACTTACACTAAGACGGACTATTCGAACTCGGGCGATGGCAAGGTGTGCAAGTGCCGAGGTAGTCCTAGGGCCCCAAGGTTGGAAACCAGTGGCCGATTGTCGAGGCATGAGTACTCGACAGTCGAGCAGTCAACATTGCTCCCCTCGCAAGTGGCCGAAATCACTTGCCCAAGAAGGTTAATCGATAACTTCTTGGGATATCGATCCCATAGAAATTAGGAAAGACCAACTACCCTTCCACTAGATCTCGAAAGACGGTGATGAGATACCTCAATCGGGACATGGCATCGGGCCCGATGATCCTCCTTGTTGAGTGTGTTCGACAGAAACGGAATTTATGATTAACCTATCTATTCATGCAGGCATACATAACAAGGTCGCAAAAGTAGACCACACATCGTCGCCTTAACTTAAATAAGAACAAAGAACATGCACAATAGTGTCGGTAGCAAGAAAGACAACCAAATCGGCGACGCAAAGACCCCATTAAAAGTTTACGAAAATTAAAGGTGTTCGAGCGGATTACAACCAAGGGAAAGGGTAAGAAAGCGACGCAGTGCTGCAAAATACATGTTCACTCTTTAGAAATAACCCCGGAATCGCCTTCTTAGCAAAATGGCATCGGCCCGCTTCTTATCCAAAGACCGCCTTCACACCCGCTTTAACCTTCGAGACGAGCTCATCATTAAACTTCGCCTTTTCGGCGGTAATATTTTGCGCCAGCTGCGTCGACGCCGCTTCGGCGGTGGCCACCGCTCGAGCAAATCGAGACTCCCTCCCCTTCAATCGGGCAATCTCTTCTTCCAACGATGCCGCCTTCTTCTGCTCGGCTGCCAAAACAACAAGGACGGTCAGTCACACAATAACAGCACTAAGACAATGACAAGGAAAGCACAACACGAGGCACACCACCTTCCAACAAAGGGGCAACTACTCTAATGGTCTCTTCGGACTCAGACAGGCTACACTCGAGAGAAGACATCTTTGAAGAAAGTTCTAGATATCGCTGTTCGTTAAATTCATTAGTGGGGCAGTACTTCTTGTGATCACTCCATTCGGCCCTCTGCCGGGAGTGGGCTATCTGCAAACCTGATAATTGAGCGCGAACCCACTCCAACTCCTCAGAAACCTTTTTGGACTCGTTAAGTTTCTCAAGGGATTCTCGGCTACACTTCTCGGCAGCATCCCTCTCCCCAAAGATCCGGAGGCGATCTGCATGCAAATCTCGAACTCAAGTCTCACCACCACATTGACTCTCTAAGTTGTCGGCCAACAATGCTTTATCGGCGGCAATACCTTGGAATCGAGCTAAGTTCGCCCTAAGATTATCAATTTCCTCGGGGACATACTCAAAAGTCTCGTAGCGATGCAGTTTGGTCAAGATCTTCAATCTCGGTCTCTAAACGATCGATCTTAGCATCCTTATTAACTATTCTCTGTTGTAAGTTCGAAACATGATCCCGTTCTATGTTCACTTCCCTTTTCAACGAACGACACCTCGTGGCAGCGTCGGCCTCCGCACTAGAAGATTAGGCTAGGAAGGTAGTACTAAGCTCAGGATATTGGCACTACAAGATCAATCATAACTAGTCTAAAGTAAAATAAATACCTTGGGTCTCGCCAACCGCTTCTCCAAATTTTCGAGATCGTTCGCGATCTTGTCAGAACAAGAGACGAAGACCCTCCTTCTCTGGCGGCCTCCTTGCGTTGAAGTGCAGCATTCAACAACGAGCGATTGATATCCTACAAACACCATTGTCGTTAGCGATTACCCCATGGCGTGAAAGCATAACTCGAATAACACAAACTTACCAGTAGATCAAAAGTGCTTTTCAAACCAGCGTCATAAAACGAGACAGCCTGGATCTTCTCTTCATCTGACAGAGAGGAAAACTTAGGGGAAATGAGGGCCCCAAGAGAGTTGCACATAGGACCCGAGACAGTAAAAGACGTATTGCTCCCCGAGTTAGGAACTACAGGATACAAAGGCTCCAGCAACTCGCTTCCAAAGACAACATTTTCTTCACCACGAATAACCACATTATCCCCACCACCAGGTGTCTCGTCCTCACCACCTTCAGCATCATCCTCCTCATCAAAAAGACCATCATCATCATCATCATCAAACTCGAGATACACAACGCCATCGGCAAGAACAATCCCTTTATCAGCTAACTCCTGGGGCACACTTTTTTTAAAAGCAGATAGATCATCCTTGGTTTCCTTGCCTTTCCCTTTGGGCTTTCCACCTACAAGGGTAGACGAAACATCGAAGATTTCGAGGCGACTTCCTCATGAAATGTGATAAAGGCAGCCGGTCGATCATCGGGATCCTCACCGTCCCTCGCCGAGCGCCACCAGCCTTGTCAACCTCGCCCGCACACATGAGACGATGTCGTAACCATGCAAGGCAACAAATAGGGGCACGTACATGTACGTCAAATAAAAATGAGTATATTTATTACCTTACCTGTCTCCTCCTCGGCTCCTGCAACTCTATCTCTTTTCCGAGGAACCAAAGACTCAGAAGGAACACCCTGGGACTTAGTCTGTAAAACACAAACATCAAAACATCACCCCGCGAGTCACCCTAGCCAATCGATTAAGCTAGAAAATAAAGAAATACACTTACCCGATCGATATTGACCACCTAGAAAGGATAAAACTCGGCCGGAGGAGGAAATTTGCCACTCAGAAGAGGACCAGAAATAGCCAATGGAACCCGATCCCAAGCCGCGTCACTAGTATGACGGGCATGCTTGTTGGAACTCTTTCCCTCGGATCCTCATCCAATAGAAGCTTCCCGACACCTTCTGGAAGAGTCTTATGGCGATGAGGGCTGGCAAAAGAAACCGCAAGATCGCCATTGGTAGCAGTCCCGCTTCGATAATTGTCAGTAAACCCAGGCGGAGTATAGTCACCGCTTGAGAAGGATGATAAGTGGACCAAGTAGTAGGAGAACACTCGCCTCGGCTGCGCTTCTCCCACTCGGACAAAATACGAAAGGTATTGCCATTCCATTGAGCTAAGGCACGAGACGGACGGATCTTGGAGAGGGCTTCATACCAAATCGGTCGGTTGGGATCATACAGAGGAAAACGAAGCCCGAGCTCCAATTGGCCCTTGGTGACAATGGTCGCCTCGGCAGAGTGAGGAAACTTTAGGACATCATCTTTCTTTAAAACGCCTTTTTGACCCGACAAGAGCCTGACGTCATAACCATGGAGGTCGAACTCATCTTTCAATTGCTGAATGAATCGCTCATCCGACAAATCTTTAGCAACTCTCTTGTCAGCCCTACATGAAAACGAAGGAGGGTTATCAGAAAAGATAGAATCTAGAGCACGATAATCATGCTTAGAAGGGCTCTCTACAGCAAACAAAGAATCGAAAGATACACCGTCTTCATCAGAAAACACATAGCTCACGCACCTTTTGTCCGTCATGGAAGGAGTCGAAGATGCCATGAAAATTAGTAGAAGAAACGACCGGAGGAGCAAAAAT
Source organism: Papaver armeniacum (assembly GCA_023531295.1). Lineage (NCBI taxonomy): Eukaryota > Viridiplantae > Streptophyta > Magnoliopsida > Ranunculales > Papaveraceae > Papaver > Papaver armeniacum. Next base: position 72,314 of record JAJJWW010002095.1, on the reverse strand, counting down.
ACGACCAAAATCGGAAGTTGCAGCGGTGACGGAAACAAGGAAGATGCAGAACGATGGAGGAAGAAGGAAAGAAACCTGTGGAAAAGATAACTAATGATAATGAAGGAGAAGCAGACAAAAAAGGAGAGAAGGAGGAAAGATGGCTGAGGAAAAGTAAAGGGAGAATGAGGTTTAAGAATCAGGTTTATAAACCTCTCCGGTGGTAACCGACGAGGAAGGTAAACCGGTTGCAACGCTCGAAGGAAGTGGGGAACAGCATGGCGGAAAACCCGGCATGACCAAGGACGTGGGAAGATTTAGGCGGTTTCTTCCCCACGTGTCGATCACACGAGTGGAAGAAGGGGCATAAATGTAGGTGCAAATAATCCATGGAGCTAGGTGGAACCATCCTGACTACGGGCGCACCAGGCGAAACGAGTATTAGAAGCACTGAATCACCTCACCAGGCCTGGGCACGGGGAAAGAGGAATAGAGACAGCTCGAAAAGCCGACATGAAGGGGAAAAAGCTTTGATGTGATGCTCGTCGAGTTCGAGGGCAATTAATGCACTAACAAGGTTGGTAAGGAGATGAGAGAAGCTCGGTCAAAACAAGACTCGGCCAAGTATCTGAAGAGCAATGCCGATCATATCCACCCAATGGACGACATCGGGCGATGACACCGCTCGGCCAAATGACTCGGCTCGATAAAAGGTAGAGATCGACCGAGGCACCAGCAAGACACCCGAGAAGAACATCCAGGAAGCTATACCAGGCTCAACACTGTAATATTGGTGTATCACCGCCTGTAGCTATAAATAGGGATCGTGTAGGAAGGTAGAGGGGGGAAAGAGGAGAGAGAAAGGAGAGTTGTATTAGGCATTAGTGAGCATTATTGTGTATTGGATCCTTGTAACCTAGCGTGAAGTAATAAGATCACCCCTTAACCCCCGTGGACGTAGGTAATCATACCGAACCACGTAAATCTTGTGTTCTTTGATGTCTTTGTTCGTTTGCTTCTTAGTATATTTCACTCGGATGTAGTAGTAGGATTTTCTACATCTACAAGTTGTATGGTTTTTTATGTTGTACACATTATCAATTACTCAGGTATATGTTGATTAGTGTCCACTATCAGTATTCTGATTGATAGCTCTGTAATTCATGTTAATTAGTAGCGAGGTAATGATCACCAATTACTATGATGCTGCAAGAGGAATCGACAATGATTCGGGTTTAAATGTCATGTCTATAGAGTAAGTCGTAGTAGTGCTGATGGAAGCAGTTTAGTTTATATTGTGTAACTTTGTATTAGTGATTCTTGATGTTTAATTTTGACGGTAGTTCTTTTTGGCGGCAGGATCGAGCTATTTGTTACTAGAGAGTTCCTATGAAATCTGTAAGTTCCACTTATTGTATGATGCAAATACAATTAGTATTGTATGGTTAAACTTTTATCAACTTCTGAAAACAAAAATCTCTTCTCCTTTAACATTTGGCCTATGCCTAAAGTATTATGTTACCTTTTGGTATATCAATGTGCCAAGTAATTTTCTCAACTTTTGTAAACAAAAAACTCTTATCCTTTAACATTTGGCATAAGCCTAAAGTATTATGTTACCTTTTGGTATATCAATGTGCCAAGTAATCTATGGTATAACTGTTCATGTTAATTATAATCAAACACTAAGCAAAGCAGCAAAGCACTAGGTGCTGGAGTGATACCGGTTAGTGCGGTTCTTGCAGACACGAATGTAACATTATGTATTAAGCCAGGTAATGATTGGAAGGTAGCCAACTTATTTTTTTTTATTTTCTGAATAAAATGTAGCAGACACTACCTCATCTTCAAGCAAAAATGAACTTTTTGAAATAGGATTAAGTTAATGATAGATCAGTTGTAACATTATGTCAGAGCATATTGTGTGAAAAATGTAAATCGCTTTAATATCTAGCTATTCAGACTATATCACATTAGTCAGCTGAGAAAGTAATTTTATTAGCATGTTGCTTTATCATATATTCTTTCTTTCTTATTGAATTGATTCTCTGGATTCCCCTCTAAATCAGGAAATATACTTCGAGGTTTATCACTTTTTACTAGGAATGGAGAAATTAAGATTTAACATTCATCTTTGCATGGATTTTGCGGGTCTCGAGTTCCTTTGATGGTTAATTTCATATAGTAGGCGAGTCGTCGACTCGGAGGGAGACATAGTTCTCACTCGCTATTCGTCATCGGTACCTCTTCTTCGTTGCTTTAAGATGTGCAATTTACTTCTCATAAGTAAATTAATTCACCAAAGGTTCAATGTTAATTGACATCGATATGATGTCAAGAAGTATATATACCTATAGAACCACATTATACTAATATGACATTGACTTTCTTTTTTTCGTTTGTGTGGTTAACTTTAAGTGTTCCTTCCATCATAGGTGTTTGTATATGTCAATGATGAAGTCGGTGAGAGATCATTGCATCAAGAGGCGAATCACAATATCTATCTTGCGCCGATGGATGCTTTGTCGCAGAGATCCACAAAACACTGATGTCGATACTCGGATTCTTCAAATCACGAAATTTAGAGGAAGTGAATATTGATATTGGGGATGGAATAACCACAACAAACCAAATTAAAGGGAATTACTGTAATAGGAAGCTCCAACACTTGCAACTCTCATTGAGAAGATTTGTAGAGTAAAATAGGGAAGTACAAGTTGAATCCTAGAGCTTTAACAAGGAGGAAAAAAAATGGTATTGTTCATTATCAATGAGATGTTTTAGAAAGGTAAGATTTCTTAGTTTGGGGCGCTCTTAAGATTTTGTTTTGTGGTCTTAAATTAAAAGTTGGTATTGATTTCTTTTTTCTGTCTGAAATTAAATCACTGGGTTCAAATTCAAGAAGGAAGAGCAGAAAACTCAGTTCACATCTATAACTTTCCTTCATTCAATCTGCATTTTTGTTGTTCGGTAGTTATTAATACATCATTAAGTTTCAAATATCTTTGTTTCGATCTAAATTGGATTGTCTATGATTTTCTTTCTTCATTTTTTGAATTTTGTAGGGTTCAAATGAATTCTAGATACCTTAACACCACCACCCTGATTCCTGGAGTTATTAATACATCATTAAGTTTCAATTATCTTTGTTTCGATCTAAATTGGATTGCAAGATGCTCTACGAATCCTATTCCTGATTCCTGGAGGTACGTACTTTGCAGGTTGATTATCTCTAGCTCTTTTTTTTTTGAAAGAAATATCTCTAGCTCTCTCTTATTGTGTTTGTGTGCTATTCTTTATGGAGAGGCTGTTTATATTAGTTTCATAAAGGTGCTCAGTTTAATAAGATGATCCCACTCTCTGAATTGCTACGTGAAAAGAAGATCAAGTAAACAACAACTAGATTTGTGGATGCAATGTTTTTCTTAGTCGGTGCTTAACTAATTTGTTGGATGTATTAAAGAAACCATCGAGACGAAGTGCCGTAATCCTTAGCTTAGCTGGTGTTTACATCATACTTTTCGGATGCAAAACAGTTTAAGTTATTAACCAATTCTGGGTAACACTTTGTATAATTGTCCTGAAAAATGATTATTCATTCAATCGCTGCGAAGTGTACATATCACTTCCTTTGTTCGTCTTTCTTCTTCTGGCTAACATTATCACTACATATCACTTCCTTTGTTCTTTCTTATTGAGTGTTTTACATATATCTATAGATTGTACATCTTTAAATCCCTAGGTTCCTCTACTTTTGATATATATTGGTGAGGTGACTGATGTTTAATGTTTTCACTCCTACGACTACTAAAGGATTTCCATAGGCTTATTGTGTGTTGTGCAAGGTATAATGCAGGTTATTTCAATTGATATTGCATGCCTTAACGCTGGATCATGGATAGTCTAAAACAGAATTGAAAATGACAGCAAACAATCACCAGAAAATAATTTTCTTGATATTTTTATCGAAGTACCGAATAAATTAGGATAAAGAAAACCATTAGTGAAAGTGAAGATGCATGTATCTTTTTTACATTGTCTAATCTTGATTTACACTACAAGATGGGCCTGAAGTAACAATTTTTTTCTCGGTGAATTTGGGATATTATTCTAGGAATTGTTACTCCTTAGATTATGGGTTGGTCTTCCCGCTGATTTTGGTAATTTGTTTTTGCAGATGTGAGGTGTATACCATATTTTCTAAGCTCATTTGGTTGCAATTATCTATCGGTTTTCATAGTACTGATTGAACACCCTCATTTATAACTATAGAAAGGTAAGCTTTCATTTATGTTTGTGTAGTTATGTTCAACAATAGGCCAATGGACCGACATTCAATGGATCTTAACTTGATTACTAATATTTAGCAACATAAAGATGGTCAGCTTTTTTGATTACTAACTTGGTCATTTAATTATTAGATTGTTAAGAGTTTCTCAAATATCTTTGATCTTCCTCTTTGTGTGGTAGAACCACTGCATTAATCATGGACCAGTGTGTGAACAAGGATCAAAAAGAAAAGCAACAGGGGGAAATGGATAGCTTTTATTAATCCTGATTTTCTCAGAGGTTTTTACCAAGCAATTAATATAATTCATTGGTTTTGTTTTGCAGGAGCCAGAAGTTTTGTTCCTTAAGTGTAATAATCCGCATTATGTTTGCTCATCGAATGCAGCAATAAAACAAAATAAAAGTGGTATCAAGCGCAGTCGTAACACAACCAAAATCAGGGGGAGAGCGCAATCTAGGCACACCAGCAACAAACCTGTGTACATCACATGTTGTTCTCCATTTTGTTATGGTAACTATGTGAAAAATTTATGGTTTTCAGCCAATTTTTTTATTTTGTTTTTATTTCCGTGAATTATTGGTTTAAAGATGGTGATTCATCATTTCGACAACAACCGAAACTTGCATCCACTTTAATTTTGTGAAACTTATCATCAATAACTGTTTATTTTGTATGGTCTCAAGTTTCCTCTGTAAATAGGAGAGAATAGACGAGTAATTGTAAAATATTCTTAGTAGAGGGATACCACCCGCACATGGTTGGGAATTAGAACTAATCAAGAAATCCCGATTGCTTCTTGTTGGACTTTATAGTTGTGTAAGCAATGAAACTTCCTGGTTCCTTAAATCAGTGTTGCGATTTTCTTTATGGTATCCAAATCACTGGACAACTTACAATATTTGATCTTTATTTTGTACGGTTCCAAGTTTCTTCCTTGAAATAAGCAAGACTATAAAGAAATGTGCTTGCAATGTTTGTTACTTCTATCTTATTTTGTCGTTTCGGCTCATACCACATCTGTTCTGAAATTATTATTTTTTTGAAAGCAGCCATACAGTACCGAGTTGATCGAATTTTTGACGGTAGTAAGTAAGGTTGTCGTTCACTCGGACTTGTTGAAATCGATTCTAGGATTTAATAAAGAAAAATAATAAAAATAGAGAAAATATACAATTTATGCCACAAGACGAAGAGAGTTACTGGGACTCGGGATTCCACCAATTCTCACATTCATGCGGTTCATCTATTAATTCCGGACAATTAAAGCTCATAAAATAACAAACATCGACTCTAATTCTTTGCCAAGGTAGATTTTATAAAGAATTATATGTAATTCACAAGCATGACGCATCTAAAGTACCTAAGACTAAGCATGCAACATCTAACGAATTCACAAATAATCAATAAAAATCATGAATCACTTATAATAGTGCAAATAGTCATAAAGGAATTAAATAGAATTACCACATGGGTGCAAAACAGCTTCCTCCGTCGTCCCAGTGATGGGTTCTAGCTCATCATCATGTTGGAAACACGCTCAAAAATCATTATTAATGCTCAAAAATGGTTTACAAATGATGAACAAGGGAGAAAAGATGAAAAGCCTGATTTGTAACAGTTTTATTTGTTACAAACGGACTGTTACAGAGAACGATACATGTAAAGTGTTGTTGTTGATGTAGTTTTAAGATTGTCTCCTAACTACGACCCTCGGATGTGTCGTTGTCATCAGAGAGAAAACGACGGTCCCTTGTGCGTTGATGTTCTTCGTGTTCTTCAAAGAAGAACCCGAAATGGTGGTTTCCTACCACTTGATTTTCTCGACTTTCTGAAGCTCTGCCACTCTCCCAATCTCTCCGTCTCCCTTGTATGGTACTAATTCAACCTATTTAAACCCGAAAGATGCATCGAATCTCCTTCATAACTTCAAAATATCCTCTCTTTATTATTTTTATTCTCACGGAAATATTTTCCATTTCTTTGATCTTCCACGCGTTATCACCGTCAAACATTCCTTATTTATCTTCTTCACGCATCTTCGAGAGACTCAACTATATCCAAACACGTTCGGTTCACTTCGCTATGATGAATTTAGATCGTGCAGACACACGCCAAACCACATGAAATCCCGAGTTTATTTCTCTTTTAAACGTGCTCCCCTGTTTTGCTTTATCTCGACAATCTAGCCAATTCTAACCGAAAGGAAGACCCATACCAGCCCTGTTAGGTCAATTAGAACAAACCCATTTAATTTCAGCCCTTGAATCTCCCTAGAGCATGATTAAACTCGAACCCTAAATCTGCCAGGCGAGAATATTTTTTTCCCTCCAAAACTAATTTTTTGAACGAAGAAAATGGTGTCCCCCTATCCTGTTATGGGGTGCGAATAGTAGGTGGCTCCTTGGGGGTGCCCTTATCCAAAATGAGGGTGACTTTATCACTTTTCTCCCGGGGTCCAAATAACACTTTTTGAGCGACTTTTTCCGCACAAGTGTATTTCTCCAAAAACACCTAGACACACATAAAAACACCAAAATTAGTACAAAAATCGAGACTAACAATAGAGACATCAGGACAATTCGGACACAAAAATGTGTCTATCAAATACCCCCAAACTTATTATTTGCTAGTCCCGAGCAAATCTAATCTAGAAATAAAATGACTACACTTAGCACGTGCAAAGAAGCCGTTAAACCGCTAGGTGGCCCTAGTGGCGGAGTGTTGTCTCCGGAGGGTTTACCGAGAGGTGTACCCACAAAACCTTTACTCCGGACCACGGCTATCTACGCAGAACCTTGGAAGGCACTAAAGAATCTCCTTGGTTGGCATACTTATTGACTACGGGAGGAAGTACCGATGCGAAATTCCAATTGTTGTACACGAGTTTGCACTCAAGCATACTAAAATTCATATAAAGTGACAGCTCTACTCGGATAGTTTCGGACATCATAAACCTAGAGTCAACCAATCACATGGAAAGATTAAGAAGATGGATGTAGAGAAAAACATGGATGATGTTGACTAAGGTGAACCTATCCTAATGGACCGAGATACCGGTCCGACTAATATCAACCCAATCGGCATATACAAGGGGACCAGGTGGTCGATAATCCTAACTCTAGGTCAACACAACCTGGCATATACAAGGGCTCCAGGTGGTCGACTTTATTGAATTTATTCCGGTTGGTCTGATGGTCTGGTCTCAATTTTTTTTTTTTTTTTTTTTTTACATCTCAGTCACTCTATTTCACCCCTAGCAATGGCAAAAAGAAAAAGAAAAAGAAGTGATCAGGATTCTTTCGATGTTTCCATCACGAGGATATGGCGAAATTACCATGTTTTCTTTTCTAACACCTGAGCTCTGTGCTTTTATGAATAGACTCTTCTAGATGTTTCCATCTAATCGATTGGTTCCTCAACTCCTACAACCAAGATGTTCCCATCCACTTAGATTAGTTAGTGCCAACCTTAATAAGCATAAATTTCTAGTCTCCGGAGTTTATTTATTGCAACTAAAAAGTTTCTCCCATACCCCAAACTTAAATCTAACATTGTCCTCAATGTTCTAAAGATGAAATTAAAAACATGAACAAGGAGAAACTGTTACCATTTGAAGCAAAAGAGTTAAGGAAAAATATTACTGTGTTGCAAGAGCATGGGTTACCTCCCAATAAGTGCTAAGTTTAAAGTCTTCAGCCAGACATTGGAAAGGATTAGTCACTCGAAGAATCATATAGCAACAGTCGGAATAACTGCGGGTCATCTGGATCAAAAAGTGCTAACCACAAGAAGAGAAACTCGCAATGTACCAGAAGATATCCAACACACCCTTATCTATTTTTTGTTTAAGACAACTATATCTAGTTGTGGTTCGGGTTCGTGTTTTATAAAAGGGTCTAGATAAACAGTTTTCATGGGCCGGACTTCCTCAAAAGAAGGATTCTTAAGATCAGGTTGTAGAGTCTGGAAATACTCGCTTAAGAACTTAGAAGCACATAACAATAACTGAATAATTGAGGATCCTCTCGTCAATCATTTTGACTTACACAGCTGACCACAATAAGATTGGTGGTCTTCCTTAAGCAAATGTGTCGACCCTAATCTCCTAAAGTAATTAGGTTTAGCCTCAAAACTTAATAATTGACACATATGAAACTTATACGTTCCCGCAATTGGTTGAAAAATATTTGGTGGGAATACAAAATCAATCGTGGTATCATAGCCTGGGTTAACCACATCAACCAGAGGATGGGTTCTTAACAACTGAACTTCTTTATGGACACAACTAGGCTCAGGAAAAAGTGTATGAAGATAATCTTTTAAAATGGTTGAGGCACATATGTCAAGTCCCAAGTTAGGGACCTTTCTAAGAGTTAAGGCACATGGAGAATGATAATCACCCCCAAACTTAGAGTTTTCAGTGTCTCTAAAAAGACTAGTCACAACTTCCCTAATTTTAAGGTTATCTGATTCCTGAAAATGGTCAATTGATTCTTCTAAGTCAGGTACATCCTCACTCATCTCTACGAGTTCATTTTCTTTTTCTAAGTATATTGTTTCTAAATCACTAGACTCAAAATATACTCGTTCCTCTAAACCATCATTGGCTTCGTAATCAAAAGGAAATACTACATCGTCTAAAACGGGGGTATCTCTAGTCAAATCCTCATCCTTTTGAATAGGTGAATAATTTTAATAATTATTTGGATTTGAACTAGAAATAATATTATCGTTATAAAGCTCAATTGGGGTAACAATTTCCTGATCACTATGCCTATTTATTTCAAATTCTTCATCAACACTATCCTCATCATAATCATCATTATAACAACATGAAAATGGTTGAACCTCATCTACACAAGTAGTGTTACCAATTCTAACCTCGTCATCCTGATTATAAAAATTGTCCTAATTTTCACAGGTGATATTGGAAAGAATGTATTGGCAATCAAGAGTAATTCGAGCAATTCTTTCTTCCGTCTCTAACTCTAACCTACGTGTTGTCTCAGCAAACTCACGTGTTGACTCAGTTAACTTACACGTTGACTCAAGTATCCTACGTGCTTCATCCAGAGAAGAGGAATTATAGGAATTTTGCTCGTATGACCGGTATTCATGTGAATAGTAATTGGGCTCACCGTGGTATGAGCCATGATCTTCAAAAGGTTGGCGTTCCCAACCACTATTCACACTCTGGTCATAAAAAGAGTGATGTCCATATTGTTCAGTTGGATATTCATATTCATTGTGATGGCTATTATAATACCAGTTTGACATCCTAACTGCAAGGGAATTCTACACAAGCACAAACAAGGTGACTCGACCATAACAAACCTGCGATTTCTAGCAAACAAAAAGCATGATGGCTCCACTTAGATTGTTTTCTAGACTAGCTTCTAATCCTTCGAAAGGGAATTCGTTACAATTTAAGCAAACCCCTATGTAATCAATCCGAGTTTAAGTAAGTTGAATAGAGGCGAGGGAAGCTGCGCGGAGCATTGATACCCAAGGCCTCACCGCATTACAAGGCGGCGCAGTCACGCATTCAACTTACAGAAACCATCATGAACTTCAAGTATGCTTAAAAGAGTAACCAATATTTTTCGAATGACTTTCCTATTAAGCTCGTTACCCTATCGGTCTCGTTCTAGTCCAAATTTTAAGGCTTAGGTTCGCGTAGGTTACGTGTTCCTAAGGCGGGCAAGAAGAGAACGGTGATGAAATCCGAACCCTTATCTTATATGGCCAGGCCTTGCCCTTTACTAGAAAATTAAATCCGATTTCAGGTCCTCAACATATATGCATAAAAAATCATCCAGTAAACCCGCTGACAGGGGATTCGCGGGTGTTTCGAATTCTTACCTCCCGTTCCAGACGGGGGATGAACTGTTGAGGTCGACTCGGGCCACAACTCCTATGTCATGTACGAACCCGAGGGGCCGAGACAGTATCGTAACTGTCGTCCTTCCCTGTGCAGTTTATATTTAAACCAACCCTTCTTTAGGGTTTTAAAAATAAAGTCCAATGTTCAATGTCCCAAAGAAAAAGAAAAAATGTCCAAAAATAAAATATTACAAAAATAAAAACCTTAATTACAGTTTCTAAAAAAAATAAAATAAAATAATATACAAAATCTTCTTCTTCACTCCTTTTGGATTCTTCTTTTCTTTCCTTCTTTGGCTTCGCTTTTGTTTTCAGCGCTTTCTCCCTTTTTCTTTAGCTTAGTTCCAAATCTGAAAACAAACAAAGAATACCAAAACGCGTAAAAAGGAACAAAAATAAAAAAATAAAAATAAAAACCTAAAAACAAATCTATACACAAGTCCGCGCCGGCGGCGCCAAAAATTGATCGAATTTTTGATAGTGGTAAGTAAGGTTGTCGTTCACTCGGACTTGTTGAAATCGATTCTAGGATTTAATAAAGTAAAATAATAAAAATAGAGAAAATATACAATTTATGCCACAAGACGAAGAGAGTTCTTTGGGACTCGGGATTCCACCAATTCTCACATTCATGCGGTTCATCTATTAATTCCGGACAATTAAAGCTCATAAAATAACAAACATCGACTCTAATTCTTTGCCAAGGTAGATTTTATAAAGAATTATATGTAATTCACAAGCATGACGCATCTAAAGTACCTAAGACTAAGCATGCGACATCTAACGAATTCACAAATAATCAATAAAAATCATGAATCACTTATAATAGTGCAAATAGTCATAAAGGAATTAAATATAATTACCACATGGGTGCAAAACAGCTTCCTCCGTCGTCCCAGTGATGGGTTATAGCTCATCATCATGTTGGAAACACGCTCAAAAATCATTATTAATGCTAATGGTTTACAAATGATGAACAAGGGAGAAAAGATGAAAAGCCTGATTTGTAACAGTTTTATTTGTTACAAACGGACTGTTACAGAGAACGATACATGTAAAGTGTTGATGTTGCTGTAGTTTTAAGACTGTCTCCTAACTACGACCCTCATATGTGTCGTTGTCACTGTAGAGAAAACGACGGTCCCTTGTGCGTTGATGTTCTTCGTGTTCTTCAGCAGCAGCAGAAATGGTGGTTTCCTACCACTTGATTTTCTCGAATTTCTGAAGCTCTGCCACTCTCCCAATCTCTCTGTCTCCCTTGTATGGTACTAATTCAACCTATTTAAACCCGAAAGATGCATCGAATCTCCTTCATAACTTCAAAATATCCTCTCTTTATTATTTTTATTCTCACGACAATATTTTCCATTTCTTTGATCTTCCACGCGTTATCAGCTGTCAAACATTCCTTATTTATCTTCTTCACGCATCTTCAGAGACTCAACTATATCCAAACACGTTCAGTTCACGGCTATGATGAATTTAGATCGTGCAGACACACGCCAAACCACATGAAATCCCGAGTTTATTTCTCTTTTAAACGTGCTCCCCTGTTTTGCTTTATCTCGACAATCTAGCCAATTCTAACCGAAAGGAAGACCCATACCAGCCCTGTTAGGTCAATTAGAACAAACCCATTTAATTTCAGCCCTTGAATCTCCCTAGAGCATGATTAAACTCGAACCCTAAATCTCACCAAAGAGAATATTTTTTCCCGCCAAAACTGTTTTTTTGAACGAAGAAGATGGTGTCCCCCTATCATGTTCTGGGGTGCGAATAGTAGGTGGCTCCTTGGGGGTGTCCTTATCCAAAATGAGGGTGCCTTTATCACTTTTCTCCCGGGGTCCAAATAACACTTTTTGAGCGACTTTTTCCGCACAAGTGTATTTCTCCAAAAGCACCTAGACACACATAAAAACACCAAAATTAGAACAAAAATCGAGACTAACAATAGAGACACTGAGGACAATTCGAGACACAAAAATGTGTCTATCACGAGTCCTACGCATATTCATACAACCATGCACGGTCAATGCCTCAATATGGCGAGCTACAACCGTGCGCATACAACCACATGTGTACATCTCAGATACAACCTCTATACGCATATAGCAATAGCAAATGGATACAATTTATCGATCCCCTTGGAAAGTAAAGCTCGAGAGACGCCCGACGTACACAACAAGCAAGGAACATTCATACTTTTGGGATGCTCAAGATAACAACTACTTCGCTAATTGCAGGATGCTCGAGATAACAACTACTTCGCCAATCGCACCGAACTTAAGCTGCATACAAGTTGAGTATGATTTTAACTTTTTTGCAGAATCTTGAAATGTAGACCTCCTAAGAGTTTCAGAAACCCTTAACCATTGTCAAGAAGCACCAATGCACTCACGGTACCATTAGCTACACAAGCAGAACACAAGCCTTCCCTAGGTGTATTATCAACTTAATGAATCACTCATTTGTTTATGCAATTGTGGAGATCTAGGCACCATGGAAAATACAACGGCTCCTCGGCATACTCCCCGTAGTGAACTACAGAGTGAGATACTCACCTAAGTATGGGTAGTTTTCTTATAAAGTTTGATCAAGTGGTTCTGGGCTTCATTGACATTGATATTGGGCTAAAGCGAAACTGAATGTGATGCACATTTATTCTATTTTTTCATAAAGTATGGGTATTTCTTATAAAGTTTGATCAAGTGGTTCTGGGCCACATTGCAATTGACTTGTTAATCAATGTTGTAAGAAAGACGATCACTTGATATCAGGCTAGTGCTAAACAGAATGTGGTGCACAATTTGGGGTTTTAGTATGTTTTTTTCATCATTTTTGAAGACTATGTGATTTCTAAAACATCACTGTTTGGTCTTTCTTTCAGTTTTTTGGACAATGTGTATTTATCTTTTAATTTTTTTTTTCCTATTCTGTTTAGGTATTCTTTTCTTTCAAACACCACATATATTTTCTTGGGATAATCATCCTAATATATCAAATGAGAACTACATAATCTGAGTTTGGGAAAATGAATTTGGGGTGGTGTTTATTACAACTGGATTTGGCCAGAAATCTCCAAGTAATTTGAGACTTTTAAAATACCTGATATGCTTGGGCCGAAATGCTGATAATGGCCTGTACATAACGTTGTATTTTTATATGTTTTTGGGAAGAAATAAAAATGAGGAGGGATTCCCTCACACTTTTATTATAACACTATCTCACACGTTGGAACTGTGTGCCTAAATATAGATTGATTCTTTAGTACCGACTAGTATGTAACCCGTGCTACGCACCGGGGCTGGTGGAATCAGCCAATTTAGTGTGGCGGGGCTTCGCCTTTTAGTGGTCAAATGCATTAGATTTTATCCGAATAGTCTTTGATTAATTTGAAAAAATTTAAGGGATAGGAAACTCGTGTACCCTTTAGTGATGAAATTTGGTATGATAAACCCATATTCATGTATTAGATTTACTGACAGGTATTAAGATAAACCAATGAAATGATTCATTATTGGAAGGGGAAGCGAAAGAGTCAACTGGCCAAGTTTTACTACAATTACTTAAAATGCGTTTAGATAACATATTCTTTCTGTTGGGCATGGCTTCGACCATTCCCGGAGCTCGTCAATTAGTTAACCATAGACATATATATTTTATTTAATGGATATATATATATATATATATATATATATAGTAGATATACCAAGTTACCGTTGCAAACCCCGTGATATGCACCATGTAACTCAATTCATGAGCAATATACAAAACATCCAAATTAGAGGCCAATCTTGCCAATGATTTATTCGAGCGTTATGAATTGTCAATAATTTATCCGATCGTTATGAATTATTTTACCTAGCATTACACACCTTGCTTAGTATTTGATTTTATTTTATTGATTTTTTTGCGTAGTGTTGTTTTCTGACATTACGGTCTAAAAACCTTATGGACTGCGTTGATGAAGAGATTTAGAGAAGGAATGTTACTCAAGTGTGTTGATCTAAACATATTGTCTCATTGTTGTGAATACACTGCTTTTCTCACCATCGTTCGCTTCTCGTGGGAGAATATAATTTTCGGAAGAATGTGTTAGTTTTGTAATATTTTTTTAATAACATGTAATAAGAAATAGATGAATTTTTCTTCCATGGACTAAGTACTAAACTTGAAAAATCTACCGTCTCTACTCAAACCTAGCATCTTTAGCGAACCTTATCAACCATTACAATGCTCTTCTTGCTGTTGAAATGATACAGCCAATCGGTAAACCTTTAAAAGTAATGTTGCTCTCATTAGAGAAATTCTAGATGAACCGCCGAAAAAACAACGAAAAAGAAACCCTCACAGATTTTCAAAATTTGTGGTCCCCAGTGAGCCCTGCCCCTCGGGAGTTTATCAGGGAACCCACATGTATTGTGTCTGGAGGTTTTTTCATTGTTTTTTGCTTGGTCATTGAGTTTGTGAAGTCTTTTTGATCTCATTAACGATTTTCAATTCTTTCTATCATACTGACACTAACATCATTAACACTATCCAAAATCCCTTTATTGATAGCCAACGAAAAGCGCTTATGTGGTCGCCCCCAACTAATTGCACAGATAACGACATCCCCCATTTTCAAGTGCTTCAGCTTCCTATACCCTTTTTATTCTTTGAATCCATTGCCCTGCTTCACATGCAGACCTATTTTGTGGTCAAAGAAGCCAAACTTAAAAAATGTGATTGCAAAAAATTATATGCGTTTGCATGTATATCTGTATTGCATTGTGTTGAGAACTTGTCCACAAAAAAAGTCGTATCATTTTAATTGCATATTGTAACTCTAATACGACTTTCCAAGCACGAAAATTGGACATACTCAAGACTTCGCTGCGATTTGAGAGCTAAAAAGATGTCGAAACTGGAAATTGGACTCAACTAATCTTGGCACACCTTACACGCGACATTTATAAGTTGGATGTCAGTAAAGGTCTTTGATTATCAAGTTAGGTAATAGTTGCCTCGGCGATAGTCTAAAATCCTTTTTCTTTATCCACGGCGATAGTCTATGATTCTCTCTAAAAGAAACTATATGAACCAAAGTCAATACAAAGAAACAGAGAGAGCATGGAATACAAACTAAACACTAATTTGTGTAGGTTTGGCATGAAATACTTCTTTGCTTTCACCAATATTTCTAGAAGCCTCTTACCAACAATCTCTTGTGCATCTTCCCATAATTTCTAGAAGCCTCTTACTATAATTTCTATAGCTTTTAATTTTTATGTTATTCATGAGTTTGTTTTGCTTTGTTCTGTCTTGCTGCTATATTGTTATCGATCTTTAAGATAATGGAATTATAATTCAGAATTGAATTATAAGTCTAAAGCTGACCCATTAACTGTTTTTCTTTGAACTATAATTTGTAATTGCCATCGATCTGGTTTGCTTTGTTTTTAATTCAGAATTGAACTATCAGTCTAACGCTGACCCATTAATCTTTTACCATTTTCATAATCCAGAAATGTACATTTAATAGTTACTAAAAATTCGCTCGAGACAGTGATGAAGTAAGGAAGCCACTATTTAAGAAACCATATGGACCAAAGAAAATATAAAAAAACAGAGAGAGCATGTGATACAAACCAAATATCAATTGATTTGTCAAGGCTCGAGTTCAGCATGAAAAAATTCTTCGTCTGACCTGACTTTCTAGACAGCCTCTTAACAACAATCTATTGTGCATGAAAGTATACCCCAATCAAGAAGGATATATATATATATTGAAGTAAACAAAATGAAGTATCCAAAGTCTTCAAAATTCTAGTGTACTTACAAATTAACTACAAACTCAGTATAAATTTTATCCATGTTTAAGTGTTTCACATACCTTGTATATAGAGCCGAAAAACCGCCTTCACCAAAGCTTATTAATATTGGATAAATTGTTAGTGGAAGCTCCTATTGAACTGAAGCAGAATTGGATGGATTCCTAACTTGAAATCCACCCTACAAACTATTACAACAACCTAAAAAAAATTCTTAAGAGTTACATTACTACCCAAGAGGCCATCCTCAATTTATCAATTCCAAATACAAAAAAGGTTTCCTAGTGCAAAAGAGAGCTACATAAACAAAATGATTAGTTTAGATCATCGGTTATGCTTAGGTTTAGTTGACCCTACCCTGCGTACAAACCTCTTTGCGAACTTTAAAACGAATAGACATATTCACTTGCTGCAAGAACAACAAAAATTAGACCGAAAATAATATAAAATTTGTAGCAAATTGTATGTTGAAGATGATATAAAGCCATCATGTTCGTAATCAGCACAGGGTCCTGCTACTGCAACAACTTTTGAGAGTCTGATGCTTCTTGGTAGAAGATATTAGTGATCCAGAAGCTCTAAGTCACACATAAGATAGATTTAATATAAGTTTAATAGTAAAAGAACTTTATCCACTAACAATCCAAAACCCATTTTCAATCAACATAAATCATATGAAAACGAAGCCATGCACGCTTATTAAGCAAATGGATAACAAAGAGCTCACACAGTCAGACAAAATAACTTGAATTCCTTGCATCCTTTCGGTTTAGTAGCGACCCTGCTACATACCCATCCATTTCCCCCCCGTGTCATGCATCTAAACCCCACATATGGAAGCCTAAAACCCTTAAGGACCCGCGATGGGTCCTGGGATAAATGCCATGAACGCAAAACGCACTGGGGCAAATGATGCAATGGAGCATTTTCAGTTTAGTAGGTATCAATAAAAGCAAAATATAAAAAATATCTTTCGGCATTGGTTGAGGTGAACTATCTTATGGTGTGTGCAGCAATTTTAAAATAATATTTCTAACAATATTGTTTGTTTTTGTAGCCGGAAATTTTCACAAAAACTGAGTGATGTAGCATGGTAAAGGTCCTAAAGAAAATCATTGGGAATCATAAGGTAGGATCATGTTAGATAGTGACAAAAAATTTGACCCAGAACTTTAAAAATGTTGCTATAATTGCTCGATAACTCGACTACATTCTTGACTACTCGTTTGAAAAGGTTGGCGTACGAAAAAGCCTCTCGTGCATGAAACCTTTATATACAATTGTTTCCTTTGTGCCTAGTAAAAGCATACAAATGGGCATACAATAATTACAGTATTAATAGCAAGAAGACGCTTGAACCTATAAAAGGATCACTAAATGCAAACCTAAAATGGGAGATACTTCATAAAGTGATGAATAATGGAACTTTGGATTAAACATTTTCTTGCGACATCTCCCATCTCAAGCCTTTCAGTTTTGGAGAAGAATGGCATCAACATATAGGAACCACGTCCATCTTTCTTTCTTCAAAACAAATTCCATTTTCAGACCCGCTAAATTATGAGCTGAAAATAGTAGGAAGTGCAGGAACAATTTCCCGCATTTGCTACTGACTCTAAGCTTTACACATATAGGGCATATCCCTATGATTTTAGGGAACCTAAGATGAATGGAAAACACATTTTTTTTAACATGATGCCACATAAAGCATTACGTCTTATGGAATAACGACACATACCTACAATAATGACTGCAGGGGCATCCATGTATTTTATGATGCTTGTGCGTGGATCTCTGCAATGGCATCCCTCAATAGTCTTACTAAAATATCTTTGCAAGTATGCAAATAATAATGCTCACTATGTTGTGTACTATAGTTATTTTCAGTATGTAATTATATGAAAATGCTAAAAAGCAATCATTGATATTGCGGTTAGCATGAGTGAATTTAATGCGGAAGTGACAACTGATAAACCGATCCATAATTCATTGAGGGAACACTTTCCAGTGGCTTTTGAGACAAATTTATATGAAAGGATTAGCTAATTAGATTACCCAAATATGGAAAAAAGTTCAAATCAGAAGAATACAAATAATTAAAAATTGAACAATTACCTTCAGTGGCGGAGCTAGAAAATGAATGTTGGGATGGCTTGAAAACAAATTGGTTTGACTTGGGCTGGCTTAAGCCTATTGTTTAGGCTTGATTTTTTTTAACCAAACAAAATTGCACTACAAAATGTAAGTTTTTCTGTACTTTGAGTTGGGTTAATCCAGCCCAAGTCACTACATAGTTCCGCCCCTGATTACCTTCTAATATCTAAAATTGGAGTCTGCCGTTCAACTTAATTACTGAGCTCAATTTTCGATCCAATAACGTGGAAATGAGCTATAATTATTCCTGCAATCCACTGAAAACCATATCTCACACCAGAATACTCACGTACTGAACTCCATTATGGGTATGGAGTCATGTATTACTCCTGCAAAGCCACCAATGGGCGCTCCAACTCGGTAACCAGCAACAGACCTAATGACAGGGTACTCCGACATCTTCTTCTACAAAATTTTTCATTTTACTCTCACTAAAATGAAAAATGACGGCTAAGGAGAAAATATATATACTAATTTGATCCCTAAAATTATGATCGGAACATCCGTCTATGTGAGTGTCTTGTATTAGACCTTGGTGCTACAGCCGGAGAATCTAAGTAATATGATGCAGTATGTTCAATGGTTTTAGACATCATTCAATTAGGTAAACTTTTTAGTATTTTTCACTGAAAACTTTTTAATAAGCAATTTTTATGCAGACCAGGTGCAAAACTCAAGTAATTAACCTAGACTCTTAACTAAGTTTTTTTTTTTTTTGTTAGAATCACATGATGACAGTGTGGAAGGGTAAGTAATTGCTATTCACTAAGCTCGGCTCTTTCAATGCAAGCACTTAGTCACCTGTATATCTCATCAAAATTGTTAGAAAACTCAACGATCAACGACGAACGAAAACAATGTAATTTTTTTGCTTTGGTTGAATATAATAAAATGTTAGACCTGCTTTTTTGAAATAAATCAACCACCCAAAAAACCCCAACATAACGAACTATCGGGGAAAACTTGTAGATGGAATAAGCCAAGTGATACTATCCCACACAAACAATTAAGGTATTGGAATTCCGGAATCAATTAGCAAATAGAAAATAAGTGAAATGTCTTGAGATTTATTTTTAACCGCGTAATAAATTAGATCTTTAGAATTATCCCTTCCTCAGCCAGTCTCTTAATACTGTTTTTTTTTTTTATGGTCACTCGCTGGCAACTCATATGTAACTGGGATGTTGCAGTTAAGCCAGTAAACATAGTGTCGGCCGGTCGAGCTTGATTTTTTTTTTATTTTTCTTTTTGGTGTTTGGGAGCTGTATTGCTTGTAATAGGCGGCAAGAGATTCATGGTTGTAATTGATTAGGACGTACCTTGTGATCCAGGTTATTCAGTGGCTTGAACCGGTTATAACGGTCATAGTTATAATAACTGACCCTATACCTGACCCGTACCATTAGAATGGTTACCAAGCTTTAGACTATTATGAGATTAATGAACATTGTTAATGAGAGCAAGGAACCAATGGTTACCAAGCTTGAGTTGAGACTGTTATGAGATTAATCAATATTTGCAGCAGTTTTTAAGGTGATCCAACAACAATAGAGAAAATATTGCAGCCTTTGTTCTTTAAATCCCGACTATACATAAAGGCAGCAAAAACCAGATTTTTTTTTTTTGCAAGTAATTAGTAAAAAAGAAAGCAAGCCAGTTTGGTAATATTGAAACATATTTCCACATTGTGATAAAAATGTACAACCGCACTTGTGAGAGCATCGTTTCCATTAAAAAAAAAGATTAGAAACACTTTAAATTGCAGTAGAATCCCTAGCTTGAAATAATAATAATTAAAAATATATATACAAAATACAAAAAATTTGTTTTACTTACCTTTTTTTTGAAGCATGTTTTACTTACTTGGGTGTAGTCTCATACAGTCTTTCGGGAAAATAATACAAAATTATTTTAATACAAAATAATTAAAAGCACATGTCTATGAGTAACTACATATGGAATTATGGATCCATCCTTGGAAAACTTAAACGCTTGTTAATTGGTGTCGATGTGCTCAATGTTGGGGGTATTTACCTGCCAGTTGAGGAATCTAAGTAGGAATTCTTTTGCTCACATGAACTATGAGCAACATACTGGTTTCCCCGCATCACCGTTCTTTTCCATGTCTGCTAATGTTGCACGACCATGTCGGCTGGCACCTACAACATCACATCATATCTAAGAGAAATCTAGCGAGAAAATTAAACGTACTGCACCGATCAAAAAATAAATAATTAAACGTGTTGGATGTCTGTTACTTCCTCAATTAATTTTGATGATACTTAATCTCGAAAATTATTAGCCTATATAAAATGATAGAAATTTGCACCACCAAGATAAGCAAGAGTTGGCTAAACAATGGTGTATGATAAAAGAAATTACAGTACCGAAGAAAGAAACATGGACCCGTGTGCTATCCTCAATTAGTTATGATGATATTTAATCCGGACAATTATTAGACTATATAAAATGATAGAAATTACAATAGAGAACCTAACACTTCTTTTTTTAGAGATTCTATACCTTCTAAATCTTTTCACATGTTTCTTCCGAAGCTGCAAATGAAAAATTCTCGTGTTTTCGTCGAAAAAATGTGACCTTGCTTCGGTAGCATGCTAGTTTGATTCTCGAGGCTATGATATCGTTGCCCTGTCATCCAAAAAAAATTTAAGTAAATATGAATCGATCACGGAAATAATCAAAACGAAATTTAAATAAAAAATTTGATTAACAAAATCAACATAAAACATGCAACCCTAGAAAGCGATACTACATAAAAAAATCAAGAGAAAAGAGAAGAAAGGGATGAAAAATTTATGTATTAGGTTGAGTCTGGTTGACCAAGATTATAGTTCATAAACTGTAAACACTTCTGGTTTTAGCCCGTCTAAATAAAGTAAGGAAATGGACAATCCAAAGGAAATATTCCGCTTAATTATTTCCATGAGTAAAAAAAAATTACTGATTTTATTTACATAAATCAAGAGTCGTATATATTTTCATAAATTCCTATATTTTCCAAAAAATATTTTCAAAAATAGTTAAATGCCGGATAAAAAATATCCCACTAAATATGGAATCAATGTCGTGTAAAAAATATTACTAATACTTTTTTTTCTTATATATTTTGATTTTGGCATGAAAGTAAAATATGGAAATCAATAAGTTGTATCTTAGATTTTCCGTATAAAAATCTTTTTTATGGAAATTAACCAATAAGACCAAGTATTTCCGTTTATTTTTGTTATTTATTTCCCTTTATTTTTCTATTTTTTTTTAAATTAAGAAGATTTTGGCATAAAAAAGAAAAAAAAGGAAATAATAAGATTAATTCAAAGATTTTCCGCATAATTTTTTTTTATGGAAATTTATAACAATTCGAAGATTATTATTTTTTGTAGATTTTTTAGGTTATGTTATATATAGCATTTTATTTGTGGTTAATCCGAAGGCCTGGATTTTATTAAAATCATGTAAACGTGGTGTAAAAATTCTATTAAACTATCGCTCGGTTTGAAGCGTCAGATCGATTCAATTCTATTAAAAATTAACGGCCACGAAATGTAAGGGGCTAACTTGTTTTTCAGCCAATCAAGAGCGAGGGTTCCGTTTACCGGCCAATGGGAGGGGAGGTTAGCGCAACTCTCGACGTGGTGTGAGAGATGTGATTGGGTGTTTAGGTTATTCATTCATTCATTGATTGATGTAAATGTGGTGTAAAAATTCTATTAAACTATCGCTCGGTTTGGAGCGTCAGATCGATTCAATTCTATTAAAAATTAACGGCCACGAAATGTAAGGGGGCTAACTTGTTTTTCAGCCAATCAAGAGCGAGGGTTCCGTAACCCGTGCTACGCACCGGGTCTGGTAGGAATTGGCGTGGCGGGGCTTCGCCCCGCACCCGTGACTCAGATTTATTGAAACAACTTTAAATCGAACGTGCATTTGGTTATTAGAAATACCCAAACATAAACTTTATGAAGTGTTAACTTTGACATATTGTTGCAAAATTCTTAAAATATATCGAATCTTCAGATTTCTTTGATAAACCTGGAGATCCAACTGATATGCATATTAAGATGGCGTTAGCGTAAAATTTTCCCATAAAAATTGTTTCACGTAGGCACATTTTCGAAAACTGTCGACATAGTTTTTATGCTAAGCATCAACCTAGCTACTTGTCCGTCTATCATAATTAATGTCAAAGACCAAGAGACCTGCATAGAGACTAATAGAACTCCGATACTTGAAGACTTGGAAAACAACTACAAACCCATAAAAAAAAAACAATCCTCGTTGAGTTTAAGGGAGTTTTTTAGTTAGATATCTTAAGCTTGATACAAAAAGGGACCTTCCTGCACCACCAACATCTGCGGAAGATCGTGCTCTCTTTTCAGCATTTGCCATCTCCTCTCTTAACTTTTCTACCTCGTGAGACCCTGAAATTCTTTTCCATTGCCTGCCCATGCTCGAAATTCTATACATGTTATTTCTTCTCATATTCAATTACAAACATGTCCATCCGCAGATGCATAAGCAATAAATCACGTCATTTGAACATCAAAACATATTATTGGATCGAAAAATACCAACAACAAAAAAAACTTATTACAGTCCCCGAGGGAATTCTTTGAATGTGTTCACATAAAATCATCTTGAAGAAAGTCCGAATTTCCTGAGTTTTAAACTTCCTGCACGCACCATCAAAGATCACACCATATTTCTTTATAAAACCCGTGAACTCACCTATTTAATCTAATGTACACAAACAAAAAATTAATTAGAGTTTAATGTGTGATGGAGAATACATGCGAAGGGGGTAGTGCACTCAGGGGCGGAGCCAATTTTTGAGAATTTGGTGGGAAAGTTATGAATGGGTGGACATTTAAGGGGTTGCAAAATGGGTTAAAATGGGTAAATTGAGCTAAAATATGAAAAAATAGGCTTGGAAACCAAATGGGATGGGTGGGCAATTGCACACCCACCCTTCCATGTGGCTCCGCCACTGAATGCACTCTCGATTTATATCCATTAACCTAAATCAAGACCAACCACTATTACAGAAAACGATCGTGGTGAATAGTAATGCGTAAAACCCTACCTTAGTTCACTCAGTACAAAAGTATGATACTATAATATCAAGAAGAAACATATATATTTAATTCAAAATAATTAAATATATTAATTCTTATTTAATCAATGAACGCTAATTTCAAAGTATTATTAATTTGAAAAAAAAAATAAAGATGCATAAATCTACCTACAATTTTGATAGTCCGCGAGAACACTTGTCCAGTTTATTAAAAGAAACAAAAATGAGAAAACTTGTCCCCCGTATCAGCTTTAGCTTTAGTTTGGAAAGACCCGTGAACGAATTTGTGTTAGAAACTAAAGTACTACTCCCTCCGTTCCATTTTACTTGATGTTGTAGAGTTTTTCACGAAGATTAAGGAACATCAGAGAGAGTTAATTTTTTCCAAATCTACCCATATTAATACCTTTATAGAAAATTAAATGACCTAATTTTTTGTTTCTAGATTCTAGTGAAAGTACCATTCCCATTGTAATTTACTTGGGACGTACCAAATTTTTTATAGATTAGAGTAAATATCCTCCATGGGAAATATTTAAACATTGGAGTAATAGGTTATGTGTTGATTACGATGAGAATTTATGCTCCTGTGTGATTCCAAAGTAAGGGTAAATCAGAGAGAATTTATGAAAAATACTAAAACTCTCATCTATTTTGGAACAGAAAATAAACCCTAAAACATCAAGTAAAGTGGAACGGAGGGAGTATATGATTTCTATATAGTTCATAAAGGAGAAATTTTAGAAGGCTAATTTGTCGTCATGTTTTTTTTTGATTCCTCCAAAGTTAACTTGAAAGAAACGATCGATATATCTAAGTTGCTTTCCTCATTTAGGATTTTGAAAACGATCGAAATTGCTTTCCTCATTTAGGAATTTGAAAATGGAACTCAACTGGTAGATCATTATGTTATTTATACATGAGAGACGGAATTGGATATTATTATGTTACAGATTTAGGGTTCACTTAAAACATACTTAAGATCCCATATTTATCCCATGTGGCACCGCCTATTCCTATAGTGTGGAATGAAATTATGATACTATGATATCAAGAAGAAACATGTTAAGTTCAAAATAACTAAATATATTAATTTTGATTTTGATTTTATTGATGAACAATAATTTCGAAGTATTATCTTGAAGTAAAAAGACTATGATGCATATATTTACCAAAAAAATTGATGGCCAATCAGAACGGCCAATGAGAACACTTGTCCAGTTATTTAATAAAAAAGAAAAATGAGAAAACTTGTCCTCCATATAAACTTTAGCTTATTTTGGAAAGGCCCATGAGCGAAGTTCAGTTAGAAAATAAAAGTAGTATATGATATCATATATAAGCTTTAGAACTTTTATTTAATTCTATGGAATGAATATGGAGGATTTTAGGGAACCAAAAAATCCTTATTAAATCTATAAGAACATAAAATGGTGAAGCTCCAAATAATTAAACATTTTCCCCTACTTTCTTCTTTACTTAAACTGAAAAATTACAAACCCAAATTACACATCAAAATACAAATAAATAGAGAAGCTTCAATAGATCACATGAAAATACCCTTTTAACCCAAATCAGACCTGATAACACCATTATCTTTTTTAGGAATATTGGTTAATTAAAATGTGACAAAAACAAATCCACAATTGAGTACGTAACTTGTGTAATTATTTTTCGTGGTTGCAAGTGAGGTAACGATAAATATAAAGCTCTCAAGTGGAAGCTATAAAACTAAAATGGTATTTGAGATGTATATTATATATTATCTGATTGTCATTAGGGCATGCAGCTATTTGAGATGTAATTAATCCACTTGCGCAAGAAGGAATTTATGCAGGTTGGAGCTCCCACGTATTTCTGACCAAATGGTTAACTTACTTCATTTTCATTTAAAATTAGAGTAGGTAATCAAGGTATATAATCATTTCCTAAATAGTCATGTTCTGAAATCCCAATGTAAACAATAATTTTGAGAATTTCTCCCGTATGAAACCCAACTGAATGGCAGAATTTTTCAGAGTTAATAGGAGTTAATAGAGCAGAACTCTAACGCAAATGATCATTATACATGATCATTATACAAAAGTTCAGATATTGAGATAAAACGAAAAATCCGTGATAAACATACTTATGGGAAGTGGTGGGGCGATGTTGATTTCGGAATTTATAGACATATATATGGACCACTTCTTTTACCATCTGGAAACACAACTCTGCAAGACATAATGTTGCCAAACTCAGAAAATACTTCACATGATCAATTGAATCATTCAAGTTCCAAGAAGAGTGTCAAAAACACAAAACCTAACACTCAAAAACCTTCTCAATAAATTCACATTACTATGTCGGGTTATGAACTTACCTTCAGAAACCACCGATCCAAATCTTTCTATGACTTGTGCATCAAATTAATCTACATTACCCTTTGAAAAGTTACAGGGTCCGTAGAATTTGCATCTAAAAAGGTAACTTGAATAAGAAAATCACTTGAATATTTTAAACCTGAAACACTTTTGCTTAACCCACCGTAAGACCTTGACTTTATAGGTGACCTATGCTGGGATTCAGAATTTCTTAACATTCCATGCCAAAAAGCATCAAACCAATAAATCAGATGGGGCCTTGCTCACATGTCAAGGGCATACAAATCTTTGGTCCATACTGACTAAGAAAATAAATTTATTTATACCCATCTGCACAAAGTGGCGATTTTAACACTCTGTGCCAAGAAGATTCAAACTATCTAAAGTCTTTGGAGGATAAGGACTACCTTTTATTTTCCGAATTTGTTGCGAGCTTCAACTGAAAAAAGAAGCTAACATCGCCTCGCAAGACCACATCACCTAGAAAGTGATTATATGGGAGATTGAGAATGAATCGATTATGCAACATTTTGACATTCGAGTCAGATACGCTTCCACTGCACCAAACAGTGGCAACGCCCTTTATTAAGAAAAAATATGCAACTCAAAAAACCATTTTTATTCGAGCATACAGTGACAATTTTCTGGTTCCATCTACCTATTCTATGTTATCAGTAATTGTGTTGTTCTGTAACGGTTCTTCATATTCCCTGGCTTTAAAATTACTTGAGTCATTCTCTTCCTCGCTCTCGGTGTCGTGCATGAAGAAGAAAAACTGAGAGGTGGTTAAACAAAGCAAATACTTAATATTTTCTCAATGGCATATGATTACTAAAATGATAAAAGTGAATTATAAGTGGAAACATGTCCTTCAGTGATTTGCTGGGGCTTCCCAGGGGCTTCCCATCCCTGTTAAAAACTACCTACAAAATTAACGAAAAATAAAGCTCTGTTAAGACTTTGATTAAAACAAACACTATCAAGATTCTTACCGGAAGTGCAACAGAGTGATCATACAACATTTCTTTATGTTATTTCTGATTTTCCAGCATTAATTTATCACCATTTATGTGATCAATCAAGCACTTTCTGGTTAAAACCAAAATAGACTTAGGAATACTCCCCTATAATACATGATAAGTTGGTTTTAAACTACGTGATTCCAGCCGCTCCATCATCACAGACACCGTACATATAATGATTTTGTTTTCAATTAGGACTGTCAAAGGACATATGGTAAGACTTACCTCAATCCTTCCAAATGCTTACCGTTTTTATTATATCGCTGGTTTGTAGCCGAACATTTTTGGTGCTGAGCACCTAGATTATTATATATGAATCCCCAAGGTGGAAATGTCCTTAGTAACGGATACGGCAGTGGTCAATTTCTTCTGCATAGACTTTATACTTTACATGATTAGGCAATTGAACTACCATGACATTAGCACAAATCAAATAAAAATTCGCAACACCTTTATAGATTGCAGATAACAATACCTAGAGTTTAAAACATACTGCAGATTTTATTCCAATTTCGCAAGAATGCATATGAAATATTTAGCTATCAAGGGTATGAAATGTCAAACAAAATTTGCTAAAAAAGATTTATTAATAGGGTTGAACGGCAAATAACCAAGACAGGACTTTTCCCAAGATACTACAGTTGAAAAAAATTAACCAAGTCAAGACTCTTCCCACGAAAGCTAATAAAATATATAAAATGGTGGTTGTATAGTTCACTCACATAATAAAAGGGGGTGTCTCCGACCTTCATTTTAACTGTCACCCTATAACACCCCATGAATCTAGGAGGAAAATCCATCTTTTAGCATGGATGGTATTGAGTTGGTAGTTGTTTGTTGCCCTCTGCACCAGCGGATCTCTTCTTTAAACACGGAGAGTAAACGGAGAAAGATCAGTCTAGAGTCCTTATTTCGTGTTGCAACCAACTAAAAACAAAATATTAGTACGACATCCTAGCCGCCCATGATATTAAGTATGCTGTTGTAGGTAGCCATTAACTTACCAAAAGTCCAAGGACTGTTATAAGTCATCTTTAAGGGCTCGACCACTAAGACATTCACTACACATTTCAAAAAACTTAAAGTGTTATAACGGAAGTAATTCCACATGCATTTTCTGATTTGAATTTATTAGAAGTGTCTACCTTGAAATTTCAGTATTGGATGCACAATACCAAATCAACTAAAGATGAAAAGAGCAAGTATTTCCGACATGAGCATTCCACTCCCACAAAGAAGATAACTCAAAACATTATCAACACCTTCCTTATTGCTTCAAAAAAAATAAAAATCACCTTCCTTTTTCGTCATCAACACCACATCCCTTGGTTGAGTGGTTTTACACCCTAACAGCATTCTTCAGTGAGTCCTCCAAAAATCTCCCTCCTTCCTAATTAATGCAAATAAAATAAGATGTGAAGACTAATTTATATCCAAAAGGAAGGAAACAAATATAAGACCCGAATGGCAACAAACATGCCTATCTAGTATTCTGTTTACCTCTTTTAGATTCATGAAACTACACTCGATCAAGCAATGTCTTATTCTCCGCATCATGAAACTCCATTCGATCAAGATAAACTACAAATGCACCGATTAATTAGCATGCTTAAAATAATTTAACCTCTTCATACACTGCACACAAATTTGAAGTATTTTTTGGTCACCTACAAACTTTGAGACAGAAAGAGAGAGTGATGGCCTGTTGGTAGTAGGAGAATTAGGTGTTATTATTGAAAAGAAATTGTTGAAAAGAATTAAGAAGAGGCAGTGGTCGAATACTAAAAGGTTTAACCTAGAAGAAACATGTATATCTTTCTCCTCTAATACGAGAAACTGAATTTAGTCGCCCAAAAAGTTATACAAAGAGTAGAACTCATAAAAGCATCCCCACACTAATATCTCAAACCATAGTAAATTAACTGGAAAAAAAAAATAGCATTCATAAGTCTTAAGAGATGATGATTATGAATAAAATCAAATTAGCATAGCAAAAATCAATGAACACTACCAACAAAGAAAGTCAGTAAACCCCAAAAAAAAAATCAGAAAAACACGATAAAAAGTAATAGGAATAAACAAACAAACCATAAAATCCTAACTAAACAGATAAGAATAAGAATAAAAAGAAGAAAACAGTGTTACCTTGTGGATCGAAGTTGGAGTTAGATTCATCAGCGTTGGTATGCATAATCTGCAAAACAAAACCTAAAATCACATTGCACAAAAAATCAAAACGGGACACATAGTTTTACCTATAAAATTGCAAGGCATCAACTAAAAAAAAATCCACAAACTGACTAATGAAACCAAAATTGAAAACATCAGAAGAAGAAAACGTCAAACCTTAGGAGAAGAAAGTTGTACTGCAGAAAACTCAAGAAGAAAAATAAGAAGCGACAAAGAAAAGCTCAGGGTTGGATTTTTTTGGCATAAAATCTTAAACTGGATTGTTTTGGAGTCTTATATTTGTTTCTCAAATTATATTTGACAGGAATCTCATACAATATGGAACAAATGGTTTCTATGTCCGCCCAAAAAAAGTATGGTAAGTTACTTTGTCAACATGGAAATTAATAAGATTGTCTCGTACATTTCTGTATAAAACTCATATACAAGATTAAGAATCCTAGCTGTTATGTAAATTCTTATGATTTTTCTTCTGTTATGGAAATTTTTGGATTTTTCCTAAAAATAATTACCATAAAGATCTTCTAAGATTTTTTGCTTTCGCATGTAAATCTTGTAAAAAATCTTATATATGTTGATTTTCCTTTTACATGGTAATTCTCGTTTTTTTTCCCAAAAAAAAAAATCGACCGGGCCCTCACAAAAGATATTTATAGATTTTGCCGCTAATCCAAAGGTCCAGATTTCATTAACTATTGAAAATTGACGGCCACGAAATGTAAGGGGGCTAATTTTGATTTCGGCCAATCAGGAGCGAGGGTTTTGTTCACCGGCCAATGGGAGGGGAGGTTTCCGCAACTCTCGACGTGGTGTGAGAGATGTGATTGGGTGTTTAGGTTATTGATTGATGTTATAAAAGTACGGGTACCTTGCAATGAAATAAGTTATCTATTGTGTAATTGAGTTGTAGTATTTTAAAAAAAATTGGAAACACTATCTAAGTTATTATATTACTTAATGTATTTTTACAAAAAAATAAAGTATGCACCCTTAAAACTAAAATGAGAGGTTGAGCCGAGGCCGTAAGGCCCCGGTGATACCTAGTCTTTCTTAAATAAAAAACACTAGTTTCATCGAGATATAACAGTCGGTTATGAGAAGTCAATACATTCCCCCCCTGGCACACTCATTCAGTTGAACGAGTGCTTATCTAGAAAAAGAAAGACAAACGGGAGACTATCATCCGTGCATAATTTTTTTTAGGGTTGGACGGGGAATAATCTCCCGTTTAATTTTTTTCTGTGTAAACGGGGGACTATCCCCTGTTTGATGGTCCTTGTTTTATAAGTTGTCAATCAACAACAAGAAGAAGAAGAAGAGACATCGGAGGAAAAATGAATCCGGAGGAGTTTTGGACATGGATAACAATTGGAAGCCGATGGCCAAGTGTAGTAATGACAAAAAGGTTCTCCGCAACAGCAGTATTTTCGATAACTATAGAATCATGCGTGAGATATTGAGCAGGCTCCCAGTCAATTCACTCATGCGTTTTAAGTGTGTACGCAAACATTGGAGGTTCTCAATCTGGCAAGATCAAGGCTTGATTGATTTATCACTCGGTAATTTATTTAATAGTGGAACATGACGGGCCATTAGAACTACTGATATTCTAGCACCTGTTAATGGTTTGATTTGTTTTGTTAACCGTTCTTTAGCTGCCGTTTGCATATTAAATCCATGTATTATAAAACTAACTCCATGGATCAATGAAATTGAATCACATATACTTAATCCATCTCTGTTTTCTTTTTCTCCCAAGAATGGAAGTCCCCGCAATTTTTTCTCTCAAAAAAATTTAGGTTTGGACGGAGGACAGTCGCACGTCTATTTTCAAAAATAATTAACGTACGGAGACAGCCTCCCCGTGTAGTGTCTTTTTCTTATTTGCCTACATTAGGTTCACTCGTTCATTTGAGCGAGCCCTCATTCGTATGAAAGAGTTAGTCTCCACCATAGCCATTGCTCTTAGAAGGCATTTCTGATTATCTTTTGGTTTTATGGAATTAATGGTTTTGAATTTGGAATATTTTTTGTTTAAAATTTATCAATAATTTTTTTTTTTTTTTTTTTTGCTTAATCATGAAATTTTATTCCTGAAGATTATCAAAAATTACAATAATTTAATACTAATAAAATACAATGATCCAATAATGATCCTATGGTTATCAATTTGCCAAGTTTCTTTATGCGGTTGTAGTTTTATTGTCCGTTCGTATTAAGATTTGAATTCGAAATTAAGTAAGCATTTCCATAAATGTACGGCTCTAAGCTGGGAAAATATAGGTACCAAATGCAATCCAGCACATACCAGCACGCACCAAACAACATGCAACTCTAAGTTAACATGGAATGAATGAACAGTTGCAACTAATCCATATCTAACTCTACGAGACAAAGGTGAAAAGGAGATTTGGTGATTTGGTGTGCCTACCACAATGATCACTATGTATACTCAAATGTATGTTAATGGATAAACCTGATGACTAATGACAAATTATGCCATTAGGCTAAGTTTTATGGGCTAGATTGGAGGTGTTAGATTAGCACTTAAGTGTTACAATTCAAAAATAAAGTGTGGCAAAAAAGTTAACACTAGTTCTCTCTCCTAGCAGTTGCTAGCATGTGAACTAGCATGCTAGATAGTTTCGCCAATGATTCAAAGACTGAAAAACACTTTTTCAACGAATGGTTCAAATTGGACGATATATCTTTTAATCTGACGGCTGAGATTTAAAACGCTGAACCATTCATCGCTGGGAGCTGAATGGTTCATCGCTGGGCTAACGTGGATTGCTAATCTAGATGCTAGATTAGCACTCCCATAAGACTTAGGAGGTAGTCCTAGCTGACGTGGACTGCTAATCTAGCTGCTAGATTAGCACACCATAAGACTTGGCCTTAGGTGCAGTTTGTTTGTCTTTTTTTTTGTTGTCTTTTTTTCTTTTCTTTTCTTTTTTTGATGTTTAAGCAAGTTGTCACTTTCTAACTATAATCCCACCACCGAAACAAGAAGCCTAAGGCCAAAATACTTGACTTGATTCCCGTTGCGCCATAATTAGGGCTGCATATGGGCGGGTATTAGCTAAAACCAACCTTGCACCCACAGACTGTGAGTTTTTATTTTCATAACCAACCCCGCATCCACAAATAGCGGGCGGGTTTGAATTTAAACCCGCTTAAACCCGCTTTATATTCAATAATCATTCACACACATGTTTTAAAGTTTAAATAAACTACTTAAGTTCTTGATAACTTAAAAAAACAAACCATAAACATAACTACATAAGTCTTCATTGTTAAGCTTAAACAAGTACTAGTGTACATAGTATACTAGTACTTCCAATAAAAACAAATTTAAAGTTTAAACAATACGACTACTTTAAAGTTCAGATTAAAACTTAAACAATAAAAGTTTCCAGACCAACAAGAAGTGACTCATGTCTCTTCTATCATCTTCAAGTCTCTCCTCCCAGCATCCTCAAGGATCAAGGACTTCCGATTAGTTTTATCAATGGTGTATATTTAGCGGGTTTTTCGGGCGGGTATTAGCTAAAACCAACCTCGTACGCAAAGACAACGGGTTTTTATTTTCATAACCAACCCCGCACCCACAACGGGGGTTCAGATTAAAAACCCACGGGTTTAGCGGGTACGGGCGGGTTTGGGTATGATGGGAAGGTCTTGTGCATCACTCCCATAATCATAGAATCGTAACTGTCATCCTGGTATCCGTAACGCTCCATAACAAAATTTCCAAGTAGTATATGAACGAAACTTGTCATATTTGTAAAGTCCAGTGGGAAAAAAATTGAAAATATTATTGAATCGAGACTATTTAACAGGAGAAGCCGAGAAGACACTACTAAACTGACAAAAAGATGATATATTTTGATTACAAAACTTTCCTACATTACATTACATTCCTTTTCATTTTTTTCTTTATACAGAAGCAAAAATTTACAGATTTCAATGTTAACATTGTAGAAATTGTTTTAAACATTCTTTAAGTTTTTGAAGATTAACGGGTTTGGATATAAATGAGTCCATACCGTTTGCTAAACATTCCGCAGCACTCTCTGACTCGGCATTTGCCGTCATCTGCAGTTGATAAAAAAAAATCTCAACTTATAATACAAAAAATTAAAAAAATCAAGAACAAGAAAAACTGCTGAGCTATTTTTGTGCTAGGGCATAAGGTAAACCAGGTTACACTACAAGTTTTGGTTCGCGATATAGTACATACTGGCACACATGGACCAGCACCCGAGCACTCGTTTAAAAGTGAGTGATTACAACTGGCCCTAAATTACCTAACCGACTCCAGAATAATTTTGGTCATGAGCTAACGTTTTCCTACTGGGCGACCGCAACGCTAATTCTTAGTAAAAGAATATTGTCAATCAGCTTAGTTATCTATCAGCCAGTTATCTCCTACCGCAAATGGTGGCTTCTTGCCGTAACGGGACAAAAGATACAATAAGAACTGAATTGGTATTGATGTTTGGCA
The DNA here is from genome assembly GCA_023531295.1 of Papaver armeniacum. Taxonomy (NCBI): domain Eukaryota; kingdom Viridiplantae; phylum Streptophyta; class Magnoliopsida; order Ranunculales; family Papaveraceae; genus Papaver; species Papaver armeniacum. Next base: position 39,020 of record JAJJWW010002095.1, on the reverse strand, counting down.
AAATCAGTCATACCGCGACAATGGGCAGCCGTCTCTTAGAGGCCCTTGAATCTTGACTAGTTTGTAATGAACTTGACGTGGGCCTTTCAATTCCAGCCTCTACAGCAGCATCCCAACTTCCAGTTTCCTCAAAAGATCTTATCAGCCTTGTTGCTTGAAGACCTCCCATGACGGGCATGTAGACATCCTGCATAGTTGAAAACGAATATTATGAACACGTTGAGAGTAATGAAAAAGTTTCTAGACCATTCAATTTTGGGTTTTAACAGCACTAAAACCATTATATTTAGGAAATTACCATCAGAACAAGATCGTATCGATGATTTTGTACAGCCCGAATAGCTTCTGCTCCATTATTCACAATATCTAACGTGTGACCTAACTGCTTCATCATTTTATTTGCTACAAGCACATTAATCTTGCTATCTTCCGCAAGAAGGATTTTTGGTTTCCAATTCGATTTGTTTAGTTCCGCACTACCATTACATTTTCCTCCGTCATGATCCTGCCTCTGACCCGTATCTTGCATAATCTTATCTGTTTCTACCCACTTCCTTTCGCTTCGAGGGGATTCCGTTGCATAATTCTGCTGTTGGAGGGAGTTTGATTCGTTATGACTTGAGTCACTTCTATGAGATCCATTTCTGTCTTGTTCCAGTGAAGTTCCAGGTTGCGAAAACGGCCTTGCAGCATCAGTCGCTGAACTGGCATCTTCGAGTGAAACGACCCCTCTGGATGTACAATTGTATTTAGAATTGAATGCAAATGTATCCTGTGAGAATTTGTTAAGTTTATTCATACTGTTATATCCCAATTTATTTGTTGATGATTTACTCGTTCTTGAAGACGATCCATCGGATGAGAACAGAGAACTTAATGTGCGTGGTTCAAAGAGATAGACGCCAGAATCTATTTCATCGGTGTTTCCATCGCATAAGGAAACAACTTCATGACCATCCATATCTTCAAAGTCATCGGATGGCTCTCTCTCAGGTGAAACCTTGTAAGGTAGTAGAAACGTAAATGTTGAACCAGAGTTCACTGTACTAGTCACTGTTAGATGACCACCCATCAACTCCACCTGTATCAAACACATTTTACAATTAGACTTGTAAATTTCTTTTCTCTTCAAGTCTTTTCACATCGAAAACAGAAAAACTGTGTTGCATTTCCATTTACAACAACTCTGAAACTTTTTGCATCAGGGTAGGAAAATGATGCACGCTAAAGGAACCAAGAGCTTTGTGTAGGATCTGCATCACTGCCAGGATTAAGAAATGAGCTGTGAATGAAAATATAAAGAGCGCACGGAAAATATGAGCTCACCAGTTGCTTACAGATTGCAAGGCCAAGTCCAGTCCCACCATATTTTCGAGCATGATCTGCACTTGCTTGCATGTATTTTTAAAGAGTGTAGGTATTGCCTTTTCTGTTACAAGGTAAGAGGCAATGTCAGCCAAAACCGACATCCACAGGGATCAAAACAGGAAAAATGGTCTAAATCAGATTTTAAGCTTAAACAGAAACATTAGAAAAAGTCTTCTAATCCAACACAAAGCACAATGAACATAGCTAACAGTTCACCTGGTATTCCAATTCCCGTGTCATATACATCACACTTGATCCACACGGTGTTTTCATATTTCTGAGGATTATCCTCCTGTATTCATCCTCAGCTGATCCTGTGTTTTTTCTGTCATTAGGTGCACCATTATTATCAGAAACTTCACCATTCCTAAGACAGTGTGATGGCTCTGAGACCACCGAAAGGTCTATCCCAACGCTGCCTTCGTGGGTAAACTTGACTGCATTGCTGAAGAACAAAGAAGTGGATTCATTTGAAACATTCCTATGCAAAACAAAATACAATGTAAATCATCAAAGAATTTTCACTCAGTGAATTCTTACCTGATCAAATTTGTAAGAATTTGTCGAATCCTTAGAACATCACCAATAACCTAAAGGTCACGTACATTCAAACAGACCATCAAGGAACAAGAAATATTATAAAAGAAGTAAAAGACAGTTACATTGTTGGAAGAAACAGTAAGTTCTCACCTCCAAAGGAACCTTTTCTTCAACATGTCCTTTCAGGGTTAATTCCTTTTGCAATGATGCTGCAGCGGTTTGAAGAACATGTTTTACCACTTCTCTAGGTCGGAACTTTGTAGCCTCTAACTTCATAACACCTAAAAGAAAGCCAAATAAAAAATTCTTAGTTACACTATGTGAGGTACAGAGAGCAGTTAAAGTTACAGAAACTGACACTGCAAGCAACCACACAGACACAAATATTCTACTAGGCATTAGTAAAGAAAATGTGAAGTGATGAATTGCATACCTGACTCAACCTTGGAGAGGTCAAGAATGTCATTGATAAGTGCCAAGACTAGGTCTCCAGAAGACATCATGACATCCAACAATTGCCGTTGTTCACGATCTAGTCTCGAGTTAGAGAGAATCTCAGCCATACTAACAACCCCTGTGAGGGGAGACCTTATCTCATGAGACATAGTTGCTAGCATTTGTTTCGCTCGCATTGTTTCCTCTGAAAAAATAAAAACAAAGCAACTATACATTTAATGTCAACGTTTTTTTGCCAACTTAGAAGTGAAGATAACTAATAGATGGAAGACAAACCTGTAATGTGAATTGTTTTGTTAAGTTCTGTTTCCTTAGCTTTTTGTACAGCTATTGCCTCTCTAAGCTTTGCAACCTTTTCTCTTTTATCACCTATTACCCAATTACGATCGGAAAGAATGGTTTAGGTTCTACACTACTGAATAACTTCAAGTAAACATCTGAATGATCAACTTTAGATATAAGAAAAAAAGAAGAAGTGAAGGGGGAGAAGGAGACGGTATATCAATTAAGACACTTACCTGATCTGTTATATCCATTCCCATATAATTCACACCAAGAGTTTCTCCTGCCTTATTAAACACAGGTTCCACATGTATCAAAAATGTCTTTGACCCAAACAGTTCAGTCGAGAACGTGATTTCCCGCTTTGCAGGTTTACCATGTTCCATGACTTCTCTCTTGAAGTCTTGGGATTCCTTAACACCAGTTCCACTAAAAATTTCCACATCCGTTTTTCCAATGATATCCTGATAAACCGACGAATGTGAAGAGATGTATTGGAATTGAAGCTCATAAACACTCTAAAAAAAACCATACTTTTCTGCACTGACGGAAAAATTTAATAAAACATGCTGCTAATCTTGTATGAACTAATCTATCAGGTTTTATTTTACATAAATGATGTTTTAGCCTGTGAATCGATATGATTAGAGTCTACAACTAGTTACCTCCTCCCCCAAACTTGGAAAATGATTGTAAATGAATCGGTACCGCATATCTTTGTCCTGTAATGAAACGATAACAGAAAAAGAAAATCATTTTCGACAATTAAGAGCTCAACGAAACAGTAAAGAATAAATAGAGACATTGACATGTGGAAAGTAAACAATCTCTGAACAGTCAAGGCAGTAGGATACTGTACACAAAAAAGTGGACTGTCATGTATAAACTGAAGGTCCGAAAGAATTATATCAACAGTTTCTATCTTAGTTGCATAGCACAATTACATTATCAACATTGCAGCTTTATCAATGAGACTCGGCAATTAGTAACATACACCAAACTTGGAAAACATTTGTTACTGGAAGATTCCATTAAATAAAAGAGTTTTACTGGAAACCAGCAACTTACAAGTTTATGCTGGCTTTGTATTCACTGCACATACTGGAAAAAAATTCATGCGATACTAGGAATTATATTTGGGAGATTTTCAATACTTAAGGTATTGTACTTCTTGCATCAGCAGACATTATTCATTGTACTTCTTTCAGTTAGTCAGATTCTGCTCAAACTTCGGAAATGGAAATGCATATTACCTGGTGGCCGATGACAATTGGTGCATTCTGGAGAACAAAGTGTAAGAAATTATCAGCTCTTTTTAACACCTGGGACAATTCTTCTACTGGTGATGCTTGTGTCTCGAGCAATTTGATGTTTTCTTGTAGCTTCTCTTCTAATGCCTGCTCCCTCTGCAAGCTTTCCTCTAACCATTTTTCTAGTTGCTTTGCCTTCAGCTTCCAGTACTTAACAGTGTCAAACTCGGCATCTACTTCGACTCGCTTTTCTTGAACAACAATATCCAGTCTCCTCCGTGGTGCAGCGTCCCATATATCATAGTCTCCTTCAAATATAGATATTGGCCGCTTATCACCTAGACTTGCTTCGTCAAACCGATGTTCCTCTTGAATCTCCAATTTTTGAGCTCAATTTCTTTCCTTTGTTTAATTAAGATGACACGCTCTTCATTGAGAAGACGAACAGCATTATTCTGCTTATACTCCCAGCTCTTGACAAGGTTATTCAACTGAATCGACCCTTTCTCGCTGTAACTTGTCAATTCATAAAGCCGCTTAAAATCCACTTTGAGAGCATCCTCCTGGGTTTTAACCTGTTCTAGCATACCTTGATCCAATCCAGGCTTTTCTATATTAAATTTTCTTCCGACTTCTTTATCAAGATCTTCAGGCCACATGGAAGAAAGAGGTACTTCCATGTCCACATCTTCTAGATTGTCGTCCCCCATTTCGCAAACCATCAAAAAAAAAATCTATAACATCACCAAATTGTTCAAATTATAACCAAAACATACACTTAACAATCATTGACTTGAAAATGGAACACCTTCACGTGCAGGTCTTCTTCAGCTCAATTCTCTCGTTCTTTGTAAGCAGTGGCGATGAAATGGACGTGTTGCGAACACCTGAAATTCCTGCGAAAACTGTTCAACCTTGTTCATATTGAAATTTTAATGTATGACTCATAAACCAACACAACAATTATAACAGAGAACAGTTACTCACTTTTATGCTGGAATAAATAAAATGATAAATACTAGTAGTAGTACTGTGCTACTTAATGCCCATAACGAAATATTGCGGCTACTTCGAGCCAATGATCATACATACTTTACAGCACAGACTGATGTTAAAATCACATTTCCACAGCCAAAAAAAAAGAAACACCCAAATTTCACAAAAAACCATTCTCGTTCCATAGATTTTGATACAAAAAATCAATCAATCCCGGTTCTTAAAACTAATTGATCATAACATAATCTGGGTTTTCTGAATTGAGTTCGAAAAACACAAACAAACTGATAATTAAGATTTGTAAAAAAAAAAAAAAAAAAAAAACTGAAATTTGTTTTCATAACTCATTCAATTGGTTTCTGATTCGAACATTTTGATTACAGATTTCCACACACAAAAAAAAAATAGTCAACAGGTAAACAGAATTCATTCCATCATTTACAAAGATCCTGTAAATCCATCAATCAATAGAAAAGGAGAAGAGAGATTTCATTCATGCAATCAATCATCAGAATACAAGATACATAATGAAAAAGAACATACATTGCTAGAAAAAGGAGGGGGAATAAGAAGAGAGAATGAAGGGAGGGAGAAATACCTTAAATGAAAACGAGAAAAACACGATTTTGAGATGATCTTTTTGTGATCCAAACCATCAAAATATAGCAATCAAACAGTAACTAATCGTTGTATAATTAGTATTAGCAGTGTAAGATAAACAAAAGTTTTTATATTTTCATGCAAAATTTTCTCTCTTAATAATGTTGATCCCAACACGATTAGATAGATTTTTCCTCCTTTCTTTCTGAATTCTACAGAAAGAGTCTTAAAAACTCAGTACTAAACTATAGATTAGTGAGAGAGAGAAAGTGATTAATTAGAGATTAAGAAGAGAGAGATGCATGTGAGGGTTAAGGTTTTGGAATTAAGAAATGTGGGTTTTGGGGAATAGAGATGAGAGAAGACCTCCCTCAAGAAGAAGCCATGTGCACTTTTAATATAAATGTCAAAACTAAAATCATAAACAAGAAAAATAAAGTTATACAGAAAAATTTCAGAGATTTAGTAATGTATATATATGTATACTAGTCTGGGTTTTGGTTGTTGAGAATCAAATTCAGACTATATCGTTATTCTTATTATTATTAGAGTTGATGAGTTGAAGATGATGAAGCTAGCTAATTATTCCGTGTAATGTATTTAGTATAGTTCGTTCTTATGAAAAAACAGAGAGAAGAATTAAAATAAGAAGAAAAAACAGAGAGGAGTGAGAAAGATTCAGTTTACTTTTTGTTTTTTAAAGAAATGAAATTCCCCGCCCTTCGTGACGTGTTGGGAGAAGTGTCAATTTAACGTGAAAAGTCAAATGACGGGTTGGTTACTGTTACTTGACACAAACCCCACACTAGCCGCAACCTACATCCCACTTATTTAAGAACACGCAATTGGGATATAAAAACTAATTGGGGATATGAATTACTTCCTCCAACCCATGGTGTGTGCTAAGGGGTGACTTTTGGAGGCGAAAATACTAAAATACCCTTCCCTCAAAATAAAAATCAAAAACTTAAAATCAAAAACAAAATCATATCCCCCATTTCCATCTCCACTTCTTATTAATCACTTTCATGGTTAGAATTTGAAACCCAAATATTCCCCATTCCCTTTCAAATTCTAAACTCTCCCCACTCTCTTTCAAATTCTCTTCTCCTTCTCTGCCGGCTCCTCTCTTTGGAAACAATTTTTTTTTTTAAATTCGTAAGTGATGAAGATCATGCTGCAAGTGATGATGAAGACTATGCTTCTGTGATGAAGACCATCTTAGGAAACTCCAGTGCTGGCATGGTTGGTAACTAACATTCAATGTCAGTATCGAAAGTCTTGGCATGCTCAATAGAAATTTATCAATGCCTTAGTCAAGTGAAAAAAAAATTGAAGTTTCCTGGATACTTTTCATCATGTGCCTAAGGCACAGAAATTTAAGCAACATACTATCTTAGGAAACCTTAGGTGCTTGGCATGCTCGAGAATTAACTACTTGTCTGGAAGTGGGTGATTAAAACCGGAAAAACTCAAACGGAATATTTTTTTATCGCCGGAAGTGATGAAGACCATGCGGAATTGGTGAAGAACCACGCCTGGAAAATGGTGTCAGGCATGCTCGATAGAAATCTATCAATGCTTAGTCAAGTGAAAAAAATTGAAGTTTCACGGATACTTTTCATCATGTGCCGGGCATAGAAATTTAAGCAACATACTATGCCGGAACCGGTCTGCAGCATGCTCGAGAATTAACTACTTGTGCCTAGGAAGTGGGTGATTAAAACCGAGAAAAACTCAAACGGAATATTTTTTTACATCGCCGAAGTGATGAAGACCATGCCGAATGGTGAAGAACCACGCGGGAAAATGGTGCCGCATGCTCGATAGAAATCTATCAATGCCTAGTAGTCAAGTGAAAAAAATTGAAGTTTCTGGATACTTTTCATCATGTTCCTAAGATAGAAATTTAAGCAAAAACCATCACAGGCACCAAGCTTTTCAGCCGCAACAATGGTGGATTCAAAGAAAAAAATCAAATTTTCAACCTCTTAGCAACAATTCTCTCTTCACAATCATCCTCCACTTCCACCAAAAAAAGTTCCCTCTCAAATTTTTTTTCCATCTTTCTACTCTCATCTCATTCACCCAAATACAAATACACACTAATCATTTAACAAATACTTAAGATTTTTACTAATTATTATTAACCACTAAACCTCGATTAGTGAGGGTAGATTAGGATTTAAAAAAATACTTAGATAAGGGGTGCCCCGAATTGATATTTGGACTTTTTTTTGTCCTTTTCCTATATCCCCCAATTAGTTTTTATATCCCCCAATTTCGCGTTCTTATTTAACTTCTTCTAAGTTTTTGTCCTCTACTGTCCTCATGTGTTACCAAATTCCACGAGATTACACGTTGTTTTCTATTTTAATAAGAAAACAAGTAGTCCTACGAGCCATTAACTCGAATATTAAGATTTTGGTCAGGCTAACAAATGCCTGTCATGTTGGACTAAATTGTTTTTTTTGGTTATTCACGAAGATTATTTTGGATTTTTTGATAAAACAAATGAGATGTCAGGCTAATTTTGATACAATTTTTCTTCTGAAAGATGAGACAAAGGTATATGTTTTGAAATTTCAATTAAAAAAAAATCTTAATTTTACTGATATGATAGTTCAGGGGGATACCATCAGTGATCAACAAGTCGGTTTGGGGAATGATCAAGATATTTTTTAGAGCATTATTTCTCTCACTTATAGGATCAAAACCTATGTTAGTCGCTTCCCGGTTATTTGGTTTCATGTAATCTCAAAAAACGTATAAATTACATTATACAATTGTTGTATCATTACAAATGTATAATGATGAAACAAGAGGGTGTGTCTATCTACCACCTTTTCTGTGTAATCCTTCGAACCTCAATTTGAATAAGGTAGTCTAATAAACAAATCTTAGGGGCTCTTCGAAGCTCCTCATCCCTTCAACAAAAACAACAACAAGTGGAGTGTACATGTATTGCACGTCGGCAAACTATAGTTTTTCATACTATTTTTCGTTTTCACAAAAACATGACACCCACAGTTGTTTTTCAAAGTTCGCTACAACATACAGTTAAATGAGAAGATCATGGATCTATTTAACTCTGAAGATAAATACAATTTTAATAAAATAATAGTGCGGGGCATGTATAGCTAAAATTGAAAGAACAAACAATCTAACAAAAGCTTGGCTGATGGCCCTGGCAATTAGGGATGAGAGACACTAACTGAAACAACGTCAAAATATATAACCTCATCCTTGACAGTATACTCAATAGTGGCAACAAATGACCCAAAAAAACCTGGGTTTGGTGTAAGATTAGCAATTCTCTTATTGTCTTGCTGATATAGTGAAATTGAAGAAGAAGAAGAAGAAGAAGAAGAAGAAGAAGAAGGAATTAATGGTTCACTTATTGGGCAGACAAAAAAAAAAAAAACATAACAAATTTCACAAAAAAAATAAGAAGTTATTTTTATGGAGTTTTAAAGAGAGAAAAAAGAAAGGGTTACAACAACATCATCATCATTATCTTGGTTTTATTTCAACGACTTTGATTATTCATATTTCTTTAATTTTAAGTACAAATTGGGGCTTTAGGGTTCCAATTCCTTGCATATCTCTCTTCATTTCGATTCCATCTTTTTTCTCCTTTTTTGAAATCTTCATTTAGGATTTCAATCTACCGAATCCCAAACAAACCCTAGATTTTTGTTCGTCTCTCTACCTCATCTCGGTGAAATAGAAAAGAATTTTGGGAGAAGTTGATATTAAATTGGTTCTTACGTTAAAATAAAAATAAAGCAGAGATCTAACCGCTAATTTTATTAAATTGTTTAACCGAAGGAGATTAAATGTGCGGACATTGAATAAAGCGGTGAAAGAAAAATTGGTTAAAGATTTGGTTCATCCCTTGTTAGAGCACTGCTCGGTCGAACTCGCAAGCGTTGGTATGTCAAGTTTGGTTGTCATATTTTAGTATCAAAACTCATCTAGAGTCGCTTGATTAAATACTAGAGTCAACTTTGTTTAGGTTAGACTACAAATTCTATGAATATTTAGACGTACAAGTATTACCCCGAAGACCTGGAGAATGGGAAGAAGTAACGACTACAACGAAGACATCATCCTTCCTCTTGAGGTTAGTAATATTGACTTGATCTTGTTTCCATTCCTAACTTATCTTTCAAGTCGGATTATATTGAAAACATAACATGCGAAGCTGTATATATATAATACTCTAGTGGTTAGACTTGGTCGTATCATTATGATCAAAGTGTCAAGGAATTTATTGATTATGAAATATAAATGCTTATCTTTTGGAACTTCGTAAATACGACATCAACATAATCTTTGTATTTAGTTACTTGATTGAGTGTAAGATAAAGGTACGATTTCAACCTAGAAAACTATGTATTATTACATTAGTTTAAGGAAGTAGATGCATGAACTTGTTTCATAATCGAAAGGGAAATCATGATTGGTCCGGTTCTTTATTGAATATATTTTGGACGACCAATGCAAAATGACAAGGTAGAACCTATCTTAACTTATGTTGAGAATTGAGGTATAACCAGTCATAGCTTATACTGTGTAGCATGTTGTAATCGGTCAAAGCTACTTTATGAAGTATGGTGTAACCGGTCATAACCTAGTTTGGGAAGCATGGTATAACCAGTCAAAACTTACATTGTGAGTCATGGTTAAACCGATCCCAATGAGCAAAACCGATTTTCCAATACTCTTCATGTTTTGTGTGAAGCTTGGAATTAGGGTTTCTTTGAGAAACTTCCCGATCTCCACATTATTTGAACATGTACATAAGTCTTATCATTAATTGTTCAAAGATATTCCTTGATACTCAAGGTGATCCCGAACAAAATATTGAAAGGCATTTAATTATGATTTTCATAAATATGTTTTAATTACAAAAGCATATCCTCTGGAAAATATTATTAGTTAATCGCTACACTAATAATATAAGTTTTCTAAGAGAGTTTCGGAAATATGGTTTGGTAATTTATTGGAAATAGGAAAACCGAATCTTGAGAATATTTTAAGTTTTGGAATTTCCTTGTTGTTCAAACAACCTTGGTCTATAAATACTTGAGTTTGCATTTCTTGCAAACTATACTAAGATCTAGGCAAACTTCATTCGTGTTGTTTCTTATGGAGCCGTCTATCTGGAGAGAAAAGTACCCTAATTAGGCGAAATCTCTTACGAGCGATCGTTTAAAGACTTCTGTAGGATCAAGAAGCTCTATGAGTACCGTTGGTGGGAAGCTAGATAATTGCATTGTTATTTTAGTTTTCGATTATTGATTTGATTGACTAACGGTTGTTGAAACTTTGATTGCACATAGTTTGTTTATTCTTGAGAACCCTCTCTTCTAATACAAGTCTCACTCAAATTAGATCAAACTATCGACGGGATCTTTAGAACCATTTTCGGATCTAAAGACATCTTGTGATAATCCATTGTTAACGAGACTTCATTATGTGTGATTGATCACAAGAGGATTCAAGTTGCGTTGTGCAGATTATTATTGAAGACAAACGGAGATTTGAACACGAAGAATATTTTCTTATTAGTTTCTGTATCTTGTGAATTTAGTGCACAAACTTTGATCGGCTGGGATCCAACTAGAATCATGTTTATCTTTGATAGACTTGATTGGCTAGTTGCGTGAGATCAACATCACTTTATAGTTGTTATTCGAGTTCTATATTGATTGATTGCAAATATAGAAATTGGTTATTTCGGTAATCAAAGTTTAGATTGATCTAACTAGACAAAGCAGTTTATTAGATTAAATGGAAGAGCCTTTGTCAACGACTCATAATATCTTATTACCAAAGATTGTATAGAGTGGTTACCCAACAGCTTTATCCTTTACTGTTTGGAATATTATCAAAAGGATTTGTGACTCACGTGCGTGACTCTAGAAGTCGAAAGTGTAGGGATACCGAGGAAACTAAGTATCTAGGGGTAGTCTACTTGGTTTATACTATACGAAGTTGGCATTATATTTTGTATAGCGACTTAATTATGAAAGTATTCAAAACTGGACTAGGTCCCGGGTTTTTCTGTATTTGCGGTTTCCTCGTTAACAAAATCTTGTTGTGTCATTTACCTTATTTCCGCATTATAATTGTTATTATAATTAAGTAAATTATATACGTACGTTAACCCTAGTCACTTGATATTGATCCTATAGTGTTTCGGTTTTATACCGTACCTATTATCAAGTGAACACTTTGTTGTTGTACTGTCTCGATCTCGTATCCGTAGACGATCACACAACGTGTATACGATAGTTGTTGTATTGTCTCGACTTTTTCCATAGACGATCACACTTGGCATCATACTTATAGGTTGATATTTAAAAGATTGTGGTGTATTTGGCTACCCTCGTCTTTTCAATTGGAGAGCAGGAAAACATGACAGATCTAACAATCTGTGTTTGGTGTGATCCAACCTGTAATATTTGAATCTATGGGAGATTATGTTAAAGTACCACCAACATTTGATGGCACAAATTATCCGTGGTGGAAATATGCTATGAGATCTTTTCTTCAATCACGCGATTTTAGTACTTGGTTATTAATCGAAGAAGGGTATAAACGACCGAAAGTAGAATATTCAGAAACTGAGTTTAAACGCTTAGTGTTCTATACTAATGAAGAAAACGCTCTTACCAAGCAGAATTCTGATGGTTTGAATGCCATAATACATGCATTGAATCGAGATCTTCAACATCATGTCTCCTCATGTGGAACTTCCAATGAATCTTGTGATACTCTTGAGACCATTTTCGAAGGTAATAATTTAGAAAGAGAAGCTAGACTGCAATCTATCTCTTCTGAATGAGAATACCTTAGAATGGAAGATAATGATACCTTTGAGGAGTTTAATACTAAATTTTCTGAGATTGTCAATGCTTCTTTCTCACTTGGATAGACTATACCTGAAAAGGAAATAATATGCAAGATTCTCAGATCGTTACCATCCATATACGAGTCTAAGAAACATGCCGTAATGGAAGCCAATGATATTTCTATACTCTCTCGAAACTCTCTTGTAGCAAAGTTTAAGATCTTTGATAAAGAAATTTTGCTAAAGACGGGGATGTTGGATTCAAGCCACAAATAATACTAAACAATCTTCGAAAGAAGTGAGTATAAATTGGGCTGAGGAATGTTGTAAAGAGGATAAAACAATTGTTGAAAAAGATCTTGACTCAACAATTGTACTCCTAACACAATGGATTAAGGATCTTTTATTGAAAAATAAACAGGTTCTTGACAAAACATCATTCAGTTAAAAGGATGATGAAAAAATCCAATGTTTCAAGTGCCATGGTTTCGGACATATGGCCAAAAGTTATTCCAGCAAAAGAGCTCATAAGTGCAATAAAGCTTATCACACTACCCTGGATGGTATTTCTAAGGAAAAGGCATATGAAGGAATTGTTAGAGCACTGATCGGTCGAACTCGCAAGCGTAGCTATCTCAAGATTGTTTTTCAAGTTTAGTTGCCAAAACTATAAGCCTTGATTTCTAGTCTACTGATAGCTAAGTCTCGGATTATGATAGTAAGTGTAGTTGAGCTTTAGACTTCACGACGTTCATCGAATGAAGACGATTAACTACTCAAGGGAACTTGTGGAACTTCATCAACAAAAGGTATGTGGAGACTTGAACTCATCTATCACTCAAAAGTTTATCTACTGTATCTCCTATTTGAGACAAAAAGTCGTATTGCTATATAGACTTCAATTATACACATTTGAATTTCGAGTTGAGTTTATCTCGCTTATCTATTTCTCAAAATATGTGTTGGTAAGCTTTCGTTTTAACCAAGTTCATCTTTTATTCCTGACGGAAGTCAAAAGATGATCATGTGAAAATCGCCTTGTAACATCTTATATGATTTTTGTGAGACAAGTCATTTGATGTAGACTTGGAATGTTTCATATTGATCATTCGATCACTTGAAAATTGCTTTGAAGCTAATAGTTTATGTGAGACAGCTATTGTCGTCTTCCAAGAATGTTTCAATGACTGAAATGTGGGTTTAGAACATGTAACCATGATTGGATATAAACATAGTGTGTATTCACATTTGTGTAAAGTCCAAAACCGGGAACCATGGTATGCGTACACGTACGTGTACTGGTTGGTTGTTAGGAAGTCCTAAACTAAGTATGCGTAGTTCAAGTTCCGTGAATTTCTGGTGGAGTTTGGAAGTGTAAAATGGTATGCGTGCATCATACTGGCGTAACCAAACTCAGTCAGATTACTTAGGTATGCGTACGTTTGCATACTTAAGTAGGTTATGTTCTAAAATCGGTTTGTTCATGGCTAACCTCGATTAACTATTGTTGAACCAACTAAGTGTACACGTTTAGGTACAGTTACTGTTAGAGCATAGCTCGATTGAACCCACCAAGCGTTGGTATGTCAAGTTTGATTGTCATATTTTAGTGAATCAAAACTCATTTAAAGAGTCGCTTGATTATATACTAGAGTCAACTTCGTATATGTTAGCTTGAAAGTATTAGGATATGTGACATTACAAGTAGTACGTGAATACTTGAAGAATGTGAAGAAGTAAGGAGCTACAACGACGACATCATCCTTCCACTTTAGGTTAGTAATATTTGACTTGAATCTGCTTCATTCCCTAACGTATCCTTCAAGTCGTGCATATTGAAAACAAAACTCGTGAAGTTATGAATGATTATACTCTAGTTAGACGTAGTATTAAGGAATATAATACGAAGTATAACGCTTATCTTTGAACTTCGTATATAAGACATCGACATAATCGTTTGAATCCTATTGTGATTATGTATGGGTATGAGGTGAAGATTTCATCATAGGAAACAATTTTTTAAATTCGTTTAAAGGAAGTAAATTCATGAACTTGTTTTGTGAATCGAAAGGGAAATCGCTAGGATTATTGGTATTGTTATTCATTGTATATCTTTTGAACTACCAATATGTGTGATTAGTATAACCGCTCATGACTTGTTTATGTTCTTGGTAAAACTATTCACAAGGCCTGACTTTTGTATTGGTATGACTTTTATTAGTGAAACCGATCTTAAGTAATCACCTGAGATGGTATGATCAATTTGGTGTAATTGGTATGACCAACTCTAGGCAAAGGGGAACCGATCCTAGTAAGAGGTGCAACCGATCACAATAGGGGAATCGATCCTTGTAAGAGGTGCATCAAGTTTCTAGATATTGGGAACCGATCCTATGAACATGTGCAACACGTTTTTAGAAATTGGGAACCGATCCTATGGACATGTGCAACAAATACAAGTTAGATACCATATATATATATATATATATATGTGGGAACCGATCCTAGTACCTACTCAACCATAATTTGGTAACTAGCGTGACTAATTCTAGTACCCACATAGAGGTAGAACCGAAACTTGTTTTGGTATAACCGTGAAACCCATGTTTGGTGATTTGATAGGATAATCAATCACATAGTTCTTGGAAGACAGATGAATCAATTCTAAACTTGTTTGGAAGTGTGGCAAATCGATTCCAAGATTGTAAGTATGAAAGAAGACTTACAAAGTAAAGATGTCGACATACTTTGAATACGTGCAGTAACGCTTACCTTTTATTGTTCAAAGATATTCCTTAATAGCTAAAGGAGAATCCCGGATCGAAAATAAATTGAGAATCTTTTAATTAAGGTTTTTAATTTTATATTTGGAAAATAAAGATTATTAATGTCCATTTACTAATTGGAGATTTTCTAGTAAGATTTCGGTCAACATTTGGACAAAGCATTTCCAGGAATTATGGAAAACCGAATTTGGAATATATTGCATATCTTGAGAATATTTTTGGTTTTGGAAATTCCTTGGTCTATAAATATCAAAGTTTGCATTTCGAGCAAACTAATCCCCTCGAAGCCAACAAAACTACCTAGTTGTGTTGTTGGTGTGGAGCCGCCTATTCGAAGGAAAGTAACCTAATTACGCGAAATCTCTTACTACTAGCTCGGTTTAAAGACTTCTTTGGGATTGAGAAGCTCTATTAGTATCGTTGGTGGGAAACTAGATAATTGCGGTTTATTATTAGTTTTCGATTGATTTGATTAACTAACGGTTGTTGAACTTTGATTGCACCTAGTTTGTTTATGCTTGAGAATCTTCTCTGATATAAGATTCACTCAAACTAGATCGAAGTTTCGACGTGGATCTTTAGACTGTTTGTAGATCTAAAAACGTCTTGTGATAATCTATTGTTAACAGGCTCCGTTCTGTGTGTGATTGATCACAAGAGATTCAAGTTGATTGTGTGCAGGTGTTTATTGAAGATCTAAGAAGATTTGAATACGAAGAATATTTCTGATTTGGGCTCATAATCTTTGGTCTGCACAATACTTGTTTCGGGTAAAGAGGATCCAACTATAATCGGTTTATCCTTGTGATAGATTGGATTGATTACACTACACCAAAACAACTATTTTGGAATGGACGGACGCGTTGCTAAGAATTAAAGCAATATCACATTGTGTTGCTAATCCGGCGTAGCAAATTATTATGCAACGCCAGAATACATTGCTCAAATTAAATAGAGCAATGTTTTGCACCGTTTCTCACCTTGTTTACCAACGTTTTAGTTTATAATTTGAGCAACGTATTGGATAATTTAAGCAACGTAAATCTTTAATTTGAGCAATGTTTCTTTGCATTAGACAAACGTTTAAATAATTCCACTAAAAATTCTGCAACGTTATATTTTATTTAGTACCGTTGCTCATGGAAGCAAGTCAAAGCAACGTAATGGTTTCCAACGTTTATATCCGTTGCACAATATTTACAGGTGAAAAAAAATATCCGGCAATTGTTCCGGCAGATTTCTGCACCTGCATATATATACCATTCCAGATTTCTACACCTGCACATATATACCATTCTAGATCAATTACAAGACCCAATTTTTCATACGGAAGGAATATCATAAACACATTATCATCATCACAAATATATGGTTGATTATCACAATATAGAACTATACATATATATTCGTATCAACTTGCAATATATGAATTCCTCGTAAGCATTTAACAGAAGACTATCATAAACCCATATATACGATAGTTTGATTGATTCAAAGATTGTACGAAAGGTAGTTCAAAAGAATACTAACCTTGATTGTTTACATATTGTAAATGAGAAGTCCTTTTGATTCCAAAGACTCTACCAATGGTGGAAGAAAATTAAAATCAATCTGAAAGTACAAGACAGGATTAGTCCTTTTTGATACGGAAACCTCATAGTTTATTGACAAAAAAAAAATGTTGACACCTCAATTCAATTTATTATAATAAAACAAGAATTAGTTTGTGCAGATAACATATCAACTCAAAAAAAATCTGAACAAAAAACTTACTTAGTAAACAATGTTCGCCTGATGGTAAAATTCAAGTTGACCGAGGCCTGAAAATTCAATGTGTTAATGATCGATAAGACAAAATTTCTTGGTCCTTTAAATTCAATTTGTTAATGGTTGATAAGACAAAAACATGACCTGCAATTGCTTGGTCTTTCAAATTCTGATTTTAAGTTGAGTGTAGTTTTGGAGGAAGTTAATCAACTACCAAAATCGATTCAGAAACAAAATTCTTGCCAGAATTGAGCAGCTGTACAATAGCAAATCAAGTCAAAATCAAATTGAAGCGATAACAACAATCGCAGTCAATAGTAGTAGAAACAAATACTCCCTCCGTTACTTTTTAATAGGCTGGTTTGGTTTTTTGACAAAATTAAGGAAATTTAGAAAACTAATCATTGAAAGTGGTCCTCATGACACTTGTCAATAAAAGAAGTGAATTGAAATGGTCCCCATGACACTTGTCAACAAAAGAAGTAAAGTGAAATGGTCCCCATGACACTTGTCTTCAAAAGAAGTTAAGAGAAAAGTGGTCCCTAAAAACTAAAGTAACATTTGACTTTCCCAATTAGGAAACCAGCCTATTTTTTTTGTAACATTTATTTATAGAAACCAGCCTATTAAAAAGTAACGGAGGGAGTAGATAGAAAGATCAAAATTGCATCGGAGCTGGTCACAAGTTAACACTTCACATATGCAAAAAGCAAACATCACAGATAGGAATACTGGCCTCACATCTGGGTTCAACATTTCAGAGATGGTTACACCAGATACTTCAGCAAAGTTGGCGAATAGATATAAGTAACCATGCTTGAAACATCATACAGATATAAAGAAAACAGTCAAAAGTGGAGAACCCTCACCCAACAAGAATGATAGAAAATCAAACTCAGAAACTGGTGCAAGGAAACTCCTTATCTGAAAAAGAAAAGAGCAAGTCCATATTATATGTATGTTGGCGAATAGATATAGATAACCATGCTTGAAACATCATACAAATATAGAAAAACAGTCAAAAGTGGATAACCCTCACTAGTAAGAATGATAGAAAATCAAACTCAAAAACTGGTACAAAACTGGTGCAAGGAAACTCCTTATCTGAAAAAGAAAAGAGCAAGTCCATATTATATGTATGATAGCATACTAACCTTCTCCCTCTTCCTTTATCCGGGCTTGGGACCGGCAACGCATTCGCGTTGGCGGAGTTAAAAATGGGTTGACACTAAAATGAACAAGACCCAATATATATATACTAGGTATCATCGGGGCCTTACGGCCCCGGATCAACCTCTAATTAGTATTATGTGTCACGTAGTCTTTGATAATCAACATGGTTTTTAACTTGGTTGGTTTATGTTCCCCGAAGATAATTTAAAATACCATTAATATATTTATCCAGGCATCTCACAAATATAATCCAACTTATGTTATCTAGGTGTCACAATTAATGATTTCAAGATTTTTTACCTTGGTATGTTTTTTTATTCATTGTTTCCAGGATAATTAAATGGTGATCACTAATTTAATGTAAAAATGACCTTTCATAGTTAATATAATGTGACCTACGTGTATAATGATGAGCCTTATTATCTAACAAATTAGAACATGCAAGCGTGGTTTGAAACAAAAAAAAATGAAGAATTCCAGTACGTATTTGCTTATTCTTAATAGAAAAAAATCTAAGAATCTGAAAGCAATAAGTTCAAATTTTAAAAATCAATCCATAAAATCTTTTCGAAGAGAAAAACAGCCCGCCTTAGCAATATGTAATTCAGAACGATGTTGGTTCCTAACCAACAACTATGTCCCATTTCTATTCATGAACAATACGATTACTTGTTAAATGATATAATTCTCGACACTTAGTACATCTTGTTCTTGATAATAGGTATTCTTGACAACTCTTGATTCTTTACGTATCACAAAGATCAATTTGCACTTATCCATTTTTTTTAAACATCATAAATCTATTGTTCAACTACTTAACACATCATAATTGTAATTGGATGCATAACACATCTTCAAATTGGAAGTCCTCTATCTAATGGGACAACCAATGTTAAAACTCCGCCTATATATGTGGTATGGAGGGACGCTAAAAAAATTTAAATAAGCCCTAATCAAAGATAGAAAACTTTCAAAAGTAATCACAATAAAGGCAGACACATTTACAGTTTAAATAGCTTAACTACATGGACATAACTAAGTTGGAAGTTCAAGTTTTGAGTTCGATCGAAGGATAATCTGATCAAGGAAAACTTTGGAAATCAAATGGTGCAAAAAAAAAAAAAAAAAAGAAATAAGTGATGACAATATCATGTTTAACAAAAAAACAAATGATTGAACGAACGAAGCGAAAGCACTCACCACCCGAATGGCTTGACGATTTTAGTGTTGAATCGTTTAAGAGATTACATATTGGGTATGCATACAAACATTTCCATCTTATGATGCCCGACTTTTCTTAAATGACCAAAATAAGTGCATTTTTATCTCAGTCTTGTTACTCAAACGCTCATTGAAGGCAATTCAAATGACCAGAAGAAAAGGCAAAGAACCAAGAAGTTTCCATCCAGGTCCTAGTAAATAACCTTGTGGGAAAAATGAGTTTGTAGACAACCTTCTCATTGATCGGAAGACTTTCAGGAGAAGATAGCTCGACTTGATCCTTTCATTCTTTGTAGAGATATCAGATATGGTGCTCTGACCTTATAGTCTAAAAAGACTTTTGGCCTATCTCAATGACACTCCTGAAATCAACAAAAATTTCCATCTGCTTGTGAAGTTGTGGTGATTGAGCTAGGAAAGCGGGGTGGCCTTTATAGTCAAGTCGAAAACAAATGCACCACCTTCAAGCCTGCTATCAATTTTGGTGTCTCTAATTCAAAAAAATCTCCAAAATAATTGTTGCCACCAATTTCAGCCACACCCATCATTCATAGAAAATTATGCTGGAAAGAATAACTTGTAGTTAAATTGCTCAAGAAATTATAAAAATAAAATAAAATGACATGAAAAAATGTGAAATAAAGTTATTTTTCGAAAAGAAAAGAACAAATTCACCAAGTTATTTTAAAAGACCTAGTCAATGTTATGTTGCATATGTCATGGAAAGGCGATGCTTTCTACCATTGTTTTGTATGATTGTATTTTTTCTTAATTTTTTATATAGTTGTACTCTTTGGATCCAATGTGTTAAAAATATTCCATGGCATACGCAATGATTGTGTACGTAAATCCCGATGTTGTGGATATTATGAGTACCTTCGATATTTTTCTTCATCATTGCGAAGCAAATCTTTGCTGGAAAGTTTACACACCAATTATATTTACTTTCACATTATCGTACATAGTCATTCTCACTCTCTGGATGTCCATAAATTTTCAGGTCTAATGCATATTAGTATTTTCTCCTTTCTTCCTCAATTTTTGAAATCCAAACTTTTCTTAGTCCCTTCTCTCTTTTTCTTTTTCTCAATTTTTGATATTTTCAGTTTTAGCTTATGGATTAACGTTTTCAAGAGTTCTAATTTTCAGTTTTAGTCAAACATTGATATGTTTTCCGATTTTTGGATCCAGTTGATTTATGTCAAGATGCCAACTCAACTTGCCATACGGAAAAAAAAAACATAATGCAGAGGCAAGTAAGCAGGGTGGTGCTTAGAGATATGGGAATACCTTTTGTCTCCTTTAGGTGAAGCGAAATATTGGGGACACTTAATTGGTATGTCAAAATCATCTCCTGGTAGTATAATCGCTTCGGCGGTTGTTTGTAAATTGTACCGCCTTTCATCCGTAGTTTCTTTATAATAATTTTAGTAGTGTTCTCGATAGGACGCTACTCTAAGTATCATGTGCCAAAGAATAGTTATTGATGTGATAGTATATCTTGAACTGGCTCACGTACATCTTTGTCGAACACTCAGTGCATGATTAGGATCGTCTATATAAAGCTGAGAATAAAATGTTTCTTTCTTGTACTAATGCGCTTCACTATTTTTTTCCAAGTTCCACACAGTCTTGAAAAACACATTGAACCCTTGCTTTTTAGAGCCCAAAAATGGTAATTGCATTAGAAGCATTGTACTCTCGGATGTAATCACCAGACAATTTTGCGGGCATCACCAGCATCATATAATCCCTCCAAGATTTGGGAGGTTCAAGCAACGGAGGAGTTTTACTTTCCTTTGGAGAACATTTTTCAAAGGTTAGATTCTTCTTGAACGATTTAGTCAATCTCTCGTCAGCCCAATGCATTGGCCCATGATAGACACATTTTTGTGTCTGATTTGTCCTCGATGTATGTATTGTTAGAACTCGATTTTTGTACTAATATTGTGTTTTTATGTATTTGTAGGTAGTTTTGGGCAATAAACATTTTCGGAAAAATTCGGCTCGAAAAGTTGTTAAAGGCATCCCGGAGGACATTTACTAAAGGCACCCTCATGTTGGTTAAGGGGCACCTCGGGGCACCCCACTATTAAAGCGCCGTGTTTTGGATCAGGCACTTCATCACCTACCTTTTAAAATCAAATATGGCGGGAAACTATGGCAAAGAACGAACCGGTTAGGTTCGGATTTTGGAGCCGCTTTTTTAGAGATTCAATGGTGATTTTCTTTGGAATAGTTTGATTGAGCGTAACAGCGTGGTAGGATTGTTTGTTTCCATTAATTTTGGCTAGATAATCCAACGAGATGAAATCAGGGCAGTTCGTGCATGGGAGAAATATTTCACGTGATCGCATGAGTTTTGGAGAGATTTTCTCGTGATTCCCTTGATTGATTTCAGATGAGTTATTGAGGCTTAACGAGGCAGTAAGTCTCCCGGAATCGTAAGAAAAGAGGGATAATTCACCGAGTAAGAAAACAGGGCGAGTACGTGTGCTGTTGAGATAATCACGGGTTTGTACGAGTTTTTTCGTGTTTGGATAGATATTGGTCATTTGTAGAAGCGTGGAGGAGATAAATAAGGATGTTTAACGGCAAAAAACGCGTGGAGACAGAAAAACAAGAAAAAAAATGTTCTCGGGTTAATATATTGATGTGAGAAGATTTGGGAGGATTATTTGCATTTGCTGCGAGATATTTTGATCCTGTCGAGTATATGTAGTGTGTTGGGGACTCAGAGAAGGAGGATGGAGAGTTAGGGGAACGAAATAGGGTGAGAAATCAGAGTTGCAGAGCTTGTCTCTACTGCTGCCATTAAAGGGGAGGACGAAGAACATTAGACCACCAGAGGCAGTCGTTTCTCTACAGAGACAACGACACTTAGACGAGGGTCGCAGCGCTACAGCGTCAACGACAGTTAAGTTTTATCGTTCTGTAACAATGCCAATTGTAACAAATATAAAAGTTACGAATCTCTGTTTTCATATATTTTCATCCTTGTAAGCACCTTTTGAGCAATGAAATCAACTTTTGAGCGTGTTTCCAATATGCGGAGCTAGAACCCATCACTGGGACAACGGAGGAAGCAACTTTTCATGATTGTGGTAAATGAATTAATTATTTATATGACTTTTTGCATAGATTTAATTGTTTTATGATTTCTATTAATTATCATTATTTTGTCGATGTCGCATGCTTAGTTTAAATTACTTTTGATGCGTCATGCTTACGACTTCTGATAATGTTTTATGAAATCTATTTTTGGCAAGGAATTAGAGTCACAATTTCTTTTGTTTGAGCTATATTGTTTAGAGTTAATGACTGAACCACAAGAATATGAAGAGTAGTGAAATCCTGCGTCCTAGTGACTCTTCATCCTGTGATAATATTTGTATATATTTTTCTTTTATTTTCTTTTATTAATTCTTAAAATCAATCTCGTCAAGTCCGAGTGAACGACAACCCTTTTACTACTTCAACAAACAAATTAAAAATTTCATCAATTTTTGACGCGCGCCAGCGGACTTGTGTATAGATTTGTTTTTAGGTTTTATTATTATTTTTTTCTATTATTATTTTTGTTCTTTTTTACGCGTTTTGGTATTTCTGTTTGCTTTGATTTGGAGCCAAGCGAAGAAAAGAGAAAGTCTTTGAAAAGAAAAGCAAAGCCAAAATAGGAAAGAAAGGAGAGATCCGAACGGAGTGAAGAATAAAATTTTTGTATATAGTGTAATTTTTTTTCTTTTTTTTAGAAATTGTAATTAGGTAATTATTTTTGTAATTTTTATTTTTGGACTTTTTAATTTTTGGACTTTTGGACATTTTTTTAAAACCCTAAGGAAGGGTTATTTAAATATAAACTGCACAGGGAAGGACGACGATTACGATATCGTCTCGGCCCCTCGGGTTCGTACATGACATAGGAGTCGTGGCCCGAATCGACTTCAACGGTTCATCCCCCGTCTGGAACGGGAGGTAAAAATTCTAAACACCCGCGAATCCCCTGCCAGCGGGTTTACTGGATGATTTTGTATGCATATATGTTGAGGTCTTGAATACGGCTGTTTTAATTTCCTAGTAAAGGGCAAGGACTGGCCATACAAGATAAGGGTTCGGATTTCATCACCGTTCTCTTCTTGCCCGCCTCAGGAAAACGAAACCAAACGCGAACCTAAGCCTAAAATTTTGAATAGAACGAGACCGATAGGGTAACGAGCTTAATAGGAAAGTCGTTCGAAAAATATTGGTTACACTTTTAAGCATACTTGAAGTTCATGATGGTTTACGTGAGTTGAATGCGTGATTGCGCGCCTTGTAATGCGGTGAGGCCTTGGGTATCAAAGATCCACGCAGCTTCCCTCTCCTCTATTCAACTTACTTAAACTCGGATTGATTCCAGAGGGGTTTGCTCAGATTGTAACGAATTCCCTTTCGAAGTATTAGAAGCTGATCTAGAAATAATCTAAGTGGAGCCATCATGCTTTTTGTTTGCTAGAAATCAGTAGGTTTGTTTTGGTCGAGTCATCCTTGTTTGTGTTTGTGTAGAATTCCCTTGCAGTTAGGATGTCAAACTGGTATTATAACAGCCAATACAATGATTATCCAACTGAACAATATGGACATTACTCTTCTTATGACCATAGTATGAATAGTGGTTGGGAACGCCAATCTTTTAAAGGTTATGGGTCATACCATGGTGAGCCCAATTACTATCCACATGAGCATCGGTCATTCGAGCAAGAAGATTATAGTACTAGTTCTTCGTCTCTAGAGGATACAATCAAACTTTTTAAAAGTAGTCCTTTTTATGATCCTTCATTCCTCTTCCTTCTCTAGAAGAGTCCCTCGGGGGTTTAAGTGAGTCCACAAAAGTTAGCTGAATCAACATGTAAGTTAGCTGAGGTGAATAACATAGTTATGGACGAAAGGACTGCAACAACGACTGAATCTTTAGAAGATATCCTCAATAGATTAACTCAAAACTTAGATCCAACACTAAGGGAACTTTCTTTGGAGGAGACCCTTGAGAGGATAGGAAAGTCGACTCGTAGACTTGAGTTAGAGACGAATGAAAGTATTGCTCGAAATAACTTGAATTTCCAATATAGTGTATCCAATAATACCTTTGAGAATGAAGATAGTTATTCACATAATCAAGATGATGAGGTTAGAATTGGTAACACTACTTGTTTAGATGAGGTTCAACCTTTTTGATGTTATTATAATAATGATTATGATGAGGATAGTGTTGATGAATAATTTGAAATAAATAGGCATAGTGATCAGGAATTTGCTACTCCAATTGAGCTTTATAATAATAGGGTTATTTCTGGTTCAGATCCTAATAATTTTAACAATTATTCACCTATTCAAAAGGACGAGGATTTGACTAGAGATACTGTTTTAGACGATGTAGTATTTCATGTTTACGAAGTCGATAATGGTTTAGAGGAACGGGTTTATCCTGAGAATATTATTTTAGAGTCTAACGATTTAAAAACAATAGTCTTAGACGAAGAAGATGAACTCGTAGAGCTTTTAAATATGAGTGAGGATGCATCACTTGAGTATAATTTACATGCAGCAATTGACCATTTTCAGGATTTTGATGATCTAGAAATTAGGGAAATTATAGCTAGTTTATCTAGAGACACCCAAAATTCTAAGTTTGGGGGTGATTATCATTCTCCTTGTGCCTTACCTTTAGCTCTTACAGAGATCCCTCACTTGGGATTTTATATATGTGCCTCAACCATTGTGCTAGATTACCTTCATGCTAGCTCTCCCGAACCTAATAATGTCCAGGAAGAAGTTCAGTTGTTAGAAACCCATCCTCTGGTTGATGTGGTTAACCCAGGCTATGATACCAAAATTGACTTTGTTTTCCCACCAAAAACTTTTCTTTCAATTGTGGGAACATATGAGTTACAAATGTGTCAGTTATTAAGTTTTGAGACTAAACCTAATTACTTTAGGATATTAGGTTCGACACATTTGCTTAAGGAAGACCACCAATCTTATTGTGGTCAGCTGTGTAAGTCAAAACTGATTGACTTAGAGAATCCTCAATTATTCAGGTTATTATTATGTGCTTCTAAGTTTTTATTTGAGTTTTTCCAGACTCTAGAACCTGAACATTCGGATCTAACTTATAAGGAAACGCAACCTATGAAAACTTTTTATCTAGATCCTTTTATAGAGCCTGAACCTGAGCCACAACTAGATGTAGTTGTCTTAAATAAAAAACTAGATAAGGGTATCTTCCCGGGTCTGCTGCAGTCTCCTCTTCTTGTGGTCGCACTTTTGATCCGTGATGACCCGAGTTATTCGGTTGTTGCTATATGATTCCTCGAGATGACTAATCCTTTCCAATGTCTGGCTGAAGACTTTAAACTTAGCACTTCTTGGGAGGTAACCCATGTTCTTGCAACACGGTAATATCTTTCCTTACTCTTTTGCTTCAAGTGGTAACAATTTCTCCTTGTTCATGCTTTTAATTTTATCTTTAGAACATTGAGGACAATGTTAGATTTAAGTTTGGGGGTATGGGAGAAACTTTTTAGTTGCAATAAATAAACTCCAGAGACTAGAAATTTATGCTTATTAAGGTTGGCACTAACTAATCTAAGTGGATGGGAACATCTTGGTTGTAGGAGTTGAGGAACCAATCTGATTAGATGGAAACATCTAGAAGAGTCTATTCATAAAAGCACAGAGCTCAGGTGTTAGAAAAGAAAACATGGTAGTTTCGTCGTATCCTCGTGATGGAAACATCGAAAGAATCCTGATCACTTCTTCTTTTTTTTTTTCTTCTTTTTACCATTGCTAGGGTGAAATAGAATGGCTGAGATACCAACGAATTAAAAAAAAAAAAAAAATTGAGACCAGACCATTAGACCAATCGGAATAAATTCAATAAAGTCGACCACGGGTACCCTTGTATATGCCAGCTGAGTTGACCTAAAGTTAGGATTATCGACCACTGGTTCCCTTGTATATGCCAGTTGTGTTGATATTAGTCCAGACCAGTATCTCAGTCCATTAGGATAGGTTCACCTTAGTCAACATCATCTACGTTTTTTCTACATCCATCTTCTTAATCTATCCTTGTGATTGGTTGACTCCGGTTTATGATGTCCAGAAACTATCTGAGTAGAGCTCTGTGACTTATATATGAATTTTAGTATGCTTGAGTGCAAACTCGTATACATCAATTGGAATTTCGCATCAGGGTACTTCCTCCTATAGTCAATGAGTATGCCAACCAAGGAGATTCTTTAGTGCCTTCCAAGGTTCTGCGTAGATAGCTAGGGTCTGGAGTAAAGGTTTTGTGGGTACACCTCTGGTAAACCCTCCCGAGACTACAACTCGGTCACTAGGGCCACCTAGTGAGTTAATATTTTATTTTCTAGAATAAATTTGCTCGAGGACTAGCAAATAATAAGTTTGGGGGTATTTTGATAGACACATTTTTGTGTCTGATTTGTCCTCGATGTATGTATTGTTAGAACTCAATTTTTGTACTAATATTGTGTTTTTATGTATTTGTAGGTAGTTTTGGGCAATAAACGTTTTCGGAAAAATTCGGCTCGAAAAGTTGTTAAAGGCATCCCGGAGGACATTTACTAAAGGCACCCTCATGTTGGTTAAGGGGCACCTCAGGGCACCCCAGTTGTTAAAGGCGCCCGTGTTTTGGATCAGGGCACTTCATTACCTACCTTTTAAATTCTGAAATCTTGCGGGAAACTATGGCAGCAACGAACCAGATTAGGGTTCGGATTTTGGAGTTGTTTTAGAGAGATTCAATGGCTGATTTTCTTTGGAATAGTTTGATTGAGCGTAACAGGCGTGGTAGGATTGTTTGTTTCCATTAATTTTGGCTAGATAATCCAACAGATGAAATCAGGTCAGTTCGTGCATGGGAGAAATATTTCACATGATCGCATGAGTTTTAGAGAGATTTTCTCGTGATTCCCTTCAGCAGATTGATTTCAGATGAGTTATTGAGGCTTAACAGGAACGGTAAGTCTCCCATAATCGTAAGAAAAGAGGGATAATTCACCGAGCAAGAAAACATGGCGAGTACGTGTGCTTTTGAGATAATCACGGGTTTGTACGAGTTTTTCTCGTGTTTGGATAGATATTGGTCACCAGTAGAAGCGTGGAGGAGATAAATTAGGATGTTTAACAGCTGC
The DNA here is from genome assembly GCA_023531295.1 of Papaver armeniacum. Lineage (NCBI taxonomy): Eukaryota > Viridiplantae > Streptophyta > Magnoliopsida > Ranunculales > Papaveraceae > Papaver > Papaver armeniacum. The sequence goes on along the minus strand of JAJJWW010002095.1, from coordinate 11,524 downwards.
AAAACGCGTGGAGACAGAAAAACAAGAAAGAAAATGTTCTCGGGTTAATATATTGATGTGAGAAGATTTGGGAGGATTATTTGCATTTGCTGCGAGATATTTTGATCATGTCGAGTATATGTAGTGTGCTGGGGACTCAGAGAAGGAGGATGGAGAGTTAGGGGAACGAAATAGGGTGAGAAATCAGAGTTGCAGAGCTTGTCTCTGCTGCTGCCATTAAAGGGGAGGACGAAGAACATTAGACCACCAGAGGCAGTCGTTTCTCTACAGAGACAACGACACTTAGACGAGGGTCGCAGCGCTACAGCGTCAGCGACAATTAAGTTTTATCGTTCTGTAACAGTGCCAATTGTAACAAATATAAGTGTTACGAATCTCTGTTTTCATATATTTTCATCCTTGTAAGCACCTTTTGAGCAATGAAATCAACTTTTGAGCGTGTTTCCAATATGCGGAGCTAGAACCCATCACTAGGACAACGGAGGAAGCAACTTTTCATGATTGTGGTAAATGAATTAATTATTTATATGACTTTTTGCATAGATTTAATTGTGTTATGATTTCTATTAATTATCTCATTATTTTGTCTGATGTCGCATGCTTAGTTTAAATTACTTTTGATGCGTCATGCTTACGACTTACAGATAATGTTTTATGAAATCTATTTTTGGCAAGGAATTAGAGTCACAATTTCTTTTGTTTGAGCTATATTGTTTAGAGTTAATGACTGAACCACAAGAATATGAAGAGTAGTGAAATCCTGCGTCCTAGTGACTCTTCATCCTGTGACAATATTTGTATATATTTTTCTTTTATTTTCTTTTATTAATTCTTAAAATCAATCTCGTCAAGTCCGAGTGAACGACAACCCTTTTACTACTTCAACAAACAAATTAAAAATTTCATCAGCCCACATACAGAGCATTCAACATACGTTTTTTCAAGATAATGACAGAGGGATAAGTCCGGTTCATTGTTATGATTTAAGACGTTTGGTGTACCCACGTCGTCCTCCTCGTCTTACTACGAAGTTCATGCAAATCATATGATTCAATTTTTTTTGCAACCGTTATTCTATACACAAACGTGGATGCATACCATTAAATTAATGTCAAATATGAATAGATACACATCTAAATACAAATGGAAATTAAATAGCGGAGTTAGTTTGTATATATGTTTAGCCTAAAGAGCTACCAATAGATCCACATGCTCCATTCTCATGTCAGCAACCACATTGCTAGGTGGGTTATTTGAATTCCCCGGTGCAGTAATTTGAAGTGAAATTGCCAAGCGACTATTCTTAGTTCCATTTTCCGGAGCAGCACATTCACTATTGACATACAAATTCTCTGAATAATATGTACCATTGAAGATAATATTACATGCAAACCGTGACAATAGTAACATTTAGATATGACACTGTCGATTAGTTTATAACTTCTTTTGCACGACGTCAACATGCTCGCTAAGTAACTCATTAATTCCAGTACAATGGAAAATAAAACCAGTTTCTTGGAAAATAATCCCATATATTTGATACAAATATATGAAACTAATCCTATGGTTCTTTCATACATTCTGTGGAAAGACGCTTGCTCTTTCTAATCCCATGGTTCTTTTACCTTATTTCTATTATCCTATAAATAGAAGTATATCATATATCTTCGTGGTGTGAATAACCCTTGGATCTCTTTGAAAGGAAAAGCCTCAATGGTACAATATATGAAGCAAAAATGAGTAACGTTATATTTAAATAGTAAAAATAAACCATATAGGCAAGAGACTAAGATCAAGAGACGTTATAGTTGGCTTCAGAAATCAACTACATGATACAATACAAAATCAACAAACCAAAATCAGTATATATAAGAAAAGTTTATGCCAACATTTGACATCAACAGAGTATCAATCAAACGCATCGCATGGTCATCGATGGGGTGATGAGAAATAGCGCAGATAATTGTATGGTAGCTAATCAAGAAGAGGACCGCAGTTGTGCTCCTTGCTCATCTGATTATCTACTCGGAGTTGCATCCTTGATATAACTCATAACAACCAATATGTTTTTTAAACTTTTGAAAATAATTCAAACACGACTCAGTAAGATGACCCAATAGGGAACAGTTCATTTCCATGTGGGAAACAATATAAACCCACCCCCATTTGGAGATTCTTGTTTCTTGCAATTATGCCATTTAATTCAATGTGTTCCAAGATATCTAAAGTCGGATAGTGAACCTGACATGATTGGAACACGCAGTCTCCTGACATGGAGTCAGACGTGCTACCATTGCGCCACAGATTCATAATCGTGCAGATAAATTAGGGATTATTTTAAAAAGTGTGGGAAGCCCAGAAGGTTCATCCATGGGATCCACATGTCTCAGATGTTTATATGGTATGGCTTCTGATTACATTGAAAAAGCGTGATTCATATATGGAACTCAAATAGCCAGTATAATTATGCGAACATGTATATCATATAACTTCATAAATATAGATTTGATAAAATTGATCTACTGAACTGCGAACAGTCAACATGCCTCCACCCTTTGAATCTGATTCGACCTAGTCAATTTTCGACATCAATAAGTAAAAAAAATAATCCTATATGCATGGTACTCATCATGTCAAGTCTATCTAACATAAGTAGTAATGCTTCATTGCTTGACAAAACTTACCTCATTAACCACAAACCACATATACTCATCTTTCATCTCTAAGAAGTTTTTGGCGATGAATGAGGAACGACCCATGAAATAAGATGTTGCTGCTAAAATTTTGGCCAAAAAAAATGTATTTCTTATAATATTATTAGTTTGATTTGAATGTCCATAGTTTGAAATATGTACTGGTAATCGTGCCCACCCAAACTAACCTCTTATCAGAACTCTATAGCTTATTCAGACAAATACGTAAAGTTCACCTAATATTGGTATTTCATTTATTTTTTAGGGATATTTTGATTTTGGGTCACAAAAAAGTGACAAGAGTTGCGTTTGGGTCATGTGAAAATTTTAATTAGAGTTTGGGTCACATGACCATCATTGACCATCTTGACCGTTAGTTAATTATTTATTTCTTAAAATTAATTTTAATTTATTTAACTCCGTTAGGTGCCGTTAACTCAACCATCACCACCACCACTTCTGGCAGAACCACCACCACCTCCGCCTCCTTCAGTTCAAGCTACACCACCACCTCCTTAAGACAAATACGAAAAATGGAAATACGGAAGAAGAAAAAAAAACAGAGAGAACTCAAGTTTTGGAGATGGTAGTGTATGTTAACGGTGAGAAATTAGTGGAAATTAGGGTTTTGTTTTTGACCAAGTGCAGTCATCCATTTTTAATTTCCTCTTAGAAGTTTCAGATTAGGTAAGTTACGGTTGAATCAATGTTCTGTTCGCTCATATTGCCAGATTCGCTCATGCATCACCATGATTCAGTCAAAAGAAGATGTATGTGCATACAATCTTGTTCAAAGAAGCTAGTGCTAATTGATGCCTACTAGGTGCTCGACTTGGGCTCCCAAAGCGACAGCGTATTCTTCCCAATGAACATGCATCGAACATCCATTAATGGTGATAAGCAAAGAAAATAGGGTTTGTTCGATCAACAGAGAAAATGGGAATGAATTAGAGAAAAGGGTTATTAAAATGGAAATAAATCTATGTATTTGTGTCAAATAAATTAGGATTTTTTCTATAGGTTTAGATAAACGAGATCTGCATCTGTTGATGGTGCCATAAGGGTAACCAAGGAACGAGAAGAAGAAGACGACTTCTTTTTTTTCTTCCTTTTAGATAGTTATTTGGGGAAATGACGACCCTCCATAAACGTGGAGACAAGAAATGTGTCAGATTAGATGGCAAATCGAAAAAGTAGTCGAGGAAGAGTTCTTTATTTGGGTTTTCAACTGCTATCTTAACCGTACCCGTTAAATGGCACAGTTAGTAAATAATTTGAAATCCCAGTATTAGTTAGTCATTTACACACTTAACAGATTTTATAACTGTCAAGGCGATCAACGAAGGTCTTGTGACCCAAACTCTAATTAAAATTTTCACGTGACCCAAACGCAACTCGATCACTTTTTTGACCCAAAGTCAAAATATCCCTATTTTTTAAGCATATTAATATTCATGAACTACATTGTAGAAAAGCAATTAATCACTCTCTATACAACACAATATACGTCTAAATTTCATTTGAACGACAACCCCTATGGTGGATCACTCGTCATGTGCTCAACCACAGCCTGCACAACCATATATACCTTCTCAATTCCCAAATGCTAAGAACTCTTGATCCCAAGGCTGAAAAATTTCCAAAAATAATTACAACATCAATACATAATACGCTATCTAGTCGCTAAACAAATCTAGAAAAATCAAATGGAAAGCACGGTTTGTAATTACTCTTTGCATGACTCTCATAGTATTGGATATTTCTTCCCATGGAAAGTAACCTGATTTGCTTTCACGTGCCTATTCTTAGGTGATAGACACATTTATGTGTCTGATATGATCTCAATTCTGTGTAATTAAAATGCTCGATTTTGTACTTATTTGGTTATTTTATGTCTTTGTAGGTGTTTTTGGAGAAATAAGCTTTTGCGGGAAAATTGGCTCGAAAAGTGGTGTTTGCGCTCGTGGGAGAAAATTACTAAAGACACCCCTCATTTGGATAAGGGGCACCTCAATTACTAAGGGGTACCCTCCTGTTATTTGCACCCTAGGGCATCCCAAAGGCGTCTGCTAAAGGCACCCCTACTCTGGATAGGGGGCGCCTCTTCTTCTTCACGTTTTAAAGAAAAAATGGCGGGAAAAAAAAATTGGTTTGCTGCGGAATTTTCAGGGCGAGATTTGATTGAGTTTCATCCAGATTTAATGGATGCCTTGGATTGGTACCACCCTGTTACGACTAAACAGGGTTGGTAGGTCTTCCAGATTCGAAAATACAAGACGCTATATGGAGTTTTGAGCTAAACAGGGGAGGATAGTTTATCACGATGTTTGGACTCTGTTGGGATATCCGGTGGAGATTCAATCGCTGGTTTGGCTTGGGCTGGACTTGTTAGAGATTAATAGTGATGATACGTGTGTTTGCAGCGAGATTGGGCTGGATAATTGTGTGGAGCGGAACAGAGGAAGAGAAATATTCTCGGATTTTTGGGTTCATATATAGAAGTTCGCATGAGTTTTAGTTCATCTGGGACTCAGTCATATATTTAGAAAGAGTTTTTAACAATCCAGATTCCTAACAGGCGTGTGAATAAGAGAAGTAAAAGAGGAAATAACCGGAACTTGGGAAGAAAGAAAAGGGAGAGAATTTTGGTTCAAGTCGAGAGTTTTATGGACTTGTTGGCTATATATAAGTTGTTCCGAGTCACAATAGAGGAGTTGAGACTTTGGGGACCTAAGGGAGGTTGCAGAGGAAGAACGAAGAGGTTGCAGAGAATTTTCTCTGCTGGTGCTGCCGGAGAAGAAGAAGGGCTGAAGAACATAAGACGCTCGCCTAACAATCATGAAAAACTATCATTATAAAAAATGGCAGAACACTTGTATCGTTTATAAGGCACACTTATTCTTCTCAGAATATGCATTTGTAACGCCTTTTCGGCGTTGCAAACTGTGTACGAGTCATTAGTTTTCTCTTGTTTTTCACCTATTTGAGCTATGAACTATTATTTTGAGCACGTGAATAATATGATGAGCTAAACCCCAACACTGGGACGATGGAGGAAGCCATTTTTCATGCGTGTGGTAGTTCTATTAATTCTTTTATGACTTATTGCATTGATTTTTAATCGTATCTTATGATTTTTATTGAATGATTGTGATTTCAATTGATGGGTCATGCTTTCTTAAGTGTTTTGATGTCTCATGCTTTAGATATACAAATCATTACTTTCAAAATCTACTTTCGGCAATGAATTAGAGTCAATAAATTTGAGATATAAATGTCTAGAACTATTAGTTGAACCACATGAATGTAAGAATGGGTGGAATCCCTTCGTCTCAGTAATCTCTCGATATCGTGACAAACTTGTGTATATATTTTCTTTGTTTTTAGTATTTTCTTAAATCGAATCTTTACAAGTCTGAGTGAACGACATCTTTCTTACCACTTTTCTACAACTTTCAAAATCACATCAATTTTTGGCGCCGCCGACGCGGACTTGTATTTAGATTTGTTTTAAGTTTATTTTTATTATTTATTTTTGTTCTTTTTTACGCCTTTGGTATTTTTCGATTCTTTTCATGTTTGGAGCGAAGCTACAAGGAAACAAAAAAAGTGCTATAAAAGGAAAGCATCACCAAAGAAGGAAAGAAAAGAGGAATCTGAAAGGAGTGAAGAAGAAGATTTTGTATATAGTTATTTTGTTTTATTTTTAGAAACTGTAAATAGGGTTGTATTTTTGTAATTTTTCTTTTTATTTTTGGACACTTTTTGGACTTGGACTTCATTATTTTTTAAAACCCTAAGGAAGGGTTAAGATTAAATAAAACTGTTTGCAGGGAAGGACGACAGTTACGATACTGTCTCGGCCCCTCGGGTTCGTACACTGACATCGGAGTTGGTGGCACAGAGTCGACTTCAACCCGCTTCATCGCCCGTCTGGTACGGGAGGTAAGACTCTATTCACCCACGAATCCCCTGTCAGTGGGTTTTATTTTGTGTGACAACTCACACCCCTGCAAATAGAATGTCGAACTGGTATTACAATAGCCAATACAACGAATATCCGACTGAGTTTCAAAATGGACGTTACTACTTTGACCATAATGTGAATAGTGGTTGGGAACATCAGCCTTTTAAAGGTTATGGCTCATACCATGATGAGCCCAATTACTATCCACACACACACCGGTCATACGAGCAAGAATATAATAGTACTAGTTCCCCGTTGAATGATTTAATCAAACAATTATACCCTAGTGCTTCTTATGATCCTTCCATTTCTCTAGAAGAGTCTCTCAAACAATTAACTGAGAATACAAATAGGTTTGTGTTAGAAATGAATAAACAAAATGCACCCATGAGTGAACCTTCTATACACGATACCATAAGGAAGTCATGTGAGTCGACACAAAAGCTTTTGTTAGAGGCCCAGTAATGTTTGCTCGAAATAATCTTAGTGTTTCCAATAGTACCCTTGAAAATGAGGATAGTTATTTGCATAATCGAGATGACGAGGTTAGAATTGGTAAATACTACCTTTTTAGACGAGGTTCGACCATTTTCATGTTATTACAATGATGATTATGATGAGGATAGTGTTGATGAAGAATCTGAAATATTTAGGCATAGTGATCAGGAATTTGTTACTCCAATTGAGCTTTACAATGATAATATTTCTAGTTCAAATTCAAATAATTTTAATAATTATTCACCTATTCAAAAGGACGAGGATTTGACTAGAGATACCACCGTTTTAGACGATGTAGTATTTCCTTATGATTACAAAGCCGATGATAGTTTTGAGGAAAGAGTTTATTCTGAGAACATTGTTTTAGAGTCTAACGATTTAGAAACATTAGTCTTAGACAAAGAAGATGAACTCGTAGAGCTTTCAAATATGATGAGTGAGGATGCACCTTCCAATTATAACTTAGAAGAAGCAATTGACCATTTTCAGGATTCCGATGATCTAGAAATTAGGGAAATTGTAGATAGTCTATCTAGAGACACCCAAAACTCTAAGTTTGGGGGTGATTATCATTCTCCCCGTGCTTTATCTTTAGCTCTTGTAGAGATCCCTCACTTGGGACTTGATATATGTGCCTCAACCATTGAGCCAGTTGCCTTCATACTAGTTCTCCGAACCTAATAATGTCCATAAGGAAGTTCATTAGTTAGAAACCCATCCTCTGGTTGATGTGGTTTATCCAGGCTATGATACCCAGATTGATTTTGTTTTCCCACCAAATATCTTTCAACCAATTGTGGGAATGTATGAGTTCAAAATGTGTCAGTTATTAAGTTCTGAGACCAAACCTAATCATTTTAGGAGAATAGAAATGACACGTTTTCTTATGATTGACTGCCAGTTTCATCGTGGTCAATTGTGTGAGTCAAAACTGATTGACTTTCAGGATCCGCAGTTATTCAGGTTACTATTATGTGCTTCTAAGTTTTTACTTGAGATTTTCCAAACTCTAATACCTGAACCGGATCTTAGCTACGAGGAAATCCAACCCATGAAAATATTTTATTTGGACCTGGAGCATAAGAACCCGAACTCGAACCACAATGAATTTAGTTGTCTTAAACAGAAACTAGACAAGGGTGTGCTTCATTTGTTAATTTTCTTGCGAGTTGGAGATTCCTTTTACTTGGATAGCTCTATTTGGTGTTGATGACCCACGGATATTCCTATTATTACTTTATGATTTTATGAGGAGGTGACTAACCTTTCTTAGTCCGGTGAAGACTTTAAACTTAGCACTTCTTGGGATGTAACCCAATATTCATGCGACACGGTAATATCTTTCCTTAACTCTTTTGCTTCAAATGGTAACAGTTTCTCCTTGTTCATGCTTTTAATTTTATCTTTAGAACATTGAGGACAATGTTAGATTTAGTTGGGGGTATGGGAGAAACTTTTAGTTGTATTTATTAAACTCCGAGTTTTAGAAATATGCTTGGTTAAGGATGGCACTAACCAATCTAAGTGGATGGAAGCATTTTGGTTGTAGGAGTTGAGGAACCAACTGATTAGATGGCAACATCTAAAGAAAGTCTATTCATAAAAGTACGAGCTCGGGTGTTAGAAATAACATGATAGTTTCACCATATTCCATGAGTCCTTTTCGCTTCGTTTTTATTTTTATTTTGTTTTTAAACTATGTTTCTCTAAGTGATTAGTGGGGGCCCACGAATCAAGTTGTTACCGATGCTAGTGAATTAGAGTGATTGAGATACACAAAAAAAAAAAGTTGAAAAAAAAAAAGTTGAAAAAGAAAAAAAAGTTGAAAAAAGATGGAAAAAAAGATGTTGAAAAAAAAAAAGAAAAAAGAAAGTGAGACCAGACCATTTGACCAACCGAATAAATTCGATAAAGTCGACCACTTTGGAACCCTTGTATATGCCGGCTTGTGTCGACCTAGAGTTAGGATTATTGACCACCGGTTCCCTTGTATATGCCGGTGTGTTGATATTAGTCAGACTAGTATCTCGAGTCCATTAGGATAGGTTCATTTTGGCGGAGGCCTTCGGGCAGAGATATGGGAAACACTTGCTCACTTAGTAAACATCAAAACCATCTATGTTTTTCTCTATATCCATCTTCTTGATCTATCCATGTGATTAGTTTTGACTCCGGGTATTGATGTCCATAGTGCGACTATCCCGAGTAGAGCTACGTTGACTTATATATGAATTTTAGTATGCTTGAGTGCAAACTGCTGTACAACAATTGGAATTTCGCATCGGGGTACTTCCTCCCGTAGTCAATAAGTATGCCAACCAAGGAGATTCTTTAGTGCCTTCCAAGGTTCTCGCGTAGATAGCTAAGGTTCTGGAGTAAAGTGTTTTGTGGGTACACCTCACGGTAAACCCTCCCGAGACTATAACTCGGCCACTAGGGCCACCTAGGGGTTTAAAGGCTTATTGCATACGCTAAATGCAATCGAACGATGCTGCGCGACGATGAGTTAGGATTTTATTTTTTGATTTGATTTACTCGAGGACGAGCAAATAATAAGTTTGGGGGTATTTGATGTGACACATTTATGTGTCCGATATGATCTCATTGCGTGTAATTAAAATGCTCGATTTTGTACTTATTTGGTTATTTTATGTCTTTGTAGGTGTTTTTGGAGAAATAAGCTTTCGCGGGAAAATTGGCTCGAAAAGTGGTATTTGCGCTCGCTGGGAGAAAATTACTAAAGACACCCCTCATTTGGATAAGGGGCACCTCAGTTACTAAGGGGTACCCTCCTCGTTATTTGCACCACTAGGGCATCCCAAGCGTCTAAGCTAAAGGCACCCCTACTACGGATAGGCGCCTCTTCTTCTTCGCGTTTTAAAGAAAAATAAGGCGAGGAAAAAAATGTTGGTTTCGTCATGGAATTTTCAGGGCGAGATTTGATCGAGTTTCATCCGAACATTTAATGGATGCCTTGGATTGGTACCACCCTTGTTGCGACTAAACAAGAGGTTGGTAGGTCTTCCGTATTCAAAAATACAAGACGCGATATGGAGTTTTGAGCTAAACAGGGGAGGATAGTTTATCATGATGTTTGGACTTCGTTGGGATATCCCGTGGAGATTCGATCATCGGTTTGGCTTGGGATGGACTTGTTAGAGATTAATAGTGATGATACGTGTGTTTTGCAGCGAATAGATTGGGTCTGGATAATTGTGTGGAGCGGAGCAGAGGAAGAGAAATATTCTCGGATTTTTGGGTTCATATATAGAAGTTCGCATGAGTTTTAGTTCATCTCTGGGACTCGGTCATATATTTAGAAAGAGTTTTTAACAATCCATGATTCCTAACAAGGCGTGTGAATCGTGAGAAGTAAAAGAGGAAATAACCTAACTTGGGAAGAAAGAAAAGGGAGAGAATTTTGGTTCAAGTCGAGAGTTTTATGGACTTGTTGGCTATATATAAGTTGTTCGAGTCACGATAGAGGGAGTTGAGACTTTGGGGACCTAAGGGAGGTCGCGAGAGGAAGAACGAAGAGGTTGCGAGAGAATTTTCTCTGCTGGGTGTCACGGAGAAGAAGAAGGGTCAGAAGAACATAAGGCGCTCGGCCTAACGAGGCCGCAGAAAACTATCGCCGTTAAAACAACAGAACACTTGTATCGTTTATATAGCGCGACTTATTCTTACATGATGATCAGTTTGTAACGCCTTTCGACCGTTGCAAGTCTTCGAGTCATTAGTTTTCTCTTGTTTTTCACCTGTTCGAGCTATGAACTATTATTTTGAGCACGTGAATAATATGAGGAGCTAAACCCCAACACTGGGACGATGGAGGAAGCCATTTTTCATGCGTGTGGTAATTCTATTAATTCTTTTATGACTTATTGCATTGATTTTTAATCGTATCTTATGATTTTTATTGAATGATTGTGATTTCAATTGATGGGTCATGCTTTCTTAAGTGTTTTGATGTCTCATGCTTTAGATATACAAGTCATTACTTTCAAAATCTACTTTCGGCAATGAATTAGAGTCGATAAATTTGAAGCTATAAATGTCTAGAACTATTAGTTGAACCACATGAATGTAAGAGTGGGTGGAATCCCCGGGAAGTCTTCGACATCCTCGATATCGCGACAAACTTGTGTATATATTTTCTTTGTTTTTAGTATTTTCTTAAATCGAATCTTTGCAAGTCCGAGTGAGCGACATCTTTCTTACCACTTTTCTACAACTTTCAAAAATCACATCAATTTTTGGCGCCCCGCCGACGCGGACTTGTATTTAGATTTGTTTTAGGTTTCTTTTTCTTTATTATTATTTTGTTCTTTTTTACGCCTTTTGGTATTTTTCGATTCTTTTGATT